>CM053783.1:766508809-767108809 GCA_028749045.1 Cupressus sempervirens | reverse complement strand
AAGTTTTAAGATCCTTATTCCTTAATTGGTAAGCCATCTTGCTATCAAAAGCATTAAAATAAGTTGTAAGACAAACATCCTCATTCAACCTCATAACTTGGAACAATTTGTACATACCCTTTTGGAATCTTAAATTGAAATCAAAGGTGGATTCATTAGGGTTTTTCTTAATGTTATTAAAATCATTCAACATAAATCATACACTAGTGTTATCTCCATATTGTTCCTTGAATAGACTCTCCAAATCACTCCATGAACTAATACCATCATCAGGTAGTCTTCTAAATAAATCTCTTGCATCCATAGTCAAAGAATGAACAAATAACTTCATCACTACATCTTCATGTTCAACCTCAAAGTCATTTAGCATGTCTATAAAAACTCTTAAATGCTCCTCACTAGTAACAACATTATTCCTAAAGAACTTGACAACTTTGTCTCTCAAGTCAAAAGATATAGGGTGTGGGGCACCAGGAATACCTATAAATGACATTTGTCTATATTTTTCCATGTAGACAGGTTTCTTCTAAAAACTAGTAACATTTGAGTTGCTTGCTATATTGGCTTCATTAAGAACAATATTCTAAGATTGTTGAGGTTGACCTAGAAGAATTTGAGTACTAATAGTGGATGATAAGGATAGAGCCATCTAAGATGTTCCCTAAATTGAGATGAATGGACTAGAAACTGGAATATGAGTCACAACTAGGAGAGACAAATTTTTCCATGAAGCCAAAGCAAAATTAGATCTATCGAACTAGATTTTCCTCCTAGTTTCTAGGGCCTGGGCTTCATTCTCAACTTTTTCAAGTTCTTTTACAAGATCTTCTTTCTCCTTCCTAGCCTTTTCGAAATCTAGATCTAATTTTGACATTGGAGGGTTTGTGGACTTGCTTGGTAAAACTTGGGGTTCATTTATTTGGACTCCTATAACTTTTCCCTTACCCTTATTAGTAATTTTCATAGTAAGTTCTATAGGGCCCACTTGAACAAGCTTATAAGCTTGAACTTGAGTGATGACAAGTTCTTATTTCTAGCTTAGGAAATTTTCTTGTTCTAGAACCTTAGATCTTAGAGTGTCTGCATCTCCAAATACACCAGCATGAAGGATTGAGGTCCTCTATATTAGCTTCTTGTTCTATTCTTTTAAAGCAGCCATCCTTCTAAGTAGATTATCTCTTTCAGTAATGGCATCTAAGGTTTCTTTCTCTTTTTCTTTCTCCAGATAGAAATGCTTAGCTTCTTCCCCAACAACCTATTTCTTCAAAAATCCTATCTCTGATTGCAATTCTTTGGAATCTATAGAAGTAGCTTCTAAATCAATAGGGTCATCCAGATCTATTAGGTTGGGTTCCATGTATGAGGCCACCTTAGAGTTAAAAGGATCTCCAAATGAGCTCTTGAGTCCTAGTCATTGATTCATTTTAGCTATCAGATCTAGTCTAGGAGATCTATTCCCTACTAGTGACATATCCTTATCTTGATATGTTCTTTCATCTAGCAAAGGGGTACTAAAAATTCCTCCTAAGAGTCTTGTGGTTTCTAATTTAGAATTAAGTGAAGAAGACTCTCTCCCTATCAATGGCTGGTATTGAGAATTAACTAATACACTATCTCATGGTTTCCAAGTGGGATTTGGATCTCCCTTCTTCTTATTTGGATTCTTCCAACCACCCTAAGGTAAGTCAGTATACATAGGTACATTAGGATTGGCTATTTTGTAAGCTCTTATGTTTTTCCTTTTGTCAGCCATACTCACTATTTATAAAATTAGCACTAGCTCCAAAACCTTGACTGAGTCACCACCCTATTCTAGGGAAATACAACAATTACAATCACTCCCAAATTTTAGGAAAAATAAATATAATACGAAAATATCTGACACGCAGATGGACCAATCACTAAGATAAAAAAATTGCAACTCTTTCTTGACAGATAAGACATGTGGAAGGGTTGAATACATTAGTGCAGCTTAATGGCATATGCTTCTTTTCTTTCTTTTTAAATTCTCAAGGTTTGTGACTAAAACACACCAATTAAAACCATGAGGAATACTATAGATCTAACACACACCATGTACCCAACAGGACCAAAGAAATTGTAGTACTTCTTACACATATTTTAGAGAACTCCCTAGTAGAGTTGCCATTTTGTTGGTGTTTTAAAACTATTGGACAATAAAGGCTCAATACTAAAATAATAACACTAACACAATCTAAGGGTTAGCTATTTTGTTTCAACAATTATGTATGTAAACCAATTGGAACCAACTTGAACAAAACCACAATTGGCTTTCTACTCTTTAGGCTCTACGGAACCAAGATGGGTATACCTAAGGGATGATTCAATGTGCCTACTATTTTATGAGAACTATATTAGTTTCATTCTGATTCTCATCCTCAATCCTTAAACACATACCTAATTTTGAAATTTTCAACAAAATGCATCCCATATAATAGATTTCATCATAAATTCTTTTGTAGATTTGCAAGTATTCTCAGCAATAGTGTTTGACTAAAGCTAGAATAGTGCATGCAAACAAGTATTGACCATCTTTGAAAATCTTCATAAAAAGAAAGTAAAATTGATTGTGATTCTAGACTTGATACTCATTTGTGATATATCTATCTATAGACTAGATAAATTAGACCAATGCCTATTCCATTGGGATTTAGAGTCTACTACAAATTTATGGATCTCAATTTTTGTCTTACGACAAATATTATCAGAAATTCTCACTTGCATTCATCCTTACAAACATCCTTTCTATTACCACAAAAATATCATCAAATTCATCAAAAATTCTACTTAATTCATTGAATTAATAACAATAATGAACTGACATTCAACATAAATGAATTGCATTCAATTGCACCAGCTTTACTCACATGATTTCAAAATAACTAGGTAACAATAAAGGAGACAAAATTTAGAAAGAACTTATATGGGGATAGCTCAAACTTTGTATTGATTTCTTTGAATATTGTATACAATTTGTAGAAACTTAGATGACTTTAAAAAGAGACACATCAATCATTCCATATTTGATGTATTCTCAGAAAATGTGTAGAGAAGACATATCATAAAGTTGCTCAAAGACTGTACCAAAAACATCCTAAGTGTAATACTAAAATGCATTAGAAATCAGACCCTTCTCTAGCCCTAGAATCTCACTTATATAATGTGAGATGCAATAATTTTTAGGCATAGAGAACTAGCAGGTGTCCTTTATAAAAGATAATTACAGACACCTGTCACAAAAGGACAAAATATGTGCAACAAAAAACATACACATCAAACACTTTTCTGGTAGGCCCCCTTTTCTATTACATCCTTTAGAAAAAGAAGAAGAATATGATCTGATTCTTTTATCATTTTGAATCCTCAAAGTAAGTAGCTATAAAGCTTGAAAGCAATGAGTCATCTCTAGTTACCTACAAACTTACTTTAACTCAAGGATTCTCCTTGTCTTCATCATCAACTATAAAGGTAATAGTTACTCTTGCATCTTCTTCTACCTCTTCATCTTCTTCCATCAATTCTGTCAACATAAATTGTTCCTTCCACTCATTATAAATAGTGTCATCAGGACAATCAAAATTTAGAATATCCTTTTGTATAGTTATTAAAGAATTTCCAATTGCTTCTATTTTAGCAAAATCTCTCCTAATGGCATTATAAAACAACTACACTTTAACCAATTCCTCATTGGTAATTACCCATAATAAATGCCCTATTTAATTTATTACATTATTCAATCTTTGAAAAAATAATTCATCCAGCTCTTTTTTCCACTCTTCCCTTTCTTTTACTTTATCAATAGTTTTGAGAGCACCAGGAAGTAAATCAATTTTTTCAGCTATGTATTTTGAGAAACAAACTATCACTCTTATCTAAAAAGAATTCTATTTCTCATCAAAATTTTCTAGCTTATTTAATAAGTCAAAAATCCTCTCTATCTAGTGATAGGATAGTTGGATGACAGATACATACATGAGGGTAATATCATTATTTCTCTCAGTCCATTTCTATATAATAGGTTTCATTCTTTCTTCATTTCCTTTCAATTCATCCTTGATGGCTACAATCCTTATGAACTGGTCAAAAAATGTTGGCCATTCTATGCTATCTATTAAATACATTAGACTCTATCTTATTTTCTCTTCATATTGATTATTCAATTCTACGTGTAGTGCATATAACTTATTCTTTTCTTTTTCATATTCCTCTGCAGTGTAGAACTATGGCCTCTCAGGGGTATCTAGTATCTAAATAATTGGAGTTGACTTAAAAGGTTCAATAGATGGTCTGGGGTATACAATCCTGGGTCTACTTGATTCTCCTACATTTTTTTTCCCAAATATCTTCTCCATTTGAGATAATTAGTTTTCCAATGATTTTATCTATGCACTCCTTTCGTCATATGCTTACAAAAATTCCTCAAATCTAGCATTGAGTTGAGAAAACCTATCCTCTTCCTGACCAAACACCACACTACCAAATTTCAGAATTTCTAAAGCCATTCCAATAATTGTTTTGCTGAAAACATCACTACCTCTAAATACTATTAATGCACCAGTATGTTCTGCAGTAGAGAATTTTTCATTTTGGTTTTTTCCCTCTTCTCAATTGACCAAATCACTAGGGCTTTGTTGTCATCACTAAATTTGACTCCTCTATGAGCCTATAATACCTCTTCTTCTATTTTATATTTGACATCTTTTTCCATTCTAATTGAATCAAAGTCCATTGCATTAACTATGTCCCACTCTGGTAAAATCAAGACCCCTGATTGTCTAACTACTTGCCTTCTGGCCTCAAGCGTAAACTAGGCAAAATCATTCAAAAACTTAAATTCCACCTCTTCCTTTATATCAAAGTCTTATTTATCAAGTTCCTCTACTTTTATCTTCTCACATGTCCTCTCAAAATTTCCTATATTTAATCTCCTCAAAAATTGTGCAAAGGCTCTAGATTTCACAAAAATTTTGTTATTAATAAACCTCTTTGAAGCTTGGTCCACTATAGGATCTATCTCCTTACCTTGATAGTCAGCAATAGTAAGGTCCAAGGAGGGTGCAGGAGGCTCTTGTGGTTCCCCAATCTCTAGGTCTATGGTAGTAATAATAACATCTACTTCTCCACCAATTTGTCTCAGCTAATCCCTCAAAGATGCTTCATCATCTATTTGAATTGGGGTTTGTCTTGGGGAATATTGTTCTACCTGAGAGGAAGATCCCTACTCCAATTTTTTCCTCTTCAAGACACTAGCTATAGATGGACTTTCTAGTCTTGGTCTTTACTGAAGGGGAGCTTATTTTGTGCTCTGCACCATCACATAACCTGCCCTTTTCTGCAAGGTATACTATCTAGGAGCTACTATGTTTCTATTATGTATCCTCCTCTATATCTTTGCAGTCCTATCTAGATAGGTCTTGACATATGTAACCCTCTTTTCATTCATTTTTTGTATTATTATAGAAAAAAATTTCATCAATGCTTGCATCTTTTCTCCCCAATATTTTTTATCTTTTAGAGAGTCATAACTAGAATCAAAAGCATTGATGAATTCCAATGATTTACTGAACACTATCCATTTTTCTTTCCTTAATTCCTACTCTTATAAAGAGGAAATATTCCTTATAACATCCTTAGGGAAATATACTTGTCACACCATGTGGGCAACTTTTGTCCTTTCTCTTAGAAGATCGTAGAATCCTTTAGGGTCAATAAATCTAGCATGGTAGTCTGTCATGTTGTATCTATCTAGAAATAAACTGAGGTGTTTCCATCCTTTCCTCACAAAGACAAAATCATGCACTGCAGTGACAACTAGAAATAAAGTACCTTTCTTGGGAAAATATCTTTCATCAATAGTCCTAATCTACAATAGTAGCTCTATTATCCCTATCTTCAAAGGCACATGGAATGGTAGCATAGGATGCTTCCCCAAAAAAGCCATATACTCTTATTACTATTGAAACATTATAAGGGACTATATCCCCCCAATTATGACTAACTAGAAGCCCTTTTGCATGGTCCTTGGGTCTGACCAATTTTAGTAGTGCTTGTGGAATCCTAGGGCTATCTTCTCTCAAGAGAAATCAGAGCTTAGATGCAAAATATCTATCAAATCTTACAAAACTGGCATCTCTAGCCTCTGAAGTCATGTCAAGACTCCACAATTGGACTGGATTCTTCTCTCCATCCTTGAGTACTTCCAGCTGCATGCCATTAGAGAAATAAGTGACTCCCTTAAAAAGACATACATACATGAGCAATGAGTACCAAAAAAATGGTTTTTTTACTTCCCCTTGGGATATCCCTATCAAACCATTGTGAACTTCTCATGCAAGGAAGGTGGAAAAGTCAAGAATAGTGCTCATCCTGAATTGTAGAGTTTGAGCCATAATAAGGAAAATTGAGCTTGGGATTTGTTCTCCTTCATCCATCCTAAAAATCTTGCAGAGAGAGAAATATAATTCTTGAGCCCTAAGATTAAAATGTCTCCTCAATAATGGCTTTGGGGAACTGGTAGTAATTATAGACAATGTATCAATCTTGGTATCATGTTCTTGCAATGGCCCTATCCTTAAGTAGATCCTTTGTGCATCGTACCTTTCTTGAAGGTCATCCATATTAATGATTTTATGCACAACATGGTTATGGTTGAGGTTGAAAACCTCACTAATCAATTTAGGTCAAACCCTAAAAAGACTCACTCTAGCATGATTCTTCACCCACACCATAATAGGGTCATACTTCTTGGCCAAATCAATTAGTGAATCACTATCAAAGAAAACTATGGGGACTACTAATTTCCCAATGTCAAACTCCCAGATATTACTCATAGGGGTATCAAGTTTTCATTCTGAAAACCATTTCTTGAACAACTTTGAACCTCCCATAGAGACCTAGGTGTCTCTTACCCAATTAGCTTTATGATAGAAACCCTCTGCTACAGCTACCCTAGGGCTCTTAGGAATCAGCTATCTCCCCTTAGTGATTTCATTCACAGATAGTGGATATTTCTTAAGGAAATCATCATGGACAACCCTCTTTTTGTAATCAATTTGTCCCAAGAATTCCTATTGTGGAGGCATTCTTTAAGATTTAAAATTTTACCCCAACAAATTCTTGTTAGTCAAAAGTTTCAGAGCACTTACCTGCAAAATTTTACTTCTTTTTGTGAATTTTTTTCTACAATTCATTGGATTTCACTACAAAATTTTATGCCCTAGCTCTAGAAATTCTTTGCACTCTAATAACCTTAGTCAATTTTATGGCTCAATAATGGTGAGATCATGAAATATATCCAAGCATTGAAATCACATGAATGAACTCTGCACCAAATTAACTCTCAATAATTGTTACCTCCAAATTGCATCCATATTTGAATGTTATCCACTGATTTTATCTAATCAAATAACCTTAATTCAAAAAGAAAAAAAGCTTTATGGCTTTTAGAACATGGCCATGTGTCACATTATCACTTACCTACATTCCTTAAATTTCTTGCATCTTGAAATTATGGGCAAGCAGTGACCCTTGATCATGATTGAATCGACAATCACAGATCATCTTACTTTGATTATATCTAGTTAGCTATACTTGTCCAATATAAAGTCTCTATGTGAATCTATGCCTCTTGAAAAACTTCCACACAAGCAGGTCCCATATTATCTACTAAGAAAGTGGTCTCTGACATCACACTTTCCACGTGTTATGCTAGCGCTTTCCCGCATTGCTCAACCTATGAGCATCTTCATGATGTGGGAAATTGCCCTTTGTGGATCTGACCAAGATTGATGGTGGGTCTGAATATTTTTCCTCTATGGTCCAATCACTCATTCTGACCAATGAAATAACTCCTTTTAATCCAACTCATTTGACAAGTCTGACTACCATATTAACTATTAAAACCTCTGTACCTATGACATCATCACTCCCAACGTGGCATACACATCATTTTATACCAATGAACATGCTTGAATATTGCAACTTTACAATGTGGCATGACTCAACAAACTTTCCAAAACTCGGTCCCACCTTGCCAAGTGTTTGATTTGTTCTTCCTTGCATTGCTTAATATTCATGCAACTTTATAATGTGGGCATGCGCTAACCATAGATCTCACACAGATTAATGATAATGGATTCTTGCACCCTAACAACATTGAATCAGCTGAAAAGACCAATGAGAAACATCCTTTTAGTCTAGCTTGTCTGACAATAGCCATGGAGTTTATATCATTATTATCCTCTAAAAAGGTAGGCCCATGATGTCAGATTTGTGCTACGTGTTTTGTGGGCACTTCCCCACATTATTTAATCCTCGTGCATCTTCTAATTGTAAGAAAGAACTAGACTTTGATCTAAAATAGATCAACGGTGCATAAAATTGAAAATAAAGTAATACATTCACTTAAACAATCAACCAATGATATTGTGAGATTTTTTAGAACATGCACTAATGGTACTAACATTTTTGAAAAAGGTTATGATCAACTCTAACAAGTCATAATATTGATTGTGCACTGATATTCTAATACAAGCAAGGGCTATGTGGTGCAAAGGCACTTGCCCACAATATTTAAAAACCTTGCACTTTAGCGACATGGGAAAGCACCCTCCATTAATCTAACCAAGATCAATGGTGGGTCAAAAAGGTGCTACAGAAAAGTCTTTCAATTGGAATATTTGCACTAATTATAATAAGAAACAAGGATATAAGTTTAACCAAAATTTATGAAATCATCCTTGTGCAATCTTAAAAATTAGGATTAAATGTCCCACTTAAAGTTTTTGAAAAAGCACTTTCAAAAGGATTTTCAAAAACTATGGTAAAATAAGATAAGGAATTAGGGTTTTTCATAGACTTAGGGTTTTTCAATGATTATGTTGATGAAAAACCTTGAGAATTTAATAAAAATTAAACAACACAGAGACTAGGACATGAATAGGATAACACAAAATTTGAAAATTATAAGGAAAGAAACCCTAATCTACAGGATACCATGACTTAGATGATTTTTCACCAAAATTTTTTAGAACATTCTCTAGATTGTGAAAAATTAGACCAATAGTATGATAGTAAATCACTTTGAATCACTCTACAACTCAAATTCACTCTGAAAACTCAACAATTCAGTAACTGGTAATGAAAATCACTACACCTTTCAAAATTTATTTGTCTGTGCAATAGGAGTGTGGCATTAATTGAATTTAAATTAGAACACTTAAAAACCTATCAATCTTTGAAAAGCTAGCAAAATCTTTGCTTTTTCATATTCAAACTTTTTCCTCATGCTCTTTTTATCTAGCTCCAATATGGCCATTGAAAATTGTTTTATGCATTAAAAGTGAAAATTGTGATGATGCAATGACCACCCTATCATTGTCTCACTATGGTTTTCTTTCTTTACTTATCTCTAGATGTGACATTAAAAATATTCTTATCGTTACCATTTTGTAACTTCACCCCTTTTTTCTTTAACTACTAAGTCTAGCCTACAAAGTTTCCATTAGCTTTTTCCAAGCTTTATTGCTACTTTGTAGCTATTCACTACTATATCTTTCTGACTATTGTGATCTAGCAATGACCTATTTGTTCAATACTTCACACCGTTTCACTGGTCTAGAACCTAACATCTTTCATACTTGTGATAATGTGATGCCTAAAATAATTACATTGTCACTTCTTCACAACCCTGAGACATAATATTTAGCTTAACTATATGATGTTGCACTAGACATTTTTGGTTAACCATTAGTTCATTTTGCAACATCACAACTCAACATTTTAACAATCTCTAAAACCATACAACATTTCAAGAACCCTTTCACCTTAACATTTTTTTTTTCACATGCTCACAACTTAAATTTTTAACCACATCTTATGATTTGTGAAGATGTGATTATGAGAATTTTGCTACTTTGTAACTCTAACCTTGAGTTAGCCTTTAGTCCTTGTGATGTTGTTATTACTTCTTTGTTTGATTGTCACTTCATCTTATAGCTTCACAACCAAAGACCTTAATAATGACTAAAACCTTGCAATCTAAGGATAACCTATTCATGCCCCCCTCCTCCTACTTAGTTATTATAAATCATTATAACAATTAGTAAAAGAGCATAATTTCTTGTAAGAAAAGTGTGAAGGGACTTGTAGCTAAAGATCAAGATCTACAAAAGAGAGATACACAAGCTAAACTATGAGAACTTCATAGAATGAAAAACATTGATGAGTTTTCACTTATCTAGTATTCAATATCTCATATCATACTACTTGGACAATGAATACATTAACCTACCATGAACTATGTTAGTAGAAAATACGAAAGAGAAGCAAGAGTACAAAGAAATGATCATTAAACTTGTAGCATCCCTAAGTTTTGATAAATTTGAAAATGTGAAGCAATGTACTAAACTAGAAATATAATGTGGAATAAGTTGGTAAAATTCTATGGAGGGATAAACATGTGTTGAGAGTTAAAGTAGAAATCTTGAGAGGAAAATTTCTTGAAATGAAAGTGAAAGAAGGTGAAACTCCTACATAGTATTATGATTAAATCAAAGAGCTGGTGAATGCTATTAGAGGAGCTAGAATAGACATATCTCATGAGAATATGATATGTAAGATATTGAGTTCTTCACTTCATGTCTATGCAATTAGAGTATCTACAATTCAATAGCTCAAATGAACACCCGTTAATGATGTGACCTTGGATAGTCAAATTCATAGACTCCCTACATTTAACTTGTCAAGTTTCGGATAGTATACTCCTACTACTATTGAATATGCATGTAAGCCACAACTGATCATTTATGGATCTAAGGAAAAGAAGAAAGAAAAGTATATGGAAATTGAGAGTCAATTTAACACTACAACATTTGGAGTCAAATTGTGATGATGGTGTAATTTGTGGTGATTTTCATGTTTTTTTTTCAATTGTCCCTAATACCATTGCAATACTGATATTGGCATCTAAATTATGATGCTCATGTGAGTATAAGAAAGAAAAACATAGAATAAATAACTCCCCATTTATTTTTATTGTATAGAACTTTGCATGAAAGAGGGTGGAGAGCTCTGAATGAGGGTAAAGATATCTCAATATTGGCATGCCCTTGTGATTAGTGCATTTTATTGATTTTCCCTTGTGATTTATTTGTTTCACTATCATTCCCTTTCTTTGTAATTTTATTACTATGTCATTCACTTTTGAACTTTGTGCCCTTGACCTATGATTTTCTTCAAGAGGAGAAGAGATACCTATGCAAATGTTCTTTTCTTTTCCTTGTAAACATGTATCTCTCTATATCTCCTTCCAAAAATGTATCTCTTTATATGTAGAGAGAGATATCTTTTTTAAGGTTCTTATTACATATTAGATATCTTTGCTAAGTAACTTACGTCAAGATCGTGCACAAAAATAAACTATACCAAGAAAAATGGGTAGAGTTCGCAAGAAATTTTACAAAAATATATCATAACAAAATTTTTAAGAAATAAATAATCCATAAATGTGTTAAATTTGTCTATTTTTTTATTTGTTGGCTTTATTATAAATTCTTTTGAAACTAATCTATTTGTTGGCTTTATTACAAATTCCTATGAAACTATCTTCAGATTAGGTACAATAAAACAAACAATCTATTGTTCTTAGCTAGTAGGATCAAATAGGAACTTTTAAAGTGATAAAATTGCATATGTAGATGCATCACCATAATCCCAAGAATGAAGCATGTTCCCCAACTTATAAAAAAAATTTGGATATAAAGAATCCATGCATTGGCCCAACAATGGAAGCCAAGGATATAACAATGCATGTATTGCCACAGTCTCCCTATGAGGATCCCAAGTATGCACCATTTCTATTAATTTGGGCATCGCTATAAGATCTAGTATGTTATGAAGTACTTAAGCCTAAAGTAACTTCTCCCATATCTCCAAGACATGCAGTATAGGTTCAAGGTCCCTTGACTCCTAGTAATCTGTAGCAACTATTCTCACTACTAGAAGAACAACTTAAGTGAAGAGTTGAGTGTAAGGAGCTGAAGAAGCAAGTTCTAATTCTATGTAAATGTCATTATCATGAGGCTCATTCCCTTGCAGAAGCCTCTTCCATAATTACATTACCTCTAAACTATGCAAAGGATGTGGAAGTACTTCCCAACCTTGAAACACTCTTATGAGAATGGGAAAGAAAATGCAAATGCAATACATGACAAATTGCACAAGTTGTGATATATATATATATATATATATATATATATATATATATATATATATATATATAGAGAGAGAGAGAGAGAGAGATCATTTTTAAGATTCTTATTACATATTAGGACAACAAAAAAATTGATCCAACTACATACATATTCCAAAATCCAAAAACTAAAAGAATAAAACTCACCCACCCCAAGTTAAGTGACTTAGCTTAAGATCCTACACAAAAATAATGTATACTAGGAAAAATGGGCACACTTCACAACAAATTTTACAAAAACATATCATAATAGATATTTTTAGAAAGAAACAAGCCATAACCTATTTAAATTGGTCTAGAATTTGATTAGTTGGATTGATTACAAATTCTTCTAGAAGTGTCATAATATTAGGTACAATAAAATGAACAATTAGTTGTTCCCAGCTAGTAGGATCAAATATAGCTTTCCAAGGTGATAAATTTCATATGACATGCATCACTTTCATGTCAATTATGAAGCACATTCCCCAAATTATAATGAATGGTTGGATATAAAGGCTCTAGCTTTTGGCCCAACAACGAAAGCCATAGATGTAACCATGCATGTATTGGCATAATCTCCATGTGAAGATCCCAAGTATCTATTATTGTTCGTAATTTGGGCATCAATATATGATTAAACATGTTATGAAGTAATAAATAAAATAGTAACTTATCCCATGCCTCTAGGAAATTTAGCATAGGTTCAGGGTCCCTTAGCTCCTAGGAATTTGTAGCAGCTATTCTCATTGCTAGAAGAATAACTTCAGCGAAGAGTTTAGTGTAAGAAGTTGAAAAAGGAATTTATGATTTTGTATAAATTCAATAATCATGAGGCTCATTAACTTGTAGAAGCCTCTATCACAATGACAATACCTCTAAACCATGCAAAGGATGTTGAAGTGGTTCCCAACCTTGAAACACTCTTATAAGAAATGGTAAAGTAAATGCAAATGTAATTAATTACAAATTGCACAACTTGAAAGGCATGCCATAATAGAAGTAGCAAGACAATTATTGACATATGAAAAGATTCAATAAAACAAAAGCACAATTTTGGGGTGTCTTTCCTTTCTAATTTGGAAATTCAAGTGAGATCTACTCATTAGTCCTAACATAGGGGAAGATGAGAAATAATTTTACACTAGGCCTATACAACACTTACCCCAACTTCAATCCACATCATCAAATTAAGAGGGCATATGAAGTCAAGTATAAACATATATAGCTCACATTTTAAGATCATTGGATTAAAATGATTCTTTACTATAATGTAAAGACCTATAAAGATTAGTGGATTTGATAGTAAATAGGTTATAACCTATTATAGAGTTTTTGGAGGATGATGGAAGCTATTTTTGAGGTGATCATAACACAACAAGAAAGAATGTAATTCTTGATATAGATTAGTCTAACAAAGATGAAGTTTTAATAATAATGATTCATGTTTATCACTATTCATTCGCACATGGATAAACTAATAGATAATTAATGTTGTAGGGAACATCCCTTATTTTTGGTTTTTGGATTTGGTAAGGGTTATTTAAGAGGTTTTTTATTTTTAATAAGTTCCAAGAGTCCTTGAAATGAAACTAGTCCCAATATGTTTATAGGAAGAGCCAAAATTGTTCAGTAGGACATAGGTTGGTCAAAAGTTGCTCAATAGGTCAAAAGTTGTTAGGGATGGGAAACTAAGGTAATTTTTTTTCCTAATAGGTCCCATGAATCTTAACTAGGCTCCTAAAATGGTCCTAGATGGACCTAGTTGATCAAAACATGTAAGGAGAAAAAATTGCTCAGAAGTTGCAAAGTTGCTTGACCAATTTTTGCAATTTTTTCAAAAAGTTGCAAATGGTGGTTTGGGAAGTTGTAACTACCTGGGAACCATATTTTGAAGTTTTCAATGGTTTTAGTCAGACTACACATGTGTGGGTCTATTATACAGATGTTTTATTGTATTTTTCATTATTTTTAAAGTTTTTAATGCCCTAGTATGAATGTGTACATATTGCCATAGTTGATTTAACTTCAAGATGTTGTAGTGTGTTGTTTTAATTTTTTTTTTTCATATTCATAGTTTATCTTAAGTTGGTAGGTTGGTGAACAATGATTTTTTTTTGTGACAAGTATGTGATCCTCATTCATAGGGTCGCTACCAAAAAAATGGCTTTAACCTTATCATCCATGTAAAAAATGTGTGAAACATTGTGGGATGATAGGTTAGACTCTATAAATAATATTTTTCATTTTTTTTTTCATTTTTGTGACTACATTCCAAGCTATTGAGTGATTTCCTAGGTTGACTGGCGAGACTAGATAAGGGAGAACATTGAAAAGATGTTGATGCAAAGCATATCCATGATCAATTTGAGCCAATCCTATGACATGTTATGAATCAATACAATTATGAATTTGATGAGAAAGTTTCTAGAAGGATTTATTTGAGGTTTGAAAGCATTTAGAAGCCTTTTTGTGAAAACTCGTTTAGAGCCCTAAAGATAGGCTATAAATTAGGGCTCAAGGGTGAATAGGGTTATGGGTGCTTTGAAGCTATGTAAACTTTGAATTTAGGAGTGATAGGTGTAATATTTCTAATTCCTAAGGTCTTCCATGAGGTTTTTTTTGAACAATTTGGTGAAAAGGAATAAAACAGTGTTACTAGACTTAAAGAAAATAGGCCTAATTAGCCCTATTTGAAGTTAGGGACTTTTCAATGGTTGTTGATGTGACTAGGGGTATTGGGAAAGGTGAAGAAGGATATGGAGAATATCTACAACATTAGTAGATGCCAAGGAAGGGTGAGATAAAGATCCTAAGCATAGGTTAGGGTTCTAAGGAAAGGAAGGACTAGTAGGACTATTACCTTGATAAATGAGATTAAGTCTACACCAACCCAATTATACCTAGGAGGAAAGTTGGGATAAGAGTCTTGGAGACAAATATTAGTGGGAATATAAATAAAACAAGAGCCATTAGATGGATCATGGATTAGATCCTTAATTAGGACTAGTTAAGTGTTAGAGCCCTAGACCCTCTACATCAGAGTGGTATTGGAAAAATTATACTAATTATATGTTATAGGAAGGTTTACTATTCAAAGGACACTTATTGTGCATTCCTCAATGTTCTATGGGGGAGAAATAAGTCAAGGAAAAACATCAAGGAAGTTTAGGGTGGCATTTTTTAGTAGACAAGACACTTGAAGAACTCACTAGGTACTATCATTGGGCCTAGATTGTAGATACATGTAAGGAGGTTTGTGGAGAAATGTCAAGTGTGTTAGAAGGCCAAATGAAATAGCATCATTATAGGGTTATAACAAATACTATGTATACGAAATAGGCCATGGAAGTGTTTGAGTATGTATTTTTTTTAGGACACCCTAAAATACCTAGAGGGCATGACAATGTATTTATTGTGGTGGATCATTTTAGAAAGATGGGAAACTTCATCCCTTGCAAGAAAAAAATGATGCTTCACATATAGTAGGCCTATTATTTAGGGATATAGTGAGAATCCATGGGTTTCCACTCAACATAGTGAGTGATAGAGACAATAAATTTGTAGGCCGCTTTTGGAGGACCCTTTGAAGATGTTAGGAAAAAATCTATCTTTTTGTTCATCCTACCAACCTTAGTCTAATGGGAAAATTGAGGTAGTGAACAAGTCTTTGGGAAACCTATTAAGTTGTTTGACCAAGCAGCATGGTCAATCATGGGATCACATCATAGGGTAGGAAGAATATGCTTACAATGACTACATTAATAGGAGTATTGGTAATAGCCCATTTAAAATTGAATATGGGAATCACCCTAGGAAAACTTGAAGTTGAGGGATATTAGGTTAAATTACAACAAGAGTCATTTACAAACAAAATGAAAGAGCTTTACGACCATGCTAGGAAGACATTGCAACATTAAGTGGACAAGTACAAGCCAAGGGATGATAAGATAAAGAGGGACATACAATTTAAGGTTGGGGATTTGGTGCTTTCTTATCTCAAGAAGGAGAGATTACCCAAGGGAAAACCAACTAAATTGTTGATGAAGAAGATATGAGCTCTAAAAATCATAAAGAAGTTTGGGAATAATGCCTATGAAATATAATTTCCTCCTGACATGGGTATTTCACCCATTTAAATGTATGTAATTGGTTTCCTTATAAAGGTACTCCTACCAATAATGATTAGCACACTCCTCTATACTTGGAGTTGGTATATTGGGTTCAAGACTTAACAATTCCTCAACCTATACAACTAGAAAACATAGTGGACTTCAAGGTGCTCAAGAAGACTAGGAAGGGAACCTACAAAACCTATTTGGTGAAGTGTAAAGGATTCAAAGCCACTTGGATGACTAGAGAAAATATAGTGAAGCATGGGGTCAGCATTGAAGGCCTCCTAATTGAAGGGACTTGAGTTCTTTGTCCCAAGGGAGTATGTTGCAAGGCACCTCCCTTATTTTATATTTTTTGAGTTTTCAAGGGTTAGTTAAGAGTTTGTGTGTGTTCAATAAGTTCCAAGATTCCTTGGAATGAACTTAGTCCCAATGTGTTTGTACAAAGAGCCAAAATTTATCATTAGGACCTAGGTTGGTCAAAATTTGGCTACCTAATAGGTCTTGGGAATACTAACTAGGGTCTTAGAATGTTCCTAGATGGACCCAATTGATCAAAAGATGTTAGGAGTAAAAACTACTCAAAAGTTACAAAGTTGCCAAAAAGATGCTTGAGCAACATTTGCAATTTTTGCCAAAAGTTTCTTGAGTAACTTTTGCAATTTTTGCAAAAAGTTGCAAATGGTAGTTTGGGAATTTGTAACTACCCATGATCAAGTATTTGAGCATGTGAATCATATATTGGAAGGTTATAATGTTTCCATTTAGATTAGACATGTGTGGGCCTTTTGTAAGGATACTTTATTGTGTTTTTCATAATTTTTACATCTTCTAATACCATAGTATGGCCATGCATGGAATGGCATAGGTGATATGAATTTAGGAAGTCATAGTGTGTCTTTTTAATCTTATTTTTTTAATATTCATAGCCTATCTCAAGTTTAAGGGTTGGTGAGTTGTGAAAGTTTTCTTTGTTACTAGTCTATGATCCTCATTCATAGGGCTGCTACCACAATAATTTCTCTAATATAATTATCCACTATGAAAAATGTTTAAAACCTTTTGGGATGATAGGTTAGACTCTATAAATAATTCATTTTCTTTGGTTTGCATTTTTGTGATTAGATTCCTTGTTATGGAGTGATGCCTTAGGATGACTACTAGGAGTAGGTATGTCAGGATAGTAAAATGATGTGGATGTAGATGTAGGATGATACCTTGCATTATAAATTTTTTGGAATAATTTATTTGAGGTTTTAAAGTATTTAGAAGCTTTTTTGTGAAAACTAGTTCAGAGGCCTAAAAGATAGGCTAGGAACTAGGGCTCAAGGGTGAATAGGGTTGTGGGTGATTTGAGGCTCTATAAACTTGGATTCTAGGAGTGAAAGGTGATATATTTCAAATTATTAATGTCATCCATGAGGTTTATTGGAAGGATTTGGAGAAATGGAAAAAAATAGTGTTACTAAACCTAAAGCAGATAGGCCTAATTATCCTTTTTTGAAGTTAGCAAATTTTCAATGGTTGTTAATGTGACCAGGGGTATTACAAAAGTTCAAGAAGGATATGAATGGTACCTAAAATATTAGTAGAAATCAAGGAAAGGTGAGAGAAATATCCTAAGTATGGTTTAGGGTTTTAAGGGAAGGAAGGACTAGTAGGACTAGTGCCTTGATAAAGGGGATTAAGTCTACACCAACCCAATTATACCTAGGAGACAAGTTGGGATAAGAGTCTTAGAGGCTAAGGTTTTTGGGAAGATCAAGAAAATAAGAAATATTGGATGATTGAAGGACTATATTCTAAATTAGGAGAGGTTAAGTGTTGGAACCCTAGGCCCTCTACATTACAGTGGCATCAGGAAGATTTTAGTCATTATATGTTCTAGTAAGGTTTACTATTCAAAGGACACTTATTGTAAATTCTCCAATATTCTATGAGGGAGAACATAATCAAGGAAACCCGTCAAGACATTTTAGGGGGGCATTTTGGAGTAAACAAGACACTTAAACAAGTCAATAGGTACTATCATTGGCCCAGGTTACAGAGAAATGTAAGGAGGCTTGTGAAGAAATGTTTAGTATGTCAGAAGTCCATAAGGACATAGCAAAAATGTAGGGTTATATCAACCACTAACTATACCACAAAGGCCATTGGAGTGTTTGAGTATGGATTTTGTTTTAAGATACCCTAAAACACCTAGAGGGCATGACAGTGTATATATTGTTGTGGATCATTTTATAAAGATATCAGACTTCATCCTTTGTAAGCAAAAAAATGATGCTTTACATATAGAAGGCCTATTCTTTAGGGATATAGTGAGAATCCATGGGTTTCTACTCAACATATTGTGTGATGGAAAAATTAAATTTGTAGGACACTTTTGGAGGACCCTTTTGAAGATGTTAGTAAAAAATTTGTCTTTGTCTTCAACCTTCCATCCCTAATGTAATGGGAAAAATGAGGTAGTGAATAGGTCTTTGGGAAACCCATTAAGGTGTTTGAGCAAGAAGCATGGTTAATCATGGGATCACATCATAAGGAAAATAGAATATGCTTATAATGAATCCATTAATAGGAGTATTATTAGGAGGCCACTTGAAATTGTATATTAGTCTCACCCTAGAGCTATTTTGGAGTTGAGGGATCTTAGGTTACATGACAAGAGGAGTTGAGAAGGGGAGTCATTTGTAGAGAAAATGAAAGAGATTCATGACTAGGTTAGAAAGACATTATTACATCAAGTGGACAATTACAAGGTAAAGGCCTATAAGAAAAGAAGGGAGTTTTAGTTTAAGTTGGTGGATTTGGTGCTCTCTTATTTTAGAAAGGATATATTACCCAAGTGGAAACCAACTAAATTGTTGGTGAAGAAGATAGGACCTCTAAAAATATTACACAATTTTGGAAACAATTATTATCAATTATAACTTCATCCTAACTTGGGGATTTCAACCATTTTCAATGTATGTGATTTGTTTCCATACAAAATTACTCCTACTGATATTGAGCAAGACACTCTTGTAGACCTGGAAGGGGAGGATTGGGTTCAAGACTTACCAACTCCCCAACCTTTACAACTTGAAAAAATAGTGGACTCAGAAGTTCTCAAGAAGACTAAAAAGTGCACCTACAATACCTATTTGGTGAAGCACAAAGGACTAGCATATATTGAAGCCACTTGAATAACTAAAGTGGATATACTGAAGCATGGGGTCACAATTGAAGACCTCCTAACTCAAGAAAATTTATTTATTTTCTAAGGGGAGTATGGTATAGGGAACCTTCCTTCTTTTTGGTTTTTAGAGTTGTTAACATTTATTTAAGATGTTGTATGTGTTTAATAAGTTTTAAGATTCCTTGAAATGCAACTAGTCCCAATGTGTTTGTAGGAAGAGCCAAAATTGCTCATTAGGACCTAGGTTGGTCAAAAGTTCCTCAATGAGCCAAAATTTTCTCAATAGGTACAAAGTTGTTAGGGATGGGAAACTAGGGTAATTGGCTAACTAATAGGTAATAGGAATCTTAACTAGGGTCCTAGAATGGTCCTAGATGGACCTAGTTGATCAAAATATGTAAAGAAGGTTATAATGTTTCCATTTAGATTACACACATGTGGGCCTATTATATGAACATTTTAATGTGTCTTTCATTATTTTTATAGTATTTAATGCCCTAATATGACTATGTATGGATTAGCACACATGATATGATTTTAGGAAGTTTTAGTGTGTTGTTTTATTATTTTTTATTTTTTTAAATACTCATTATCTATCTCAAGCTTTAGTTTTGGTGATTTATGAAGGTTTTCTTGGTGACTGATCTATGATCTTCATTCATAGGGATGCAACCACAAAAATGGCTCTAAAATGATCATTGATAGTGGAAAATGTGTGAAACCTTGTGGAATGATAGTTTATACTTTGTAAATAAATTTTTTTCTTTGGTTTCAATTTTTGATATTGTATTCCAAGCTTTGGAGTGATGCCCTAGGATGGCTATTGGGAGCAAGTGAGATAGGACAATGAAAAGATGTTGATCTAGAGGACACCCATGATAAGTTTGAGCCAATCCTATGGCATTAAATGAATCCCTAGGATGACACCTTTAATTAGAAAGTCTTTGGAAGAATTTATTTGAGTTTGAAAGGATTTAAAATATTTTAGTTATAACTGGTTCAAAGGCCTAAAAGATAGGCTTGAAACTAGGGCTCAAGGGCAAATAGGCCTAATTAGCCTTTTTTGAAGTTAAGGACTTTTCAATGGTTGTTAATGTGACAAGGGGTTTTAGGAAAGGTCAAGAAGCATATGGAGGGTATCTATAAAATTAGTAGAAGTGAAGGAAGGGTGAGAGAAATATCCTAAGTGAGTGTTAGGGTTCCAAGGGAAGGAAGGACTAGTAGGACTAGTGCCTTGATAATGGAGATTAAGTCTACACCAACCCAATTATACCTAGTAGGAAATTTGGGATAAGAGTCTTGGAGACTAAGATTGGTGGAAAGATCAAGAAAAAAAGAACCATTTGATGGTTAAAGGATTAGATCCTTAATTAGTAGTGCTTAATTGTTGGATCCTTAGATCCTCTACATCAGTTAAGTTGAAGGGAAAAAGAGTTGCATTGAAATATGAACTAATGAAAGATGTAGAAGAACCAAATAAGGAATCATGTAAACAACTCCCTGAATGTTCAAGAAAATAAGAAGGCCCAAAAAAGAAGAATAATGGAGGGATTGACAAAGAGTTACAAACAAGAGAAATGAAGAGGAAGGGAATAGAAGACCAGGGGCCACCTCAGAATAAGAAAGGTCAAAAGGAAACATGGCTTCACAAGTTGTGACTAAATTAGAGACAACAAGAAATTCAAGTTTAGGGTACTCACCCTTATTTCCAAGTAAATAAGAGATGGATTACCCCTCTAATGAAATTAAAGAACAATATATCAAGAGACATGTTGTGGTTGATATTGAGTTCCTTTGAAATGATGATCAAATAAGTCCTTAAGGTGCAAATATCTTGGATATTAATTTGAGTACCCAAGATCATGATTAAGGAATTCAAAGTCATGGGGATGAACTAGGTAAGATCACCTCCCTAACATGGCTATAGAAGTGAACGTGATGGGGAAAAATAAAAAAAATAGCCCAAACCATTAGGAATTAGCAAGGTAGATCAAATGTTTACCTTTGGAATTGGTATTCTTCATGCAATCTTATTTCTTTTTTGAGGTTGATTCCCAGATAGGAGTTCCATTCGCCCATATTTTCCATATTTTTATGTGTTGGTGTAAATTTCATAATAGATTCATAAAGGTTACCCTTGTGGGATTGTATCTAATCAATATTTTGGGCTAATTCCCAATGGAATAAAATACCTAGCCCATTTTGTTTCCTAAAATAGAATTGGTAAGGCAATTTTACACTTAGAAAAACTTCAAATTTAGTAGAAAGGTTAATATTTTTAGCTTTTCATTTATGGCGATTACAATTTTTGTTTATTTTTGGTAATGTGTAGTTTCCAAACTTCTTAATTAAGTTTATTTGAATTATTTATCTTACATTATTATTTGAAATTCCCCCAATCCATTTAATTCATAATCATAAAATTGTCCCATTAGACACTTGTGTTTAACTTGAGCCTTCTAAGGAATCTTTCTTTCAATTGTAAACAGGGGTAGAAACATCTCTTTCATACCAAATAGACATCCCTTCCTATCTTTCTTTAATGTACATTTGCATTCTTGCTAAAATTATTTGAACATTTGCACTCTCACTGGAAGAATAACTTCGGTGAATAGTTGAGTGTGAGGAGTTGATGAAGCAAATTCTTCTTCTAAATAAATGCCATAATCATGAGGCTCATTCCCTTGCAGTTCAACCTATGCCATAATGACATTACCTCTAAACCATGAAATGGATATTGAAGTGGTTCCCAACCTTGAAATACTCTTATAAGAAATGGCAAAGAAAATGCAAATGCTATACATGACAAATTTCACAACTTGTAGTCCTCCAAATATTTCAACTATAAATTCTCAAAGACACTCGCAAGTGATTCCAATATCATAGTACCTACCAAAAAAATTTCCTATATTTTATCCATTGATCCCATAATATCCTCTATGTTTTGTAGTTATTTTTTCTGTCATGTAGTTTCTTTCTAAAGTCGCTCCTTCTCCTTCTGGTATATTGACACAAAATCTCTCTCATGCCTTAAATTTTGATCAAACTTTTGAATATCGGCCTCTATCATATCTAAAATCAACATCATATTGTATTGTAACTCTAGCATAGGTGTTTGATCATTGATAACATTTATTTCAGCATTCAAGTTGTCAAGATTATTCAACACCCTCACTTGAGGACCTCTCACATCAAGCATTTCTTGTATTGTTTCAATACCATGTTCTTTCTTCTAAGCTAATAGTTCTTCAGGTGCATTTTCTAGTAAAACATTAATTTTCTTGAATAATTGTAAGATCTTATAAAATACATTCTTATTTACTATTACCATTAACATGATTTCCTTGAATAAAATCAAAATGAAGAGTCATAAATACACCAATTTGTTCTTTCAAAACCATATGCATAGATATAAACATTAAGTACAACATGTCCAATATTTTGGTAGATATACACATTAATTACAATAATTTTTTCTTTCAAAACTATATGTGCAGATATAAACATTAAGTACAACATACTTAATACTTTTGTAGATATACACATTAATTGTACCAAATTTTTCTTTCAAAATCATATGTAGAGATATAAAATTAAGTACAACACACTCAATAAGGGTACATGGATAAGTTATTCCTATGAAGAAGGATCATGTTAGATAATACAAGGGAATTTGATTAAAATAAGGAGACAATCCCTAGATTTTTTTCTAACTTTCAAAACTGTAGCTATATACATTTACAAAAGACCAAAAGCATCAGGGAATATATAAATAGTACATGACCTACATCAACAAATAAGTGAAAAAATTGCATATTTGAGGTGTGGAAGGGAAATCACAACTTTTTATGTGTGATAAAATCAATACATGGAGGCAAAGACCTTCTAATTGATTTCAATTTGAATCACATAGATACAAACAAAACCACTATCATGGGTGAAGTGGTACACACTATGCACATTTAAAATCAACTCTAGTCAATGAATCCAACAAACCATTAAAATGTTATATATTTTTTGCTAACTTAAAATAATATCATAGTTAATTTAACATGTCTTAATGATTTTTTTTTGAAATGCAGTGCTATAGTATGGATCAACAACCACATGATATGCATGAAAACAATAGTTCTCAAGGGACTTCTTCCTCCCAACAAGTGAAACTCATTGTTGTTGTACAAATTAGATACAAGAAATGTGTTAATGCATTTTACAAAAAAAAATTATTCTTCACTACTATTTTGGATTGACTTTAAACATAGCACTAATAATATTGTTCTCACAAACAAGTGCTAATTAGGAAAAGTGAAAGGAAAAGGTACTCTACAATGAGCTACACAGTGAGCTGGATGAATTCATGATTGATTATACATCAGTCGTTGATCATGTGGATTCAATGCAAAAGTTTCTTGATGATATAGTAAGAAGGTTAGTGCAATTGGCATCAATTTGACCTCACAGTCCTAAATTACAATAGATAAATGATAAGTTCATGCACCTTGTTAAGACATATTTAGTAAACTTATTAATGTAGTTTTTAATTATGACCAAAGTTTAATTTAATTATTTTTATAGTATACTCTTTTATTTATGTCATTAAATAAAATAAATATGTATTATTTTTACAGACGATGCTAAAGAGGTTCAAGGCCGATGCATTAGAGGATGATACCTTAGGTGGTTCAAGTACATGGCATATTCTATCCCACACTTGTGTTTTGCTCAAACAATTATTATTTTTAAATAGCTCTAACAATCTTATTTTTTAGCACCTACCATTGATCCTATGTTCACTACATCGCTTGCTACAAGCAACAAAACCAAACAGGTAATATTGACTACAAATTTGGCAACCCATAACATGGCAACAAATACAGTGACAATGCCTATTGGTAAGTAGATTCCTCTTTTTCTATCTCATTTTTCATGTGTTTATTTCACTTGAACTATTATTTTTTTGGGGGGATTTTGTAATATTGGATTCAATTTATTGAGGGGGTAATGAGAACATTCATGGTTGTACCCATGATGGATGTAAGTAGTACTAGAGAATTATGATCAATTACTCATTAGCAATGAAGATGGTCTTCTCTTAAGAGTAGCCTAACTTCTAGGTAAATTAAATATTGATCCATTCTTTTACTATAATATCTTATACTTCTAGGCACTAACCTCCTATGCAATCCCTTGCAATAACTACTAATCCATTTATTAATTTGGAGGGAATAACCCATTTTATGAAAATCTTAATGATGAATATTTGTGTATATCTGGGACAACCATAGACATAGGGTATCATATTTGATTTTATTGCTAGATCATGTTTCCTTTGATCAATTTCTTCAAGTAAATTAAAAGGTAGCTTCAATTCATTTATCAATCTAATAGCTTTTTTCTTTTCTCAAAAGGTGGAATTTGCAAACTAAAGAGTTAGAGGATAAACATATCGATGCCATGAAAATACTTTTTGGACCCAACATCTTTCAAAGAATTAGGTTCCTTGAGGAAGCGACCCAAGATTTGAAGTATATTAGGTACAAATATATGACTCAAATGAAAAACTACCCTTTTTCTAAGTTCCTATTATTGAGTGAGATAATCTTAAAAAGGATGCCACTAAGAAAAAATAATAAATGGTGGGGAAATGGTACCACCCAAGGAAAGAAGGTATCTAATAATATAAAAAATGAAATTATGTAATAATTACTCATAATACTTATGCGATCTAACATATTTTAAACTTCACATAGGTTTCCTGAGACATCAAAGTTAAGCGAAGCAAGAAAACAAAAGCATGAGTGACACAAGCTCGGCTTGTATGGATATTCAAAACTTGTTGCATGAATTGTAAGTATAAATAAATGAAAAATTATATGAAAATAATCATTAATTGTAAAGAATTTGGTCTTGATGAAATTGATTACAATAAAAAAAAATCATGATACCAAGCAAAATTGTGTTGGAATTCTTTAGAATAATTGAGAGGGGCAGATTGAATCAGTTATCCAATGTTTGAATGTATAATTAAAAAATTTCACACCATAGTGAACCCATAAAACACTTATCATCATGCATGCATCAATAAGATTATGTAATCACTTAAAACTTTTAGGTTACTATCAAATCAATTTGCAGAAATGTAAACATGAAACATAACAGATTCAATAACACACTTGACACAATGATTTATGTGGAAACCCAATTTTGGAAAGACTAATAATAACATGCTACTCTTTCTCACTCTTCTAAAGTGATTCCCTATGAAAGGCCAACCCTACTATAGGTTATAATGCACATTGTTAAATGTGACCTAGCTAAAGGATTTCAATCATCATGTTAGGAGTGAGCCTTGTTAGAAAAATTTAGACCATTCACTTGGAATGTCACCTTGTTAAAGGATTTATAGATGACTTTTAGGTCAACCTTAATCCAAATGATTTACACTAGAATGATTATGATTATTAGAGAGTAATAGTAAGGCTTGATTTGATAACAACTTACAACTCAATTTACAGATTCTACATCTTTGTTTCGGTCCTCCATTATGCTTGGCTTTCACACACTTCATCTCTGATAGCTTGTTCACCCTTCAAGAATCCATATCCGTAAGCCTTCTTGTTGATCATGCCAATTTAGACTCTTCACATAGGTCACTGAATGAAGCAATATCCTAGAATCCTTGTCTTCCTTATGTTCTCACACATAACAACCTTTGCTATTGACCAGCCATCCCTATAAATAGAGAATTGAGAAATTTTTCCATTCATTCTCCATCATCCAATTTAGGGTTAGGTTAGATTAGGTAGCATTCAAAGAATCTACCCCTTATTTCATTTCATTCCTTTCTAGAAATTTTTTCTTCAATCTATTGGGACTCAAAATTGAAGCCCTAATTTTGAGTACCATTCAAAAAATCAAGCCCTATAAGCACTTTTTTGTGCATGTGTACCTAGCTGTCCTTTTGAGGCCTAAGAGGTGTTTAATGTTTCTAACACCTTGCATTTAGTACACCTATGTGTCCCATGAAGATAAATTGCCATTTTGAGTCATTTTATGAATATTCCTAGTTCTTTATCTACAAATTAGGGCTTGGTCTCTTTTAATTTGGTTAACCCTAAGAAAAATCCTAATTAGCATTTTACAAAATTGTGCCCTAAGTAAGCCCTTTAGGTCATAAGCCTTTACCTTATAGTCAAGTGGGAAAATAATTTTTGAAAGAGGTATATACTTTTTTGAGAACTTTAAAATACTTTTCATTTTATTTCATAATCTCCCTAATTAATATTTACCATTAGATCTTTAAAGATCTACAGTAGTCACCTTGTCGTTCTAAGAATTTGCATTCATTTTATTGCATGTGACATGGAAACTAAGAAAACACTACATATGGGACCCAGTTAATGTGAGTATGGTTTCGGGGTAAATTTCTCACATTTTTCGATCTTTTAAGGATCAACGGTGGTTGCTATGTCACCATCAAAAAGTGCAAGATTTTTACCAGTCCCAACATGGTGACCTCCCACAAAAAGGATACATGACAAGATCAAACTTAGAGATGGGTGCCATAATTTTGTTTTGTCATTAATAATTTAGTTGAAATTAGTAGAATACCAAGATGTGCATGAAAACACGAAGGCCATTGTAATGTTCAGAATGAAAATAATGAAAAGGATGTTGGCATTAAGTTATTATTACCATTAGTGACAACACATATCTATATCAGTGTAGCTACTAAGCTCACCACTTAGTTTCCTACACTCACCAAGCATTCTAGTGTTCACCAAGCTTCGAAGTGTTTAGTAGTTTACACTAAGAAGAACAATGGCTACCAAGTGAATACAAGCAATGTGAAGACCAACAGTGTCAAATGTGCTTCACAGTGTCTACCGAGTAGTAAGTTTGTGTCATGGAAATTCAATGTAAATTGAGCATTGGAAGAAATAGTGTTTACCGAGTGATGTAAGGTAAACTCAGCATGTAGTATCTACCGAGTGACACTACATCTACCAAGTCACTAGTGATCACCAAATTTAGAACTACATTGAGTGATTAGTATGGACTAAGCCTTCACTTCTACCAAGTGCATGATGATGTCATGTACTATAGTGGATGTCAAATATCAGAAGGTCACTAAGTCAGTTCATTGAACCCGAGTTATTTACTATTGGATCAACTTTGTAATGTGTTGTTCACTTGTATTTTGGCTGACCTTGTAGTTTTCTAAATTGGAAAGGTATATATGTAAGATGAATTGTAAGATATCATTATATTTGAAGTACTATGAAGTATTTTTTGAGAAGTGCATGTGAAGGATTATCAATAGTAGTTTAAGGAATGCAGCAAGGTCAATAAAGGAGCAAAAAAGTCATCTCTATCACATAAGGTGATTAGTGCATAAAGGATCTTATCAACAATCAGTTGTAAGTATATCCACTATTTTATCCTAATAGGTGAATCAATTTCTAAATCCTTTAACAAGGTAGACTTAATAGTCTTTGTATAAATCTCTTAACCGAGTGCATACTTCATTGTATGTTTGTAAATCCTCTAACAAGGTGGACCTAGCAGTCCTTTGTGCACCTAATAGGGAAAATCACTAGAAGTGGTCAATGTAAGCCTTAACATGCCAACTTTGTGCTATAGTAGTGAAGTTTTATGGGTAGCATCCCCACCCCAATTTTACTTTCTATTTGGAAGGTTTATGGGTCACCAAAACATTGTGTTCTTTTGTGTGATGAATGTTTTATCTTTCAGTACTAGTGTATGTAGTAGTATAGATGGATTTGTGGTGAATTTAAAGAAATTTTTTGGAGTTATTAATTCACCCCTCCCCTCTTAGTAACTTATCAAATATTGAATATTTCCAACAATTGGTATTAGAGCATTGTGGTTCTTAGGATAAAGTTTAATAGCTCGAGCAAAGATCTAAAGACAAATGGAGATATTCAGACTTGACAAAGCAATTGAAAATGAAAAGCTAGATCTAGAGATGGTCATAGTTCAACTCAAGGAAGCAAAGGAACATCTTTTCCTATCCCTAAAAAGAAGAAAGGAACTTGCAAATCAGATGAATGACCTAATGTATGTTGAAGAAAAGATTGAACACTTTTTTCCTTCAAACAGCTTAGATGAAGAAAATAATGCAATCAAAGAAATCCTAGAAAATAATGGATCTCTACAAGAGAAAGTAAGGAAATTCAAAAGATAATAAGAAATTCAATTAATCAAGTTATGTGAGATTTTGGAACATAGGAATAAGACAAAAGAAGACTTGGGCGTAAGAAAAAATGAAGAACAAAATCAATCCAATCAGCATGAAGACCTTATTGGTCAAATCACTGAAGCAAATGAAGAAATCAAGATTCTCAAAGCATAGAATGAAAGAATAAGAAATGATCTAAATTATGATAGAGAAATTAATGAAAGAACAATGAGAGAACTGAGATTTGAAAAGAAAATCATTGAAAAATTGAAGAATGACCTAAATGCTAAAAAAAAAATCAATGAGAGAATAATGAGATCTCAAGAAGACATGAATCAATTGAATCAGCAAAATGAGCAAAATCTTCATAGGAAAAAAGGTAAAGTAGGACTTGGATACAATTAAGAAGAGGGTGAATCTTCCAAGCAAGGTGCAAAAAAGAATCAAAAACCCTCATGCAATCATTGTGGGAAAATTGGTCATACATCAAACAAATGCTGGAGCAATGGAAAAGCAAAATTCAATGGAAAGTGTTACAACTGCAATCAGCATGGTCACAAAGCTAATGAATGCAAGGAGAAACCAAAATTTGAAGGTAAATGTCACAAATGCAAAAAGCATGGTCACAAGGCATCTCAATGTAGATCCAAATCATTCAATCCAGTTGAACAACTTGTAAAGGCAATATTTGGATGGGATTACAATACCTAGTGTAGATATCATTATTATGGAGAATATGGACACACTAGCATAAATTGTGCAAGGCATCACCTAAGAAAGAAGGATACTACTATAAGGTGTAACACATGCACTAAACTCAGCCATATAGCTAAAAATTGTATGAATATAAGTAAAGTTGAAGATGAAAAGAAAGCAAGGGCTTACAATATAAGGAAACAAATGAAGCAACAATGGATTCCTAAATCTACTGAGGATACAAGCTCAAATCATGGAAGTGGAGTCACTCAAGAAGTGAGTGACTCCGTCCTCTCAAACTAAATTCCTAAGAATGTGTTGGAGCTGTACTTAGCAAGAAAATCATAAGTAGTTCAAACAAATATGAATAATGCAAATGATCCAATCAGTATTCCAGATACACAAGGATCACAAAAAGGTTATCTTTCATTGTGTTGCATCAGACTCCACCGAGGGAAGTTGGTTGAAGACCTTATCAAGTGAAGTCAAAAGTAAAGGAAATTTGGTTTGTTTACTAAGTTGATACTCTTGTCAAGTTAGGTCAATGGATGATAGTCTATCATGCACTGTGTCATTATGGCATCAATAATTTATGAAAATTTCTCAACAAAAGGGGCAATTTTGACTTCATTTTTTTTACCACATTCACAACATTCGAAGAGAAAAGTGATTTGAAAGAGCATTATAGTGTTTTTGAAAAATTTAGTAGTGAGATCTTCATGAATTCTATAATCTACCAAGCAATGATGGCATCTACTAGTGGAAGAAGCACTAAACAAAAGAATGGATTTGAAATGTTGGTTAAGGATGTCGAATGGAAAGCACCAAACTTCAAGCTCATTCCAACCATTGCTGAATCACTTGATCCTTACGATGCTTAGTCATAAATCCTGTCAAAGGTACTCCTGATTAATGACATAAAAACTCATTTTAAATGGACTATTCAAGAATTAGGGACATTAGAAATGGATAATGCCCTAGCTGAAATGTGCATTGATAGAGTTTTGAAACTCGAGCATAAACATTTGGAAACAAAAGGATTAACTCATATCCCTCACTTGTCACAAAATTTCCAAGTAAAATGGATAAGGTACATATTGAGTTGGCTCCACAATGGACAATGATGGTTGGAGAAGCTGATTTTGATTACAAAGAAGATGGTACACAAGGTTACAAGTTTGCCAATGCTAAGTAAAGCTAAGACAACCAAAACCCTAGGTCAGGAGGAACTACAAAAGAAAACCCTAGCTAAGTGGAATAGTAGAGGCTTGAAAATAAATAATGTCACTGAAATAGAGCTTAGGTTTAGCATCCACATCATTACGCAAAAGATCCACAACTCTATTTAGTTGAACAATGTTCCTTGTGAGGTAGTTGACCTAGCATACAAAGTTGTAAAGAAGAACTTTGAATATGATCTATCAGATGTGTTACTGAAGCAATTGAACAAAAACATTGATAGTGTGAAGATTGCCAAGAATAATCCCTTTGAGTTCGGTTCATTGCTTACTTTCTTATTCTTTTATGTTCAAAACTAATTTCCATCTAAGGGCATAGTTGTTTGGAGGAGAGACACCCCTATTCTTTATCAAATAAATGAATTTATTGAAGAAATGGGTGAAAATTTTGAAAGGGTGTTGGATAACTATTTTGAGTTGTTCAAGGAGAAAATGAACAAAATATTTTGAATCCAATCCAAGCTTGTGGAAGACTAAAAGGATGATATATGTTTCATGGTGGACTATGACAAAGTTTACATTCGAGCAGTCATACAAAGAGTGGCATGGGTAAAACCATTGCCTTGTGAAATTAACATTGATGAAGCTAGAGACATCATTGAGGCATTAGTAAATGAGCTAGCCAATCCTAATATTTTTGTATTTGGCACATATGAGGAAGTCAAGAAGAGGATAGAGCTTAGTATTAAGATTCCTCAAGCTCTTAGCAAAGGCAAGAAGAGAGTTGCTAAATTAAAAATAGTTGAAGGTCCTCTAATACTTATGGAGGGCAAGGGTGAGGATGAAGAGGAGGAATCTAAAGAGGAAGAGGAAGAATTAGAGAAAGAGGAACCAACGAGGAAGAAAAGTAAAGTATTTATCACCATACCTTAGAAGAAACCAACTGTAATGTTCACCAAGAGAACTAGGAAAGGTGAAAGTGAACCAGTATTTATCCACCTTGCACCTACATTTGAGGGAAGAATGAAATAGCTAAGAGTTGAAGTAGGAATTTACAACTTCAAAGTTCTCATATATGAGACTCAAACTCCAACTAAGAAAAAAGAGATTGAGGACTTAGTTATGGAAAAGATGGGTATTTGGAAATACTCCCCTGCATAAATGCAACCTCAAATCCATGCAGATCTTTTTGCTAAAATCAAATTCAGATGGGACAACATGGTGCAAACTATAAAGGACATCTTTGAACAATAGTTGAGACAATTGGTACCAAATCTGACTGATGTAGAAGTGAAGAAGGCAATAAAAGAGAATGAAGATAGAATGATTCCAAAGCTTAACACATGCTTCATATTAATGAAGAATATAGAATCAGTGGTTAAGCATGCCTCAAACATTTGGAGAGATATAGATCATCTCAACATGCCATTAGAAGAGACTATTGAAATTAAACATGATGGCAACAATGACAATGATGATGATGATGAAAAAACTCCTTCAACCACAGTTTCAACTAGAGAATTGCATGCTCTAATGGAGGAGAAGGAAGAAGAAGAAAAGGAGGAAGAAGTAGAAGAGGAAGAAAAGGATGAAGATGATCTAGTCAAAATAATAGCTAAAGAAATTGCATCTCTTCCTCACACTCCTCCAAATACTATCACATCTGTGGAGACAACTTCTACTAGTGAGATTGTGAGCACAATAGTAACATCAATTGCTCAATCTTCACCAGCCACCTCCTAGCTCTAGGTATCTGCAATGGAAGTGTTAAGCACTTCATCTACCAAGTGAACTGTTACTTCTTTAGCTACTAATTTAGGTCCCTCTACTCTTGAATCATTAGTAAGTGCAACACTGAGTTCTACAATTTTGTCTTCATCGATTCTAGTTAGCTCTATAGTTTTGTTTTCATTAGCATTATTTGCATCCACTTCGATTCTAGTTAGTTTAGATATTTCTATGGGTATTCTACCAAGTGTGGCACCATTTTTGGGAAGTTTTTTAGTTTTTGATTTAGTTAGTACTCCTATTGGTATTTAATCCTTAAGTCCTATCCAATTTTTCACTTCCATCCCTTCTATCTCCACTATTGTGTCTATTCCAAAGGTCAAACCAATAACCATAGAAGTAGAACAAAGGAAACCATTGAAACTTATGATCACTAGAAAGGAAATTGAAGAAGGCATTGACTAAGCCATAGAGATAGAAATACCTAAAATTGACTTTGACACTACTACTATTGAAGAGATGAGGTTAGAAAGTCAACTCATAGAGAAGAAAGCTAGGTAGAAGTAGCTAAGATCTGAAAGGGATAGGGAGTATAGAATAGTTGAGAATGCCAAGAATATAATGAGGACTCTTTCAGAAAAGAGAAACTAATTGAAAAGGCTAAAAGGAAGTTTGATGAAAAGGTGCTAGAGTATATTGCTCAACAGATCGCAATCAAACAAGTTGAGTTGTCCGCATTGTCATCACACCAAGGTGATATATTTGGCAAATGTGCAGGTAGAACTTCTAAGAGAAGAAGCAAGAATAAGAGAAAACTTGATTGATATTCAAAACATGGTCTTGCCAATAATGGATACAATGCAGAAACATAATTCTCGTTACAAAATATTGGTCCAAGATCAAAACTTCTTAGTGGCTAATCACATGATCAAATTATTAGCAAAAGTTTAGATTGCTCTCTCCACCTACCAAATTTTGCAAGAGAATTGGGATAACTCATTCACCCTCATTCTTAAGGTACATCGAGAATTTCTATCTCATTTTGGTGTAACTATATAAATAGTATATGTAGCAATATAAGAAAAAAGGGGGAAACGTTGTATATAAGAAGAGATATCAGTATAAGTCAAAGGGGAAGATAGCACTCAATAGAGTCAACATGTATATGTGCATAGCTATGTACATAAGTATCTTTGTATATACATTATGGTACATCAAGGAGATATATGTAGGAATGTATATGCAACAACTTTACAAAGATCAATTTTGAAAAACCAAAATTTAGTGAGTCAGATTATGTACATATGTTCTGGCTTATAAGTGTTTTTTCACTAATGTCAAAGAGGGAGATTATTGGCATTAAGTTATTATTGCCATTAGTGACAACATTTATCTATATCAGTGTAGCTACCAAGCTCAATACTTAGTTTCCTACACTCACTAAGCATTCTAGTGTTAACCAAGCTTCAAAGTGTTCAACAGTTTACACCAAGTGGAACAATGGCTACCAAGTGAATATAGGCAATGTGAGGACCAGTAGTGTCTACTATGCTTCATAGTGTCTACTGAGTAGTGAGTTTGTGTCATGGAAATTTAGTGTAAACCGAGTGTTGGATAAAGTAGTGTTTATTGAGTGAAGCAAGGTAAACTCAGCGTGTAGTATCTATCGAGTGACACTACATCTACCAAGTCACTAGTGGTCATCGAGTTTAGAACTACATCGAGTGATTAGTATGGACTGAGCCTTCACTTCTATCGAGTGCATGATGATGTCATGTAATGCAGTGGATGCCAAATATTAGAAGGTCACCGAGTCAATTCAGTGAACCTAACTTATTTACTATTGGGCTGACTTTTTAATGTGTTGTTCACTTGTATTTTGGCTAACCTTGTAGTTTTTTAAATTAGAAAGGTATATATGTAAGATGCATTGTAAGACATCATTGTATTTGAAGTACTATGAAGTATTTTTTGAGAAGTGCATGCGAAGGATTATTAGCAACAATTTAAGGAATGCAGCAAGGTCAATACAGGAGCAAAAAAGTCATATCTATCACATAAGGTGATCAATGCATAAAGGATCTTATTAGCAATTAGTTGTAACTAGATCCACTACTTCATCCTAATAGGTGAATCAATTTCTAAATTCTTTAACAAGGTAGACTTAATAGTCTTTTTATAAATCTCTTAACTGAGTGCATACTTCATTGTATGTTTATAAATCCTCTAACAAGGTGGACCTAGCAGTCCTTTGTGCTCCTAATAGGGTAGATCACCAAAAGTGGTCAATGTAAGCCTTAATAGGCCAAATTTTTGTTTCAGTAGTGAAGTTTTTTGGGTACCATCCCCACCCTAGTTTTACTTTCTATTTGGAAGGTTTTTGGGTCACCAAAACATTGTGTTCTTTTGTTTGACAAATGTTTTATCTTTTAGTACTAATGTATGCAGTAGTATAGATGGATTTGTGGTGAATTTAAAGAAAAGTTTTGAAGTTACTGATTCACCCTTCCCCTCTCAATAACTTATCAAATCTTGAATATTTCCAACAAAGGATGCAAAGAGTAAATGGAAACCTCACCAATCTAAAAGTTTTAGGCTTTGAGTCCTTTTCTTGCCAATATTGACGTTGTTAACTTTGGTTAGCCCCTCCATATCTCTTTCATTGTTCAAAATTTTGGATTTTAGAGGAGGAAGCATCAAAGTTTTGTATAGATGTAAGAACCATAGGCTACATTAGAGGCTATAGGGAGATTTTCAACTAGGACTCCTTGTTGTTTTATCTCGCATTCCTTGTGGAGATATTTTTCAAAGGGTTTAAAAGTAGGAACACACACCTTACAACTTGTCTTAAAGGACACACAACTTTTGAAGCTACAACCTTGTGTGAGGACCCCACTTCATTAGCAACTAGATGGAGAGAAGTTATAAAATTTTGACAAATGGATTTCCCAAGTGATGACATCATCACCTAGCTGAGCAAATCATAATGCAACATGTGGCACAAAATAATGAAGTGGGAAGTGATATGGCAGTATGAGATCTGAGACATAGGATGGTGACACATGGTAGATTGGACACTTGTCACCATCTCACATGAATAAAGATGCTCAAACAATAACCATGTGACATTGTGACCAGCTGACAAGACAGTGACATCAGTAATGATGCAAACCTAGGAACCAACTACATGATGACAAGTCGTAGTGCATGGCAAAAGAATGATGAATTAGGTAGTGATGTGGCAATCTAAAATCTAAGGCATGAGATGATGACACATGGTGGATCGTACAATTGTTTCCATGTCACCAAGGAAAGATGCAAGGAGGATAAGTATAGTGACATGCTGATTAGTGATGTCATGCCAATGTGGATTTCTAGGAAAATTGCAAATTGACAAGTTGCAAGCAATGTGGAGCTAGTTGGACCAACATGGACCAATAGAAAATCAATAAGTGGTAGAGGACCTTGCATTTGGCATGGAAACTAAGGTGCTAAGGTGGTCCATAATGCCATGCATCATGATGCCACTATATCACAATGACATGGCAAAATGCTGACTAGGATAACAACATAGTGACTAATGGCATGGTGATGACATGGCTCAATAACATGGTGGAATAGGTAACTAATGAAGCAGTAACATGTGAAACCCAAGTAGAGGTTGTCAGGTGACTGTACAGGAATTAGCCAATCCAATGATGACACATGTCAAAAGGTCAGTCAAATAGGTTTGACTCAAATGGAGAAAAGGAAAAAAAATCAAACATGCATAGACAATTAATTTTTTAATGTTTTCTTCTAGAAATATGTGCAGGATTAATTTTAAATAAAATTTTATATATTCTAAAGTTTAAACTTTAGAAAATAGTCAAATAATTGCAATAATGTTGTCTAAAGCCATGACAAGAGCTGATAATTCAAATTAAGATTCAAAGTATATTTGATAAGCAAATATAGAACTATTATATATCACCAGAATTAGGAGAGAATAAAATTTTCATTTCTAGAGTTTGTTTTTACATAGGAGGCCACCAGTTCAAGTTATTCAAGAATTTTTCTTAGGTACCCAATTTTTAATTTAATTTAGTTGAGGTAGTTTAGATTTGATTTTCAATTAAATGATGAACCGAATGAATGTAAAAGGTAGTAAAAATTAGTCATGGGAAATTTTTGTTACATCCAAGTCAGTTAAATCAAGATATTATCAACATTTCATGATGCATTTTAGATTTATAGTAATAGAAGGGTTTTTCATCATTGAGGAAGAGATATTATGGGTTTGTTACAAAACAATGATGAAAGCCAAATTAGATTTCATTGGTAGAAAGATGAAAGAGCTTTTATAATAGCAAAGAATGGATATTCAAGTGGACACATGTCATTTCTAGATCTGATCCGAGATTCTATTCTTCTTCTATATCTTTCTCTTTCTCATCCATTATAAGGGTTCTAGTTTTGGAGAAAATTTCTCACTGCAGTGATACATGGTTGTTAGTTTTCACTGTGAGATCATGGGTTCTAGTTTTGATGTATTTTCATCACTATGATACCGCATTCTTCAAAATATTTCTCTTGTATGAATAGGAGTAATTAAGATAACATAGCTAGTTTTGATCTATTTAGTTATTTTATGAGTTGTTTTACATGCATCTGAATGTAAAGTTTCAAAGAAATGAATACAAATGAGTAGGAATCTCTTAGTTTGATTCTGATTCTTCTCTCCTATCTCTGTAACTTTAAATCTTACGTGGTTTAGTGACAAAGAAATGAGACCCATTTGCATATCCTCAAGGTTGTATGTCTAATATGTTTCACTATTGGAATAAAGAGCCAAGTAATACTTGATTTATTTGATAGGGTTGCTGGTTATTTTGAGAAGGACATTTCATAAGAATGCAGTCTTTATGGACACTGATGTCTGATTCTCAAAGTGATAAGATAGATATGATATCTTGATGTATAGAATATGTCACTAGTATCACAGATGTATGTGTTTAATTCATGGAATTTCCAAATAGATAAGGCATTGATAAGCTATAGGATCAACTTGTTCTTACTATTGCATATTTGGGGTTTTGCTGAAATTAATATCATTAATCAAGTATTTTTCCTTTAATGTTGAAGAACTAGAAAGGATGCCCACACTTAGCTTGGCAATTTCTTTGGCCATGTTATTAGTTATTCCATGTCTTAGATCTTTGCATAAGTGTTAGAAGGTTAAGAGTTTTATTTGCTTTGTTTAAATTGAGTATATGCTTTTCACAACTAGTACCATATGAAGAATCTAATAGGTCCACCCACCTAGGTTTTGTAGAGCCTAAAGTAGAAGAAGGGTTTAGCTTTATAGTTGGCCTAGTTTCTGAAAGGGTATGTTGAAGATGGGAAGTAGCTACCCCTAGATGTATCATGTTCTCATCGGGGTAATTTGAAACTGTGATGTTTCAAAAAACCAACAAGATGGTGACTCTACTAGGGAAAATGATGGCAAATAAACCTTGTTCAAAGGATAAGAATATTTGGTGTTAATTGAATATTTTTGTTCTATTCTTTGGAATGGTTCTTCCCATCTAATTCACCAACAAGATAGCAACTCTACTAGGGAGATAAGATGGAAAATACACCTTGTTAAAAGGACAAGATTCTCTGGTATGAATTGAATATTTTAGTCCTATTTTTCAATATGGTTTTCCCCATCCAAGTCACCAACAAGATGGCAACTTTGCTGGGGAAGTATTGAATCTGAAAGAGAGGTTCAATACAATTTAAAGAAAGGCATGTGCAAATTTTGCTACAATAGCAAGGTCATGATGTGTTTTCCATCTCTTTGCTTAATATTGATGTCTCACAGTAATATTTTATCTATTTACACTAGTAGCTTTGAGGTTGAGTACAAATTGTGTTGATAAGAGCATTCATATTCAATTAATTCAGTTGGATCTATTTTTCAAAGTGTTGTTGTAAAATCAAAATCAACAAAGAACAAAAGGTTTTGTTTTCTTTTTCAAGTTTGTAAATCTACAAGAGTGGTTTGATGATTTTCATTTCTCCTACATTAGATGGTCTAGTTCAGATTTGTCAAGTGACAAATTATGTTTTATTTCTCACAAGTGTGAGTGGCAACTCTAAATCTCTATACCAATTGTTTCCTAGTTAATTTTATTGTAATGTTTTGAAGGACTTCTAGTTTTGTGGGAAGATCTGAAGCTTTTGATAGTATTTTGAAAAATAAAGTATAAGTTCTTGATAAGTTTTAAGGTGTTGTTGCATCTGCTATTATAAGAAAGTGAATTGTTAAAAAGTAAATCACAGTAGTGATTTGTTTATCCTCTTGCAAGGAGGTGGAAGCTCTACAAAGTTTTATCAATGGTGTAAAGGATTTTTAGTATGCATCTATGCCAAATTAGTAAATCAAATTCTTGCATCAAAACTTGATGTATTTTTTATTTTCATGTTTCTCTTTCATGGAAGTCCAGTGTTAAAAATGGTTGCCTCTATTCAGTGATTTTCAACACTAGAAGGAAGAGGTAGAAATTTTATTTTATGATAGAGTTAGATCTCATATCTGAAATTAGTTTGTTGAGTTCTAAAATTTTGGAGACTATAGTTAACAACATTTCTATGTTGAATAAAAAAATCTACAATAAGATTGTCAACATCATAAAAATTGAAGTAGGAAGTACTCAAGGTCTAAATGCCAAACAATGTTAACTAAAGCTTAAATCAGTAATCAGCAAGATTCCTTTTGATTCTAGACCTTAGGAATCTTCCATGTCTAGATTTTTCCTTGATGTTCTAATACCTAATTTAGTTAATTAGCTGACACCTATAATACTACAAGAGTTTTTACAAGTTGAAAGATTCATTAAGGAGATGGAAGTGATAATTATAGAGTTCATGTTATATCTTCTAATGATAATAATGGGTGTGTTGAAATTGAAGGTAGTAATGAATGTAATGAATCCATATATAAAGATAATTTGTCTTCCAAATGTGAATAGGTGGATTCAAATGCAAATGAATCAAGTATTTGCAATCAGCATTAAGAAGATGGATACGAAAGTGAAAATAATTTTTTTATAGTGAATATGAAATTGAGGAATTATATAATAGTAGTGAAGGTAGTTCCTGCCATGATGAGAATTAATGTTGTAATAATTTTGATATCCAAAAGTATTATACTAATGATTTTGCTACTATAAGTTCTTCATGTCATCTGGATGATAATCATAGCCAAGAGAAGATTTGTGAGGTAGTCTTCTTGAGCCTTGGTGAAATTTTAGTTTTTTTCCAGCTCATGATTTTGAAAAGCATGTAAGTGTTTCTAAAGATGCTCATATTGAAAATGTTTCTTCATTCAGTCAAGTTAGTTCCCCAAAGTTTGATGTAGAAAAAGATATAGAATCTAAAAAATCTTTGTCAGATTTTGGAGGTGCATATGAAAATATCTCAAATGTCTTTGCGCATGACTACTTGTTGAATGTGGGGGATGTTAGTGAAGGGAGGTTTGACACTATTTCAGATTCTTCTCATGTTGGTATTGCTGCAATATGCTCTGATGTTTCATGTGATGAAGGGGAGAACAATGAAATTTGTCAATCTGAATATGGATTTTCTTTATGTGTTGATAAGTCTTGTAGAGATAAGTTCAAGGTTCATTCTGACATTTTTTTAGATAAAGAAAATGATTGTGATCAACATAGTATAGATCAAGACTTTTAGGATGAGTTCTCATACTTGGTGACTAATTAGTTGTTTGAGTGTGAAGAGGTTTCAATTAAAGATAAATATGATTTGATGAGTAACGTGACTACAATTGGGTAGTGGTCAGATCTCACATACTCTTCACATCCGATTATACAAGGTGAGTTACAAAATTTTGACACATGTAACTTTTTAAACAAAGTAGAATATGAATCCTTTGTATCTCCAATTGAGAGCATGCATGAGTCATATGTAGATGATGGTTTTTAGAATGATTCTAGTTTATATGAGCATGCTGATTTGTTTTCTCATAGCAAGCATGATGTAGAAGTTAATACTAGTTTATGTATTCACTATGAGAATGAAGGAAGTTTTTTATTTTTCCAAGTGATTTGATTCAAGATACTAATCTAATTGGTGAAACTAATAGAAGATATGTTTTCAGCTTACCTCATGAAAGTGCAGATGAAAATTAGATATATCATAGAGGTAAGAAGTTTTTGATGAGTTTTGGTTTCCCAAAGCCATCATTTGTACAGTTTAGGAGTAGTTGATTTTTCTTTCAATAATTTGTTCAAGAGATTTTTTTGTTGTCAAGCATGTAGTCTACTTCCTCCATAGATTTGAATCCTTACCATGCCTACAAGGGACATGCATCCACAGATAGAACCACTATTGGGACTCAAAATTGATGCCTTGATTTTGAGTACCATTCAAAAAAAAGCCCTATAAGAGCTTTTTGGTGCATGTGTACCTGACTACCCTTTTGAGGCCTAAGAGGTGTTTAATGTTTTTAACACCTTGCATTCAATACGCTTATGCATCCCATGAACATAAATATCCATTATGAGTCATTCTATGTATGTTTTTGGTTTTTTATCTACAAATTAGAGTTTGGTCTCTTTTAATTTGGTTAACCCTAAGAAAAATCCTAATTAGCATTTTGCAAAATTGTGCCCTAAGCAATCCCTTTAGGTCATTTTCCTTTACTTTATAGTCAAGCGAGAAAATCATTTTGGAAAAAAGTATATATTTTTTCAAGAACCTTTAAAAGACATTTCATTTTTTTTCATAATCTAACTAATTAATCTTTACCATTAGATCTTTTAAGATCTATGGTAGTCACCTTGTCATTATAAGAAATTGCATTCATTTTATTGCATGAAACATGGTGACCAAGAAAACACTACACATGGGACCCATTTAATATGAGCATGGTTTCAAGATAAATCACCCACACTATTTGATTTTTTTAGGATCAATAGTGGTCAGTATGTTGCCACCAAAAATTGCAAGATTTTTATCTGTCACAACATGGTGACCTCCCACAAAAAGGAAACATGGCAGGACCAAACTTAAAGATGGGCACCATAATTTTGGTTTGTCATTAATAAGATAGTCAACATTAGTAGAATACCAAGATGTGCATGAAAAAATGAATGCCATCATAATGTTCAAAACAACAATAATGAAAAGGATGCAAAGAGTAAATGAAAACCTCACCAATCTAAAAGTTGTAGGCTTTGAATCCTTTTCTTGCCAATATTGATATAATTAACTTTTTTTAGCCCCTCCATATTTCTGCCATTGTTCAACATCATAGAGTTTAGAGTAGGAAGCATCAGAGTTTTGTATAGATGTAAGAGGCACATGATACATTGGAGGCTGCAAGGAAATTTTAAAGCAAGACTCCTAGCCATTTTATACCACATTCCTTGTGGAGATATTTTTCAAAGGGTTTAAAAGCATGAACACACACCTTATAACTTGTCTTACAAGACACACAACTTTTGAAGCTGCAACCTTATGTGAGGGGCCCACTTTGTCACCAACCAGATGGAAAGAAGTCATAAATTTTGAATGAAAATGTTGCCCAAGTGTTGACATCATTAGCTAGATGAGTGAATTGTAATGCAACACATGGCATAGAATGATGAATTAGGCAGTGATGTGGTGGTATGAAATTTGAGGCATAGGATGGCAACATTTGGTAGATCAAATGGTTGTCACAATGTAATAAGAAAAAAGATGCTCACATCATAACCATCTAACATGGTGACCAGCTAACAAGACATTGATGTTAGCGATGATGTGGACCTAGTAACCAACTATGTGATGACAAGTGGCAGTGCATGGAGATAGAATAATGAATCAGACAGTGATGTGGCAATTTGAAATCAGAGGTACAAGATGATGACATGTGGAAAATTAGAAGATTGTCACCATGTCACCAAGGAAAGATGCAAGGAGGATAAGTATAGTGACATGGAAACTAGTGATGTCATACCAACATTGATTTCTAGGAAAATTACAAATTGACAAGTGGAAATTGATGTGGAGCCCGTTGGACGACAATGGACCAATGAGAAATCAACAAGTGGTAGAGGACCTTTAACATGGCACAAAAATAGAGGTGCCAAGGTGGTGCATAACACCATGTGTCACAATGTAGCTATGTTGTGATGACATGGAAAAATGCTAACTAGGATAGGAACATAGCAAATGATGATATTGCAATAACATGGCTTGATGATGTACTAGAATAGGTAACCAATGAAGTAGTGCCATGTGGCATCCAAGTGGAGGTTGTTAGGTGACTGTGCAAGAATCAATCAATCTAGTGATGACATGTGTTAGAAGGCCAGTCAAATAGGTTTGACTTGGATGGAGAAAAGGAAGAAAATAATAAAAAATGCATAGAAAATTAATTTTTTTAATGTTTACTTCTAAAAATACATGCAGGATCAATTTTAAATAAAATTTGATATATTCCAAAGTTTAGACTTTAGAAAATGGTCAAATATTTGTAATAATGATGTCTAAAGCCCTGACAAGAGTTGATAATTCAAATTAAGATTTTGGGCATTTCTAATAAGAAGATGTGGCATTATTATATATCGCTGAAATTAGGAGAGAATGGATTTTCATTTTTGGAGTTATTTTGCATAGGAGGCCACTGGTTTATCTTATGCGAGGATTTGTCTCAGGTACCCAATTTTTAGTTTAATTCAATTGAGGTAGTTCAAATCTAATTTCCAATAAAATGGTGAACTAATTGAATGTAAAAGGTAGTAAAAATTAGTCATGGGTGAGTTTTGTTACTTCCAAGTTAGTTAAATCAAAGTATTATTATTATTTCATGATGCATTTAAGATATTTTAGTAACATAAGGGTTTTCATCATTGAGGAAAAGATAATTTTGGGTTTGTTACAAAACAATGATGGAAACCAAATCAAATTTCATGGGTAGAAAGATGAGACACATTTTACAATAGCAAGGAATGGATATTCAAGTGGACACATGTCATTTCCAGAGAAAATTTGAGATTTGATTCTTCTTCTATATCTTTCTCTTTCTCATCCATTATAAGGTTTCCAATTTTGGAGAAAATTTCTCACTGATGTGATACATGGTTGGTAGTCTTCACTATGAGACCGTGGGTTCTATATTGATGTGTTTTCATCACTATGATACCACATTCTTCAACAAATTTCTCTTGTATGGATAGCAGTAGTTAAGATAACATAGCTAGTTCTAATCTATTTTGTGATTTTATGAGTTTTTTTACATGCATCTAAATGTATAGTTTCAAAGAAATGAATACAAATGAGTAGGAATCTCATAATTTCATTCTGATTCTTGTCTCTTATCTTTGTAATTTGAAATCCTATGTCGTTTAGGGACAAAAAACTGAGACCCATTTGCATCCCCTTATGGTTGTATGTCTGAAATGTTTTGTTGTTGAATGAAGAACCAAGTAAATGCTTGATGTATTTGATAGCATTGTTGGTTATTTTGAGAAGGATACTTCATAAGAATTAGGTCTTTATGAACATCAATATCTAATTCATAAAGTGAGAAGATAGATTTGATATCTTGATATGTGGAATATGTCATTGGTATCACAGATGTATGTGTTTAATTCATGGAATTTCTCAATAGATAAGGCATGCATCAGTTGTAGGATCAACTTGTTATTACTACTGCATATTTGGGGTTTTTATGAAATCAACATCATTAATCATGTATTTTCCCTTTAATGTTGAAGAACTGAAAAGGATGCCCTCATTTAGCTTAGAAATTTCTTTGGAAATGTTATTAGCTATTCCACGTCTTGGATCTTTACATAAGCATTAGAAGATTAATTGTTTTTATCTACTTTGTTTAGATTTAGTATATGCTTTTGATAATTGGTGCCATATGAAGAATCTAATAGGTCCACCTACCTAGGTTTTGTAGAGCCTAAAGTAGAAGAAGGGTTTAGCCTTATAATTGGCGTAGTGTTTGAAAGGGTATGTTGAGGATGGGAAGCAATTGCCCCTAGATGTATCTTGTTCTAATCAAGGTAATTTGAAATTGTGATGTTTCAAAACACCAACACAATCCTCTTTGAATTTGCCTCAAAAAGGTTTACCATGAATTCTACACAAGGTCATCAACCTTGTCTTCCAAATGGTTTACACAATCCAAGAAAACAAACTTTGTCAGCTCAGATCTATCAAATTCAAGATCTTTCAAATAATGTTGACACTCAACATTAACTTGGTTTTGATCCTCAACACACACTGCATTGATCGACATCCTCTGTAAAATGACTCGACATCAACTAAACTTTACTCAACATCAACTATTTTACTTAACATACACTAAAATAGAATTTTACTCAACTCCAACTAATTTTCTACTCAGCTTGAACTGACTTTGCTTGACACCTAGTATCTACTCGATCAAACTTGGTAGAAAAAATTTGTTTAACTTGTTCTTCTAAAGTGTTTTTGTTTTACCAACCTTTACAATCAAATAAGTGATAGTGCTTAAATCATTTAAATAGTTGTCTTACCAAAAACAAGTAAGTTTGAAATTTGACAAAATAATGATTAAAACACATTTGTCATATTTGTATCAATCTATTCTCAACAATCTCCCTCATTGGTATTGATGCCAAAGAAAATTTATCAACCAAACTAACTCAATTAAAATAGTAAGACCAATAAAATACAAAAAATAAATAAATAAATTCCTTGTATTGAAATCTCTCCCTGTATCAACAACATTCATCTTCTGAATCGGTTATAAAACTTTGTTCTATCATCCTTATGACTCTCTAAATTACTTCTTATATCTTTCCTGTTATTAGGTAGATGTAATCAGTAGATACACTTTCTTTCCTAGTAGTCAAAATTTCTCCCTCATACTATGTGTTAGGATTTCTTCCTCTTTGTTCAATGTCTATCTTCAATATCTTTGATCTCTATTTTGATCAATGTCCATCTCTCTCATATCTCCCAATCTTTTTTATTTCTCCCTCTTTGAAAATAATGTCAACGACTTGTCATCCTAATATGTAGATATGAACTTCTTTAGTTTATCCTCTATCACCTTGCTTGTGACTAATTTGTAGTTTCAGCTCTATGAGTACTTTAGGCATCTCATAAAGTAAGATCCATTGCATCAATTTGTAATATATGGTAATCAACTTATTTGATGCAAGGCACTCCTCTTATTTTCTAAGATAGCCTTTGATAGGGTTATCACTCCTAGTTTACCTCTTAGATACTCATGAGCATCCTTAGGTAATTCCTTTGTAAAGATATCATCAATATTCTCTTTTGCATTAACATATTATATCTTCACCTCTTTATCTTGAACTAATTCTCTCAAGTAATGATACTTGATAGCAATATGCTTAGTCTTTGTGTGCATCACAAGATTCTTTAATATATTTATAGCACTCCTATCATCACAATAAAGTATCACTAGTTTAGTAATCTCTTCCTTCATACCTTTGAATAGTTGTTTGATCCATACAATGTTTGTAAAAATTATAGCAGCAGTAATGTATATAGCTTTAGTAGTAGATTGTGAAGTGAAATTTTGTTTCTTGCTAGTCCATGTAACCAGCCTCTTGCCTAAGAAAAATACTCTTGCATTGTTGCTCTTTCTATCATCAATATTTCTAGCCCAATCATCATTAGTATAGGCTCTTAATTCAAATTTCTCATTTTCATGTAGTATAGACCATATTCCTTAGTTCCTTTTAAATATCTCATTATTCTCTTTACAACCATCAAGTGATTCTCCCTAGGATTAGCAAAGAATATTACAACTATCCCTATGGATAGATCAATATTAGGTCTGCTATGTACTACATATTGCAATTTGTCAATCATAGACCTGTATAATGTTTGATTCACTACAACTAAATCAATATATGACACTTTGACTTAGTATCTCAACTAATACAAAAGTTTTGAATATCTTCTTTAAATGCTCTGACTGAGTGATGTATATACCATATTTCATCTAGCCTACTTGTAAACCCACAATGAAATTGATCTCTCCAAACATAGATATTTCAAATTCTTCCTTCATTTCATTTGAAAAAGCCTTACATAGAGTATCTTGACCTCCAAATATGATATCATCAACAAAAAATTAGATAACAAAATACATTTTCCTTTCTCTATCTTTAAGTATAGATTGATGTTATCATCAGTCCTTTCAAATCCAATCTTTAGAAGATAATTATGAAGTCTCCCATACCATGCTCTTGGTGCTTTCTTCAAATCATATAAATCTTTGTGTAATATACATACCATCATTTTTTTGTTAACATCAAAAAATCCTTATGGTTATTCTATATAAATTTATTCTTCTAATATACCATTCAAAAATACAAATTTAACATCCATTTGATAAACCTTGAAACCTTTTGTATGTAGAATAAGCAAGGAGAGTTCTTACTCCTTCTAATCTAGCAATAGGGGAAAAATTTTCTCCATAATCAATCCCTTCTTCTTGTACATATCCTTTATAAACTAATCTTGCCTTGTTCCTTGTGACTTAACCAATTTTATCTAACTTTTTTCTGCATACCCACTTGGTGCTAATCACATTTTTGTCTTTAGATCTAGGAATTAGAGTTCATGTTTTGTTTTTCTCAATTTGTTCAATCTCTTCTTCCATGGCTTTACTCTAGTCCACATCTTCTAAGGAATAATTCACTATTTTGGGTTCCTTCATGCTCAGAAAAAATGTATCATTTCTCAATTTGTTCCTTTTCATTAGTCTAGGATCTTTACTTCCAATAATTTATGTAGTAGGATGATGTCTCTTGAAATATTTAGACAATCTTGGTTCAACTCTAGTTTCTTCATTTGGTCTTTTAACTTCTGAATCAATATTTACATCTACATTAGGTATTTCAATATTTATTTCATGAACACTAATCTCAAAATTAGAATGTGCCTCAGTTTCATTCCGTAATTTAGCACTTAAGTGTAGCTCGACTCTTGAATGCAACTTGGCATTCATGGTATGTGACTTGGTAGTCATTGAAACTTGTTGTTTGTTTGTAGCTTGATTTGTAGCATCTTTTTCAATAGACATACCTTCATAAAAGTATACAAATGATTTTTATTCTTCTAGTTCCATAATAGGTTCAACCCCATATACTTTTTTATAGTCATCAAATTTCACATTTTCACTTTCCATACTTTTATTATTACTAGTATTAAAACACTTATAAGATTTTTTTCTTATAGAATAACCTAGGAATATATCTTCTTCACTTTTTGCATCTAGTTTACCATTTGTGAAATCTTTGAGAATATAACATTTTCTTCTCAAAACCTTAAAACATTTTACATTTGGTGAGTATCCATACCATAATTCAAAAGGTATTGAATGAGTATCTTTATTGACTTGTACAGGGTTCAAGGTATAAACAATTGTACTTACATCTTCTCTCTATTATTTCAAAGAAACATTTTTTTCCATCATAAGTGTCCTAACATAATCTATTAAAAACCTCTTCCTCCTTTCAGCAATTCCATTTTGTGGAGGGATTATAGGAGAAAATGTCTGTCTTTTGATTCCTCTATCAGTACAAAACATCTCAAACTCATTTGATGTAAATTCTCCTCCTCCATTAGATCTCAAATATTTTAGATCTTTATCTATTTCTTTTTCAACTCTTGCTAAGTACCACTTAAACATTTGGAAAGCATTAGATTTCTATTTCAAAAATATAACTATCATGATTCTAGAATAATCATCAACAAGAAGCATAATGTACTTATCTCCTTTGTAGGTTTGTACTTCAATTGGTCCACAAAAGTTTATATGAACAATCTCTAGTATTCTTTTAGAGGTATGACTTTTACTCTTAAAACTTGACTTTGTCATCTTGCCTAATTGGCATTTCTTGCACATTATATTATTAGTCATCTTCAACTTAGGAAAACCTCTAACTCTTCTCATCTTACTAATACTAACCAAGTTATCAAAATTAACATGACATAACCTCTATTTCCATAGCCACACGTCATCAAAGTATACAACTAAACAAGTAGCATCTTGTATATCAAGGTAGAATAGATTACTCCAAGTTTTATCACCCTTTCCAACTAGTTTTCCATCAGTATCATATATCTTAGTAATCTTGTTTTTGAACTCAACCTTACATCATAAATTATTTAGTTGTGGCACACTCGATAGATTATAGTTAAGTCCTTCAACATAGTAAACATTATCATACAAAATCTTTTTTGTAAGTTTGATAGAACATTTTCCTTTTATCAAACATGGTGCATCATTACCAAATCTTAAACTATTTTCATCATAATAATTTAAGGTAATGAATTTACTTTTATCTCCAGTCATGTGATGTGAGCACATTCTATCAATGATCCATGTGTCACTCGTGTTCATAGAAGACACAAGTGTAGTTGCCTAATCTTTATCAAATTTTTCCTTCATTGCAACAAACACCACTTCATCATCATGTTCATTAGATTCATCTATTGTTTCATCTTCATAAATTTTGCAAGACATCTTTCTTTTATCTTCATAATATTCACTATCTTCATCTCTTCTACTTTTGTACTTGTCACCACCTTTGCAATTCTTCTTCTCTAGACATCTACCAGCAATATGACCAACCTCATTGCAATTGAAACAAATTATAAGTGATTAATTTTCAAGCTTTCCTTTACCTCTATGAAATCTTCTTTCTAGTAGTACTTCAAGTTGATCTACATCCTCCTCATCTATATCATTATTATTGGACACATATTTTGTCTTTTTCTTCTTCTTCTTCTCATTAGGTTCCTTCAATGATAGCTTAGCTTTGAAAGAAGATTCAATATTTTAAATTTTATAATTATCAAAATTCTATTGTTGAAAATTAGTGATCCTACCTACTAGACCTTCAATAGTTAAATCATTCCCTAGTGCACATCTTAGTTCTTGTATTATAGAAACTCTAATAGCATAGATTGGTAGCAATGTTCTCAAAACTTTGTTTAGTATAATATCATCATCTATTTTACTAGTAGCTCCTTTTATTGCATTAACATCTTTTTTTTAGAAATTATTTAGAATAACTGGGGTGGGGGGGGTGGGGGTGGGGGAGGGGGGCGCAAGGTGAATCAATTATTCAAGGTCTAGATGTCCCAATAAAAACTTTTCACTAAGTGTAGTGAGCCCATTAAACATTTCATGCATCCAAGCTAAAAATTCTAACTAGCAAATTTTTAAATAAACATGCATCAATAAGACATGAAAAATCAACACATAACACAATGATTTATGTGGAAACCCAAGTTGTGAAAAACCACTAGTAACATGCTGCTACTTTCTCACTCTTTTGAAGTGATGCCCTATGAAAGGCATGCCCTATTAAAGGCTACAACACACACTATTAAATGTGACCTAGTTAGGGGTGAATCAGCTATTCAAGGTATAGATGTACCAATAAAACTTTTTGACTAAGTGTAGTGAGCCCATTAAACATTTCATGCATCCAAGCTAAACATTCTAACTAGCAAACTATTAAATAAACATGCATCAATAAGACATGAAAAATCAACACATAATATAGTGATTTCTGTGGAAACCCAAGTTGTGAAAAACCACTAGTAACATGCTACTACTTTCTCACTCTTTTGAAGTGATGCCCTATGAAAGGCCTACCCTATTAAAGGCTACAACACACACTATTAAATGTGACCTAGTTAAAGGATTTCGATCACCCTATTAAAAGTGAGCTTTGTTAAAGGACTTTAGAACATTCACTTGGAATGCGACCCTATTAAAGGATTTTCCAATGGCTATTAGTCAAACCTTATTCCAAAGGATTTTTCCTAACTAATACAATTGCTAGAGAGTATTTAATAAGGGCTTTTGACCTGATACAACTTACAACTTAACTTGCAGATTTCAGATCTCAATTCAAGTCACAACTTTACTTGGCTTTTAGTCTCTACAGCTTTGATAGCTTATCTACTCATCAAGCTTCTATCTCCATGAGTCTTCATGCTCATTATTCCAATGTAGTCAACTCTGTGGTCACTTATTGAAGTAGAGTCTCTGTACTCTATTCTTCCTTCTGAATGTCTTCCCCTTGACACCACACACTATCCAACTACTCTTTACTTCATGACTAGCAACTCCTTAAGTAGGAATTTTGGAATTATTTTGTCACTCTTGTTTCCCTCACTTAGACTAGGGTTTGAATTGATTAAGTCAAATACAATGTATCTACTATTAGAATTATTTAGAATAACTGAGAGGGGGGGGGGGGGTGAATTAGTTATTCAAGGTCCAATGATGTCCAATTAAACTTTTCCTACAAATCCTTAATGGCACATAATTGAAATTATCATGTATGCAATTGAACATTAAACAACCATGAAAAGTAAACATGCATCACACCATAACACTAAGGATTTGATAACCCAAAAACCCTCCAAGAATAAGAAGGTAAAACTAGAGTGAGGATGATACCCACAAAATAACTATGCAATTGATTTCAACCACTTCTAAAGGTCTACCCTGTTAAAGGCCTACCATATTAAAGGCTACAACACATTGTTAAATGTGACCTTGTTAAAGGATTTAACAACATTCAACTTGGAATGTCACCCTATTAAAGGATTTACATAGAGTTGTTAGGCTCACCCAAGTCCATGGGATTTTCAGTCACCTTCTAAAAAGAATCTTTCTTCCCTCTCTAAGGATATCCTATCCTCCTCCTAAGGATCACTTATCCCTCTCCTAAGGATCTCTTTATCCTTCTTTTGAGGATCTCTTTATCGTTCTCCTAGGGATCTTCTATTCTTTTCCTGAGGCTTATCCACCTAACTGTTAAGCTAACCTAGCAATGTATGGTTTTAGTATCTAATACAATGGTAAGAAAGTATTAGAAGGGTTTTGACCTGATATATATTCCAACCCTAACTATGCAAATTTTAGATCACTCTTCGATTCCTTTCTTTTCTTGGCTTCTCTTCCTTGCAGTGCTGACAGCTTGTTCACCCTTCAAGATTTGTCTCCTTGAGTTCTTTCACTCGTTATGCCAATGATTTCTCTAGTCACTTGATCAACTCAAATTCTTGATGCTCTATTCTTACTCCTCTTGACTTCTTTGCATGATCATATTTATGACCAATTCCCTCTCTTGCATGCACACTTGATCTCTGACCTATAACTCCTTATAATGAAGTTCTATTCTTGATTTCCTGCTCAAATCTTAATTTTCTCTTGAGAAAATAGTATTGTTTTCCCTCCAAATTGTTTCTTTTGGAACCTTCATGATGAATCCATTAGCATCCGCCTTGGATTGGTTTGCATGGATTACATAGAATTATGTGACATCTACTCATTATTCATAACTTCTAACTACTTCACAAAATTTGATGTAACAACCTTATCATTGTTGATCTAGAAAATCTTGTCCTTAACAAATAATTTAGCAACTTGGAATTATTGGTTTACTGATGCTCAACACCTTCTGTGTTACTCAGCTTCTTAATGTTATTTACTCAGTATCATCCTTTGCATCACACTTATGATATTTCAATGATCTACTCTTGTTGATGTAAGGCAACTACTATCTTTCTTTAGGCTACTTGAGTTAGGGGCATTACCCCCAACTTGCCTCTAAGATATTCATATGCATCCTTGGGCAATGGTTTGGTGAAGATATCTGCAGTTTGTTCCTTTGAGTGAATATACTCCATCTTCACTTGTTTTTCTTCCACCAATTCTCTAACATAGTGATACTTGATTGCAATGTGCTTGGTTTTTGCTTGCATTACTAGATTCTTGGATATGTTTATAGCACTTGTATTATCACAATATAGTATCACAAGTTTAGTTACCTCTTCTTTCATTCCTTTCAATAGATGTTTGAGCCAAAAAATGTTTGTGCAATTGACTGTTGCTGCCACATATTCTACTTCTATAGTGGACTGAGATGTACATGTTTGTTTCTTGCTCATCCAAGTAACTAGCCTTTTACCTAAGAATAATGCTCCTCCACTTGTGCTTTTCTTTTCATCAGTGTTTCCTCCCCAATCTGCATATGTATATGCATTGAGCTCAAACTTCTCATTCTTTTTGTAATATAGGCCAAAATCATCAGTTCATTTGAGATACCTTATTATCCGTTTTACTACCATGAGATGATTTTCTCTAGGATTGGTAGAGATTCTAGCCACTATTCTGACTATTAGTGCTATGTTTGGTTTGCTATGTACAACATATTGTAGTTTTCCAATCATGGATCTGTACATTGTTTGATTAACTTCAGTTGATTCATCATTTTTAGATAGCTTATGTTCTGTTGCCATTGGTGTGCTGACTAGTTTGGAGTCTTCCAATCCAAACTTCTTGAGTATCTCCTTGATGTATTTTGATTGTGTCACAAATATATCATGTTTTAGTTGATGCACTTGCAATCCAAAAAAAAATTTAATTTCTCCAAACATAGACATCTCAAACTCATGTTTCATTTTGTCATCAAAACTTTTGCAAAGTGCTTCCTTTCCTCAAAAAACTATGTCATCCACAAATATTTCAAATACAAGAATATCCTTACCTTCTTCTGATTTGATGTAGATGTTGATGTTATCATCAGTTCTTTCAAATCCTATTTGCACCAAATACTTGTGAAGTCTCTCATACCAAGCTCTAGGGGCTTGCTTTAATCCATATAGAGCCTTATGGAGTTTACATACCTTATTTTTGTTCTTTTGATCAAAAAAACCTTCTGGTTTCTCTATGTAGACTTCCTCTTCAAGTATACCATTTAGAAATGCAGACTTTACATCCATTTGATAGACTTTAAATCCTTTGAAGGCTACATATGCGAGTAAGGTCCTTACTCCTTCCATTCTGGCAACTAGAGCAAAAGTTTCTCCATGATCTAGTCCTTCTTCTTGTGTGTACCCTTTACAAATTAGTCTTGCCTTGTTCCTTGTGATTTCACCTTTTTCATCTAACTTGTTTCTGAACACCCACTTGGTTCCAATCACATTCATGTCAACTGGTCTTGAGACTAAGGTCCATGTCTTGTTCTTCTCAATTTGGTCTATTTATTCATTCATAGCATTATACCAGTCATCATCTGTTATGGCTTCACTTACTATTTTTGGTTCCATTTTGCTGAGCAGACATGTTTCATTTCTGAGTCTATTCCTTGTCATTGGTCCTACCTCTTTGTTTCCAATAATTTGATCTGTAGGATGATGTCTTTTTACATACTTTGCCAATACAGGTTCTTTCCTTGTTTGCATGTTGTCTCTTTAAGAATCTGTATCTTCACGTATATCTTTATCAGGTATTTGTTCATTTTCTTCTTGTTGGTAATTCTCAGAATTTGAATGAACATTTTTTGTATTCTATAGCTCGACTTCTGAATGTGTCTATTGTTCAGCATTCACTATCTGTGACTCGACAGATACTAAATTTTGTTGCTGATGGTCATTCTGAATTGCAACTTCACCATCATTAGGTATACCTTCATAAAAGTATACAAAGGTCTTGTATTTCTCTACTTTGTTTGTGTTTTCAATACTTTGAACTTCTGTAATCTCATCAAATTTTACATTCGTGCTTTCTACTACTTTGTTAGGGTTAACATTCATAAACTTATAACCTTTGCTTCTCATAGAATAACCAAGAAATGTGCCTTCCTCACTCTTTGCATCAAACTTTCCATTTCTAGACTCTTTATATATATAGCATTTGCATCCAAATATTTTGAAATGTTTTACATTAGGAGAATGTGCATACCATAATTCAAAAGGTGTAGCATCTATACCTTTCTTGACTTGAACTCTATTGAGTGTGTAAACTGCAGTACTTACAGCTTCTCTCCAGTACTTGAGTGCAACATTTTTCTCCATCATTAAGGTCTGGGCATAGTGAATAACTGATCTATTCCTTCTCTCTACTATACCATTCTGAGGTGGAGTTCTTGGTGCTGATGTCTACCTTTTAATTCCTCTTTCATTGCAGAACTCTTCAAATTCTATTGATGTGAATTCACGTCCTCTATTAGATCTGAGACATTTTAGGCTCTTTCCAATTTCTTTCTCAACTTTGGCCAAATACCATTTGAACATTTGGAATGTATCTGATTTTTGTTTTAGAAACATGACTGTCATCATCCTTTAATAGTCATCTATAAATAGCATTATGTATATGTCACCTTTGTAGCTTTGTAATTCAATAGGACCACACAAGTTTTTATGAACTAGCTCTAATACTTCTTTTGAAGTATAAATCTTGCTTTTGAAAGTTGACTTGGTCATCTTTCCTAGTTGGCATTGTTTGCACATGATTTTATTTGGCTTCTTCAACTTTGGTAGACCTTTGACTTTCTTCATTTTGCTAATGCTTATCAGATTATCAAAATTTACATGACATAGCCTCTTATGCCATAACCATACATCATCAGTTTGAACAATAAGACAAGAAGCATCTTCCATGTCAAGGTAAAATAAATTACTCTTAGTCTGATCACCTTTTCCTATTAGACTTCCTTGAGAATTATAAATCTTAGCAATTCCTTTTTCCAATTCAACCTTACATCCTTTGTTGCCTAACTATGAGACACTTAACAAGTTATAATTTAGGCCTTCAACATAGTATGCATTATCACATGACATCTTTTCAGTAAGCTTGATACTACCTTTCCCTTTGATTTGACATGGTGCATTGTTACCAAATCTAACACTATTTCCTTCATATTGAGTAAAGGAAATGAACTTACTTTTATCTCATATTTCCTTCATGTGATGAGAGCATCCACTATCTATGATCCATCTACCACTCTTGTTCATGTAGGTTACTAGGACAGTTGCTTCTTTTTCATCTGATTCATCCTTCATCGCCACATAGACTACTTCATCATCATTTTCGTCAAATTCTTCTTCAACAATATAGCATCTTTTGCCTTTACCTTTGTAGTTGTTGTTTTCCTCCTTTTTGTTCTTGAAATTGCCTCCATCCTTGTATTTTTTCTTTTGTGTGCATTTGGCTGTAATGTGACCAACTTCATTACAATTGAAACAAATGATTGGTAGCTTACCTTTGAATTTGTCTCTTCCTCTGTGAAATCTTCTTGCTAGAAATGCCTCTAATTGGTCTACATCATCTTCATCAGTGCTGATGTCACTAGATGCATACTTTTCTTTTCCATTCTTTCTCTTTGTTTGTACCTCATCATTGCCTTTTATCATCATGTGAGCTTTGAATGTAGATTCAAAGTTTTTTGGCTTGTAGTTGTCAAAGTTGGATAACTCAAAGGTAGTGAGTCTTCCAATTATTTCCTCAAATGTTACTGTGTTGCTTAGTACACACGTTAGCTCTTCGATGGCTGATACTCTTATAACATAGATGGGAAGCAAAGTTCTCAAGTATTTGCTACATATTGTTTCTTTTGCTAACTGTCCTCCTAGGCTTCTTATAGCACTGACTACTTCCTTCATCCTTGCATTGTATTGAGCAATATTCTCTCCTTGTTCCATTTTCATATCATCAAATTTTCCTCTTAGGCTTTCTCTTTTGGCTCTCTTGACATTGTCATCTCCTCCATAGATTCTTGATAATGTATTCCATATCTGATATGAAGTATCACATCCTTTGATGTCATCATACTTGGCATAGCTTAGTACTGAAGCAATATCTAACTTTGCTTGATTGTGATCCTTCTTCTTTCTCATGTCATCTGTAGTGAGGGGTCTTCCAGAGTCTCCATGGTCAACTGTGATTGAGGTCTGTGCATAGTCACCTATTGATTTGAGGTATAGCTTCATCAGACTTTGCCATGCAACAAAATTTTTTTTGTTTAGCTTGGGATCTTCTCTCTTCAACATCTTGGTCTTCCTACTACTAGTACCTTGAAATAAATCAGCAATCCGCTCTGATACCAATTGTTTGAATTATTTAGAATAACTAAGAGTGGCATTGAATCAGTTATTCAAGGTCCAATGATGTCCAATTAAACTTTTTCTACAAATCCTTAATGACACATAACTGAAATTATCATGTATGCAATTGAACATTAAACAACCATGAAAAGTAAACATTCATTACACCATAACACTAAGGATTTGATAAGCTAAAAACCCTCCAAGAATAAGAAGGTAAAACTAGAGTGGGGATGATACCCACAAAATAACTACGCAATTGATTTCAACCACTTCTAATGATCTACCCTATTAAAGGCCTACCCTGTTAAAGGCTACAACACATTGTTAAATGTGACCTTGTTAAAGGATTTAAGAACATTCAACTTGGAATGTCACCTTGTTAAAGGATTTACATAGAGCTGTTAGGCTCACCCAAGTCCATGGAATTTTTAGTCACCTTCTCAAAAGAATATTTCATCCCTCTCTAAGGATCTCCTATCCTCCTCCTAAGGATCTCTTATCCTTCTCTTAAGGATCTCTTTATCCTCCTTATGAGGATCTCTTTATCCTTCTCATGGGGATCTTCTATTCTTTTCTTGAGGCTTATCCACCTAGCTATTAAGCTAACCTAGCAATGTAGGATTTCAGTATCTAATACAATGGTAAGAAAGTATTAGAAGGTTTTTGACCTGATATAGATTGCAACCCTAACTATGTAGATTTCAAATCACTCTTCGATTCCTTTCTTTGCTTGGTTTCTCTTTCTTGCAGTACTGACAGCTTGTTCACCCTTCATGGTTTGTCTCCTTGAGTTCTTTCACTCATTATGCCAATGCTTTCTTTGGTCACTTGATCAACTCAGAGTCTTGATGCTCTATTCTTACTCCTCTTGATTTCTTTGCATGATCACATTTATGACCAATTCCCTCACTTGCATGTGCACTTGATCTCTGACTTGTAACTCCTTATAAAGAAGTTATGTTCTTGATTTCCTGCTTAAATTTTAATTTTCTCTTGAGAAAACGGTATTGTTTTCCCTCTAAATTGTTTCTTCTAGAAACTTCATGATGAATCCATTAGCATTCACCTTGGATTGGTTTGCATGGATTACATAGAATTTTGTGACATCTACTCATCATTCATAACTTCTAACTACTTCACAAAATTTGATGTAACAACCTCATTGCTGTTGATCTGGAAAATCTTATCTTTAACAAATAATGCAGCAACTCGGCATTATTGGTTTACTGATACTTGACACCTTCTGTGTTACTCAGCTTCTTAATGTTATTTATTGGTGCTCGGCACCTGAAGCATTTTGGCTTTGCTCAGAACTTGAAAACTTACTCGCCATCCATTATCTTTTTCTGCTACTTGGTACCTGATAGATTCTTTGTTACTCAGCATTTGAGTAATTACTTGGCTTATACTGAAGTTGAACTTGCTCAACTTCAACTAAGAATCTCTTCAAGTCTAACTAGCTTGCTCGGCTCTTTCTAATGATCTTAGTTAATCCTTACATCTTTGATATATTTCAGTGTGTTTAGCCTCTGTGTCTTAGAAGATGTCATCAATACACTATTTCATCAATGGCTTAGCTGATCCTTATACTTAATTACATCATCATAACTTCAACCTTTCTCTAGGTACTCTAGTTACATCTTATTGATTGCCACCTCCTTGTCAATCAACCAATTAATAGTATTTGGATCACTAAAACAATTGTCATTCCTACAAGTAGCAAGTTTGACATCAATGACAAAACAATGATTGAAAACATTCTTTACTAGTTCCATTATCCTTTATTCATGATCTTTTCAATCATTTCCAACAATCTCCCTCTTTGGCATTGATGGCAAACCAAACTAATCAAATGATTAAGCTAATCAACTTAGTTACCACCAAAATTACATATGTTTCCTGCTTGGTATATAACTAATACAAACTGAATTTTTTGTTCTGCTTCTCCCTCTATACTGTTGCATCCTTACTCTGTATTCTTGATCCTTCATAGATGCATTGTTGAATCTTATTTCTTCTGAATCTCCCTCTTTTATTTCTTCTAAATCTCCCTCTCTCTTATCTATCTTTCATATATATCTCCTTCTTACTTTATATTGTTCACTTTCTCATATATCTCCCTCTTTGACATAAATGCCAAAGATGTAGCATCTTTAGTATGCTAAATAGAGGCCTTGCATCTTCATGTTGTTCTCCCTCTGTCACCCTTCTTGTGACTAATTTGGAATTTCTATTCCTATTGTCATCCTCTGCATCACACTTTTGATATTTCAATGATCTACTCCTGTTGGTGCAGGGCAGCTTCTATGTTTCTTTAGACTACTTGAGTTAGGGGCATTACGCCCAACTTGCCTCTAAGATATTCATATGAATACTTGGGCAATGATTTGGTGAAGATATCTGTAGTTTGTTCCTTTGAGTGAATGTACTCCATCTTCACTTGTTTGTCTTCCACCAATTTTCTAACATAGTGATACTTGATTGCAATGTGCTTGGTTTTTGCATGCATTACTGGATTTTTGGATATGTTTATAGCAATTGTATTATCACAATACAGTATCACAAGTTTAGTTACCTCTTCTTTCATTCCTTTCAATAAATGTTTGAGCCACACAATGTTTGTGCAATTGACTGTTGCTGCCACATATTCTGCTTCTATAGTGGACTGAGATGTACATGTTTGTTTCTTGCTCATCCAATTAACTAGCCTTTTACCTAAGAATAATCCTTCTCCACTTGTGCTTTTCGTGTCATCAATTTTTCCTCCCCAATCTGCATCTGTATATGCACTGAGCTCAAACTTCTCATTCTTTTTGTAATATAGGCCAAAATCATTGGTTCCTTTGAGATACCTCATTATCCGTTTTACTGCCATGAGATGATTTTCTCTAGGATTGGCAGATAATCTAGTCACTATTCTGACCACTAGTGCTATGTCTATTCTGCTATGTACAGCATATTGTAGTTTTCTAATCATGGATCTATACATTGTTTGATTGACTTCAGTTGATTCATCATTTTTAGATAGCTTATGTCCTATTGCCATTGGTGTGTTGACTGGTTTGGAATCTACCAATCCTAACTTCTTGAGTATCTCCTTGATGTATTTTGGTTGTGTCACAAATATATCATGTTTTAGTTGATGCACTTGCAATCCAACAAAAAAATTGATTTCTCCAAACATAGACATCTCAAACTCATGTTTCATTTTGTCAGCAAAACTTTTGCAAAGCACTTCCTTTCCTCCAAAAAATATGTCATCCACAAATATTTTAGATACAAGAATATCCTTACCTTCTTCTGATTTGATATACATGTTGTTGTTATCATCAGTTCTTTCAAATCCTATTTGCATCAAATACTTGTGAAGTCTCTCATACCAAGCTCTAGGGGCTTGCTTTAATCCATATAGAGCCTTATGGAGTTTACATACCTTATTTTTGTTCTTTTCATCAAAAAAACCTTCTATTTGCTCTATGTAGACTTCCTCTTCAAGTATACAATTTAAAAATGCAGACTTTACATCCATTTGATAGACTTTAAATCCTTTGAAGGCTACATATGCCAGTAAGGTCCTTACTCCTTCCATTCTAGCAACTGGAGCAAAAGTTTCTCCATAATCTAGTCCTTCTTCTTGTGTGTACCCTTTACAAATTAGTCTTGCCTTATTCCTTGTGATTTCACCTTTTTCATCTAACTTATTTTTGAACACCCACTTGGTTCCAATCACATTCTTGTCAACTGTTCTTGAGACTAAGGTCCATGTCTTGTTCTTCTCAATTTGGTCTATTTCTTCTTTCATAGCATTATACTAGCCATCATTTGTTATGGCTTTACTTACTATTTTTGGTTCCATTTTGCTGAGTAGACATGTTTCATTTCTGAGTCTATTCCTTGTCATTGGTCCTACCTCTTTGTTTTCGATAATTTGATCTGTAGGATGATGTCTTTTCACATACTTTGCCAATATAGGTTCTTTCCTTGTTTTCATGTTGTCTCTTTCAGAATCTGTATCCTGACGTATATTTTCATCAGGTATTTGTTCATTTTCTTCTTGTTGGTTGTCCTCAAAATCTAAATGAACATTTTCTATATTGTACAGCTCAGCTTCTGAATGTGTTTTTTGTTCGGCATTCATTGTCTGTGACTTGACAGATACTAGATTTTGTTGTTGATGGTCATTCTGAGTTGCAACTCACCATCATTAGGTATACCTTCATTAAAGTATAAAAAGGTTTTTTATTCCTCTACTTTCTTGGTGTTTTCAATACTTTGAACTTCTGCAAGCTCATCAAATTTTACATTTGTGCTTTCAACTACTTTTTTAGTGTTAACATTCAAGCACTTATAAGCTTTGCTTCTAGTAGAATAACCAAGAAATGTGCCTTCCTCACTCTTTGCATCAAAATTTACATTTCTTGACTCTTTATATATATAGCATTTGCATCCAAATATTTTGAAATGTTTTACATTAGGAGAATGTCCATACCATAATGCAAAAGGTGTTGCATTTGTACCTTTCTTGACTTGAACTCTATTGAGTGTGTAAACTGCAGTACTTACAGCTTCTCTCTAGTACTTGAGTGCAACATTTTTCTCCATCATTAAGGTTTGGGCATAGTCAATAATTGATCAATTCCTTCTCTCTACTATACCATTCTGAGGTGGAGTTCTTGGTGCTGATGTCTGCCTTTTAATTCCTCTTTCATTGCAAAACTCTTCAGATTCTCTTGATGTGAATTCACCTCATCTATTAGATCTGAGACATTTTAGGCTCTTTCCAATTTCTTTCTCAACTCTAGCCAAATACCATTTGAACATTTGGAATGCATCTAATTTTTGTTTTAGGAACATGACTATCATCATCCTCAAATAGTCATCTACAAATAGCATCATGTATCTGTCACCTTTGTAGCTTTGTACTTCTATAGGACCACACAAGTTTGTATGAACTAGCTCTAATACTTCTTTTGAATTATAAGTCTTACTTTTGAAAATTTTCTTGGTCATCTTTCCTAGTTAGCATTGTTTGTACATGATGTTATCAGGCTTCTTCAACTTTGGTAGACCTCTGACTTTCTTCATTTTGCTAATGCTTATTAGATTGTCAAAATTTATATGACATAGCCTCTTATGCCATAACCAAACATCATCGGTTTGAACAATAAGATAAGAAGCATCTTCCATGTCAAGGTAAAACAAATTACTCTTAGTCTAATCACCTTTTCCTATTAGACTTCCTTGAGAATTATAAATCTTAGCAATTCCTTTTTCAAATTCAACCTTGTATCCTTTGTTACCTAACTGTGAGACACCTAACAATTTATAATTCAAGCCTTCAACATAGTATGCATTATCACATGATATCTTTTCAATAAGCTTGATACTACCTTTCCCTTTGATCTGACATGGTGCATTGTTACCAAATCTAACACTATTTCCTTCATATTGAGTAAAGGAAATGAACTCACTTTTATCTCTAGTCATGTGATGAGAGCATCCGTTGTCTATGATCCATCTACCATTCTTGTTCATGCAGGTTACTAGGGTAGTTGCTTCTTCTTCATCTGATTCATCCTTCATCACCACATAGACTACTTCATCATCATTTTCATTAGAGTCTTCTTCAACAATGTATATCTTCAACTCCTCCAAGGTATATCTTCATCAAAATTTTCCATGTAGGAAAGTTATCTCTATTAAGATTGGGTACTTCTTTTTTTGACATCTTGATCTTTGTGCATCTAGCACCTTCAAACTAGTTCTCTTAAGTAGATGAATCTGATAACAATTATCAAAATTCTTTAGAATAACTGAGGAGGGGGTTATTTAGTTATCTAAGGTCCAGATGTATAATTAAAACTTTTCATAGATTAGTGAACACATAAAACATTTATCATCATTCATGCATCCATAAGATTATGCAATTACTTAAAAATTATAGGTTACTATCAAATCAAATTGAAGAAATGTAAGCATGAAACATAATAGATTCCATAACACACTTGACACAATTATTTATGTGGAAACCCAATTTAGGAAAACCACCAATAAAATTCTACTCTTTCTCACTCTTCTAAAGTAATGCCTTGTGAAAGAAAAACCCTATTAAAGGTTACAATGCACACTATTAAATGTGACCCAGTTAAAGGATTTCAATCACCTTGTTAGGAGAAAGTCTTATTAGAGTACTCTATACCATTAACTTAAAATTTTATCTAGTTAAAGGATTTACAAATGACTATTAGATCAAGCTTAATCCAAAGGATTTACCCTAGATTGATTACAATTGTTAGAGAGTAACAATAAGGTTTGATCTGATAACAACTTATAACTCCATTTGTAGATTATAGATCTTTATTTCAGTCCTCCATTCTACTTGGCTTTCACACACTTTGGCTCTGATAGTTTTTTCACTCTTCAAGTATCCATATCCTTAAGCCTTCTTTCTCATCATGACAATTTAGACTCTTCACTTAGGTCACTGAATGAAGCAATACCCTAGACTCCTTGTCTTTGTTAGGTTCTCACACATGACAACCTTTTCTTCTAACTAGCCATCCCTCTAAATAGAGAATTAAGATATTTTTCCATTCATTCTCCATTAGCCAATTTGGGGTTGGTTAGATTAGGTAGGATTCAATGAATCCACCCCTTATTTCATTTCATCCCTTTCTAGAAACTTCTCCTTCTATCCTCTTTGAATTCTCCTCTAAATGACTTACCATGGATTTTCTGCCACTAGATCATCAATCTTATCTTCCACATGGTTCACACAATCTAAGAAAAAAACCTTGTCAACTCAATTATATCGAATTCACAATCTTTTAATAATTCTAATACTCATAATTAACTTGCTTTTTATGCTCAACAAACAATGCATTTTTTAACATCCTTTATAAAATCACTTTGCATGAACTAATGTTGACTAGTGCTCAGCATCAACTCAACTTTACTTGTTGTCAACTATTCTACTCGGCATACACTAAAGTAGACTTTTACTTGGCTCCAACTAATTTTTTGCTCATCTTTCATTGTCTTTTCTTAGCACCTACTATCTACTTGGTCAAGCTTCATAGACAAACTTTATTTAACTTGTTCTTCTAAAATTGCTTAGTGTAACCAACATTTGCAATCTTAAGTAGATTATCAATGCACTGTGTTATCACTATCTTAGTTGATTCTTGTACTCATTTTGATATCATAACTTAACCTTTCCTCTACATGCTATTGTTATATATTTTGATCAAATCCTCTTCATTAACTAAATAAGTGATAGTACTTAAATCATATAAGCAGTTGTCTTACCAATAACTAGTAGGTTTAACATTAGTGACAAAATAATGATTGAAACATATTTATCATTTTTGTATCAATCTTCTTTCAACAAACTATAGGCCATTTAGTTTGAAAAAAAATAAATTTTAAAGAGAACAAGAAATTAGCCTACAGATGAGGCTATACAATCGTGGTTGACCAACTTTAGGAAATGATTATGCAAGGTTATCATGTTGGATCTATCAATGAGGTAAAAAAAGTCAATTGATTTTTGTTTCAAATTGAATAATTCAGCAATTATTGTATTTGATATTAAGTTCCAATGATATAAATTGTTATATTTTTTTTGAGTAAGGAATTAGTGATTATATTTTTCTCAACTTTAAAGTGAATATATTTATATATATTAAAATGAATGATTAATATTTCTTTGTATTTGTCTTGTATTTATAGTTATATATTGTTGATAAATGCACTAATTATTTACATTGGATTGTAGCTTGCCAATCCTGATACATTAGCCGAGTACTATGGAGGTGTCAATTCAAATGTGGATCATAGTAATGAAGGTATATATTTTCTATTTGATATTTAATTTTTGGCTCATTAATACAAGTAAATATTTTAAATTTAACTTTGTGTAGTAATACAATTTCAATCATAATATGTGTTGGGATTAAGAAAATATATTGTAGTGTAGTTGTAGGGGATGCAAGGGTTTTTCCTAATGAGTTTGGTCATTCCAAGATGGTGGTCAAGATGATAGGGTTGGAAAAGGTAAAGAGCACTACAATGTTCTTTAAAATATTTAAAATCTTGAATTTTTTTAAATTTAACCCTTTTATTTGTTATTGCGAAGGACCCACCTTTGCAAAGGATAATGAGATCTCATCAATAGGTGAGAAGAGATATCAATGACCACATGGATATGCCCCTACAACAATATAGGGAAGGATTAAAAAAAAATGATTCATGTAAACTTATGTAACCTATTTATGTCAGTTATTTGATAATAACTAATGTTTATTTCTTCATGATTTATTTATGTTCTATTGAATGTTCTAATGAATCGTATGTTTTAATGTTAATCTAAATGTTCTAATGAAAATTATGTCTTAATCAATGTTATCATGTGAAAAATCATGAATGTTTCATTTTATTAATAGAATGAGTGAATTTTAAATGTTAACTATTGTGGTTTTACAATGCATGCCCCATTTATCCTAAGAAATGGGGAACCCATAGTAAAAAAATTTCTTTTATAGATCTCTAGTTTGGAGTCTAAGTCATTTTAGGGCTTTATCCGATGTTCGAGAAAGGCCTACCCTCTGCCTAAGAAACCCAGTTATCAGATTTTGGAGATTTTGAATGTGTGAGGCCTTATGTTGACCCATCATAACATAGATATTTTACTTACATTTTGATATTTAGGATTTTGATATTTTTACATATATTTGAGTCTTAGATGGACAATTACTTATATTATCTATTTATTTTGGTAGTTATAGTAGTGATTTCCATCTATGATATGTATTAAGAACCAAATTTTTGTATGGGATGATCTAACAAATATAGATGCAACTTTACACATGTTGAGATAGAAAATGGATTATGATGTGATTCAAAATGTTAATTTGATCATGTTCATTAAATGTGATATGTAGATTTAGATATTGTCATGTTTTGAATGCTTTATTTGAAATGACTAAGAAAGGGAATTTAATTGAATTATGTTAATGTGGATTATGCAACATTATAATTTTTATGTATTTAAGATATATTTTTTATATGACTTTTCTTTGAGCTACTGATGCTCAATTTTAGTGTACAGGAAGTGTAACCTTGGAAATTTAACAAGGAAACAAGGTCCAAACTCATGTGAACATAGTTTAGCCAAGGAAAATCTTTGGAAGATTCAAAAGCCTCGTTGTGATGTATGTTATTTCATAATTGTAAGCTTGCATGTTTGTGTGGAAATTATAATCTCAAAGATTCATTAGGGACATGTCATGACAATGTGTAATGTGCTTTAATGTGTCACTTGACACTTGTAGATTTTTGTGTGTTAATGGCATATTACCTAGGGTTTTAGTCATGGTAACATTTAACCCTTAAATTAATTATTTTGTTAAATAGTAAGTAAACCCACTTGAAAAGGGATAGGATAAGTCATTATCAAAGGGAAATTCGAATTTATACTTGACTAGGGTTTTGAATGGTCTTTAGGTGATCCCAAAGTGTCCTTTGTGTGAAAATAAGCTACCTATATGTTAGTATAACATGTTAGGGGCCTAATTTTGACCATGTTAGTGCTTAGATAGCCTAGGGGGGCCCTTTACCAATGAATTCTTCAACCAATTCAAAAATGGAGTTTTCACATGAGTTCTTCCCCATGGCTTCACTAAGTCAAAAATAGCAACTTAAGCTGAGACAACTTTGTAAGAGGGAGTGGCTTGGTGTTTTTGCCAAAATAGATCATGGGAGAGCCTTTTTAGGGAGACTTGGACAAAATAGTGGGGTGTTCAGCCACTCTTTAATTTTAGAGACTCTTAGGGTTTGGAAGTTTGGAGGGAGCTCTTCTACAACATTCCATTACCATTTTGCAAAGAAATTTAAGGTTGGTGTTCTTACCATGTAGTTAACTTCTATTTTGAAGTTGAATCTTGGTATTTCATTCATGAGTATGTAGGTATGGAGAACGCCATCGTAAGAAAAATGTGTGGTATCATCTTGTATCATGTTGTGTTGTGTTTTTTTGTGTTGTGATGATCATGGAGTTTGGATTTTCATTGTTCTCTTATTTTTGAGTTTCCATGGTTTTGTGCATGAGTGTTGTCATGGGTGTGAGGGCTTCACTCACCCTTTGGGAAGGGAAGAATAGTCCAAGGTGGAGGGGTTAGTTGGGATTGAAATATAGTTTAGAACCTTGGAGTACGGTCTCTATTTTATGCCATAGTCATTTATATTTTTCTTTGCGGGTGATAAGGGAAAGATGGTGTAGAAAGGAAGTTTATGGAGTATGAGCTTCAAGGAGGCTATATCTGATGGTAGTATGTTTAGAGGATGTCCGTGGAAGCCCCAAAAGGGCATAGAATTTGTGGATTTATGAAAGCTCTAAAAGGGCATGAAAATTGTTTATTGTAGATATAGTTTGATATGACAAGTCTCCTATTTGAATGTACACCTTCACCCTATGTTCAAGGTTCTATTGGTGAACCATCATCAAATACTCCTAGGATGGAATTGTTCAAGTGTTGTAATGTGATGTATATGCATTTGTAAGCTTGTAATGAAACTTGATTTGAACCTTGTTTCCCTAGTTTGGTGGGTGGCCTCTTTGGGGGCCTAGGATGAGAGGTGAGCCTCCATGATTCTTAGTTTTATGTTTTTTTGCAAGTTTTCTAAGAATGGATCCTATGAAGAGATTAAGTTTTAACCCTTGGCATGCTTGAAAAATCAAGAGTTGTGAAGAAATTAATCATTTCTATGTCATTTGATAATGGGTTGTGATGTCAAACTTCTATTGGTGTTCCTTGTAATGTGGTAGGGATTTACTCTATATTGTTTATCATTGTAAATGTGAAAGTGAGATTTAATGTTATGTATATAATTGGCATTGTTAAATAAATATTGCATCCCTCTCATTGTTGTGTAGGAAGGAAGGAAATAGCTCATGTAGAGAAATAGCTATTCTTGTGTGTCCATGTAGAAGTTATGTAAATTCATTACTTTTCTTATGTGGGTTCAAATTTGAACCAATAGCTAAATTTTATGGAATTCTCATGTGAAAGGAATATTGTAATGATTATTCAATGTAGACTTGAGTGATTTAATTTTAAGGTTATTTGTTATGTATTGTGATGCAATGGAAATATAAAGTTCTTAATAGTTCATATGTATGCATAGAAAGTGATTCAATATGTTCAAAAAATAAATAATTTCATTTATGAGTCTATTCATCTTTCAAAAACATTTATAGGTAATTTTTTGTAATATAGACAGTGTAATAAATTTTGAGTATCTAGTACCAACAAATCTCTAAACCATATAGATATAAGAAATCACATTAATTATCATCAAACAAATTATTTTGATATCATAGTTTTAATGGAACAAAATAACTCCACATATGCCATAGTCTAAAATCCATAAGAGAAATTATGTTGTAGATGCACTTTTACTCTTTAGAAATTGTATGGGAGAAGGAAATAATACCTCTCCCAATTATTGACAATAAAATATTCATAGGTATATTCCTAGTATCTTCTCCTATCAACAAAGGAGACCCATCAAGTAATGATTTAGGAAATAAAATTTTCTTTATTTATCCCATTTAATATTATTATGCTAGTCAATATATAATTTTTTTTTAAAAAAATACTTATGAACAACATACATACATACATACATACATACATACATACATACATACATACATACATACATACATACATACATACATACATATATATATATATATATATAGTAATGCATGCTATTACCCCAAGGATCAAAATGTGGATAATACTCAAAATATAATAATAATAAATGCATGGTACCTAACATAGGCACCCCCTTGGAGAGAAAATGCATGCATAAACACCTTTTAAATCATAACATATTTTAAACGCATAAAATACTCCCCAAAGCCACCAAACCCTAGGTTTTTCAACCTATCCTCTCTCCTCACATGTGGAAACATGTCCCCACTCCCAAAAAATTATGCCTAGCCTTGGGGAAGGTTATTAGATGGGAAAAAGTGGAGGGAGATAAAGTCAAAAGACTTTCCAATCAAAACAAGGCATAATACCCACCCTTTAACACTTAGGAAAATGCACTAAAAAAGGGGGACTGGGTGGAAAGTAGAGTCCTCCTCTCATGTCACATGAGCCATAGGGAGAAATTCTCTTGGATAAAAAGGAGGTTAGTTAGTAAAGTTAATTGCAAAGTGGGAAGTATGTGTTAAGGAGAGGGTGCTAGGTAAAGGGGCTAGTAAAGTAGAAATGCATTTAAATAAAGTTAGGATTAATATGTTAATTAGTAATGATTATTTCTATTATGGATAATGTGAAGGGTTTTTTGTATGGAAATTTGGTTAGTGGGGTGGGTGGGGGGGGGGGGGAGGGTGGGGAAGTAAGAATAGATTAGTTGATAGTCAAACTAGGGTTTAGGTAGGTAAAGGCTTATATATTCATATAATCTTAGTTAGTTTTAGTGTTAAGATTTAAATTTTTTTAAAATTAAATATTAATTAATGATTAAGGTTTAGAAAATAAAATAATTATTAAATAAATTCATTAAAGGATTTTTATGTAGTTGTGGTTACATGTAGGTATGTCTGCCTAGTAAGTATGATTAAGTATATGGATTCCTTACATAGGTTTGGTATAGCTTATGAAGATACTATACTATCAAGTATATATTCAATTTAAAATTTAAGTAATCATAATAATCATAATAATAAAAATAATAACTAAATAAATAAACAAATAAATAAATTAAACAATATATAAATATATATAATTAATGATTAAACTAGTGACCTAATTGAAAGGATACTGAAGAGATTAAGTCACAAATTTAGGAAATGTAAAAATCTATTTAAATGGAAACTTTACTATATCGATAATGGATTGATGTTGCACATTTATATATGCAAGATCTCATTACAAGGTTAGGACATGAAATCAAAATGATAACATCATCTATCTTTTATGTGATAGCTTAGATCTTAAACAAATGTTAGAAAATTGATTGGTCTCCCTTGAAAACTTGAAGTCTAGGATTCCATATCAAACAAATCCTTCCACACCAACTAGAATTATTATCTCCAAAATTTACCCTAAAATTTTACCCGTGAATCCTAGAACATGGTTGTAGTTTTCCTAAATGTTATTAGCATTGCCTCCAACTTGATGATCGAATAAGTGATATCCTAATATTCTTGATAAAATATGAGTTATTATATTCCAAACACCCATCCATAGTTTGATAAAGTATTTGTAACAAAACATAGGTCTATTGGTAATATCTTTTAGTTCACCTTTCAATAAAAAAAATTGTTAGTTGTGTTTTATCTTGTAAATTTTGGGCATGACAAAATGTAAAGGTGTACTTTAGAGTAAAGGTGTGCACTAGCACACCTAGCGCACATGTGCACCTCATAAGGTGCACTCATGGGCTAGATGATTTAGTGCAAGGAGCACTTCCCTTTGGAAGTGTGCACATGCACAAGTACACACCCCCAAAGGCTGCACTCCTCTCTAGGCCTATTAAAGCCTAGGACTTCACCCCTTTTCAACATCATTATTTCCTTCAAAGCTCTATTAGTGCACCTCCACACATTTTGAGTTGCACTTCTATCTTCACTACCCTACACAAACACACAAACACAAAAAAAGTGAAAGCTACACACCTTGCACACCTATCCAAGGTGCATAATGAGAAGAACTTTTTTATCACCAAAAATTAAAAATGAAATTAGAAATCTAACTTGGATAAATTGAAAATTTCACATATTGAACCTATTCAAGGTGCACATATGATGACCTTTCATACTTAATGCTAAATAACACCAGCAATGGTGCACAATTATGCACCATTATTTCTAAAAACTAAGATTATTCACCAAATGAAAGTGCACACCCCACAAGGTGTGCATTTGCACACTCTTAGGTATTAATAACTTGAAAGTTACACCTAGCATACCTTCAAGGTATGCAAGGTGTGCCAAAAAACTATGGAATAGAACTAAAAATAGGGTTTTAGGATATTTTAAATGGGTTTTAGGGCTCATGGTTTGATTTTTCACTAGTTAGGGTTTGTTTATGACTATTTATTCCACCTTCAAGACTAATGTACTTCTATTTTGTGTAGATATAATGGCTTCTTCTTCATCCTCACTAGAATCAAAGATTGCTCCAAAACTAGTTGTCTTCAATTTTTAGGGTGTACAAACAAAATCATGCTTCTAGGATGCACATTCAGAGATTCGAGACACTAAATTAGGTCATATTGACTGGAACACATTATTAGTACTCTAAAACAAACCAAATGAGATATACCCAATGGTTTTTGTAGTTATTAGATCAATGCAACCTCACATCCCATAGTAGTACAGTCTTTAGAATTGATTATGGTCTTAGTAGAGAATTATCTTTCAAAGGAAAGAGTGGTGAACAACATAACTAGAGAGATCATCCTAGATCTAAGGTCAAACAACATTGAGAAAGTATTCCATCTTCCAAGGGTAGATTAGTATATTAGGTTGGCCTATCATCAAGCCAAAAGGTGGTACATGGATCATGAATAAGAAGCTACATAAATTATTTAATCATCACATTTAATTGATAGGACACCTCTGGGAAGATAAGCTAGAAAAGTTAACATGACTAGAGGGTATATGAAGGATGAAATTAGATATTCCATTATGCTTTTGAGCAAGATTATAGGTCTACTACCAGCAAGGCATTTGAAAATTTGGGTGGTACATTTCCTTGAGACCATTAGAACGACCAAAATTCCAATTGACTGGGCCATGATACTTAGTGAGAATCTAGATGAATAGTTGGGCATAGTTAAAACTGACCCCAAATTCTATATGACTTCATATTTGGTATATCTATTAGTAGCAAGGACTATGGACTACCTAGGGTTGTTCAAGAGGGAAAGCATGCAAGATGTTGATGCTTGGATTTATGTGGTATACCCCCAGCTAGTGAAGAAAAAGCTATTAGATCGAAGTAAAGAATATAGGATAGTGAATGATACTTTCATCTTTGCAATCATCCAATTTATTGAAGGTGATTATGGAAAAGGGATGTTAGTAGAGGAAGAATCAAGAATTGAAAAAATAAGCACCTATTGCATCCAATACAAGACATTCACTTACCTAAGGGTAGCATATACAACTATAAATCCTAAGAAGCTCCCTAGGTATCCATCTGATAGACTCATCTTGTTGGAGATTGCATGACAACTCACATCTATATATGATAGAGTGAGAAAACATCATAAGAATACCTAGGTATGGCCCATCACCATAGGTCCATTTGGAGTTAAGAAAAAGTAGGATATCATGACATTTGAGTCAAAATGGGATTAGTATCCTATGGAGGATTATAACTCCCCTTGTCCATGCTTTGACAATATTGGTAGAGTTTAATACTTGGTGGGTAAAAAATTAAAACATGAGGATTCCATAGAGGATCATTGGATGAATGCAATAGATGACTATGATACATGGATAAGGGGATATTGTAGGTTGACTCTTTATTTGGTAGGAAGTGCCTTGAAAATTAAGGTCCCATTGAAGGTAGTTCAACAAGACACTAAAGAGGTCTTAGATCCCTTGTATAATCAAGATAAGATATATGAACGGTCGATCATGAATGCAAAAATTAATAGAGAAGAAAATGCAGATATCAATCACAGGGTGAGGCATATTATCTAGTTGATAGAGGAATGTATTAAGAAGACATTCATGTTGGACCCAATTCCTAAGGCAATTGTCTTATAGTCCACAACCTTCCTAGCTAAGGGAAGAGGGGTGGAAGTTACAGTACCACCATTCAAAACCCAATCTCCAATTAGGCTAGAAAGGGTGTATCAACATGATAGGGAATTTGGATACTTCAAGGCATAGAAAGGAAAGAATAAAAGGAAATGAGTTTCTTCACAGTGAGCTGAGCCTAAAATTGAAGGAACTCAAGCCCAGAAGGCAAACCAAGCCCAAGAGGCCACTCAAGCTCAAGATAATCGACCAGTGTCACCGCCATAAAGAGGAAGTACAAAAAGTGACCCCACAGGTTCAATAAGAAGAAGCCTCTTCATCAGGTCCTAAGAAAAAGAGGCTAAGACTCCAACTAAAAGGACTAGAAGATAGAAAGTAAAAAGTAAGGTTATTCTAATTCCTTTAGTCCTAGAAACCATTCCCAAAGAAGTTGAAGAGGATGAAGAGGATGAAGATGATGACCTTCCCTTGAGTTAGAGCACTCATCTAGTCAATACTACTGAGGTGGAACGAAGGAGTTTCACCTTAATGCCACCATATATTCCTACACAACCTATTCAGATTAATACTTTAGAGGATGAGCTACAAAAATGGATTGAAGAGTAATAGAATTAAGGAAACAATGAGTTTAATATGTTAGCTTTTGACTTCGTTCTTGTGGACACTAAACTTGTTGGTGATAAGATAAGGAATACACCAAAAAATGATCCTTTGGAAGGGGATTAGAGTCAATCACCACCTCAACCACAAGGACTTCAAGGTACCCCACCATCACCAAGGCAAGATTTATCTTTCTTGGATAAAGTTTCAACCACTCCTCTCCCTCTTGTTAATGAAGAGAAGGTGCAAATAGTGTAAGAACAAGAGACACAATAGAGACTTGTCAATGAAGTATCAGAAGAGGGATAGATATATGAAGAACCTCAAAAAAATTCTCAAGATAAAAAGGTAAGGATTGTGGAATCAACAGACATAGGGATGCCTAATGTAGATCCCTCATAGAAAGGAAGGACTCTAGAAAGGAGTGATAAGGAAAAGGGCCTAGTAGAAAAAACCCCGTCTTTATCTAAGTATAAGTATCCAATGGAAACTACTCCAAGATGGTTCAGTAAAAAGGTGATGGTTAGGCATAAAAGGAAGCTTTATTGTAGTGAGGATGAGGGAATGAGAGAATTAGTTAAAGCCCTCAAGAAACCTAAGTTACCCAAGGGTGATGCATGAACATTGGCCTCTATTATGAGAAACTAAAATTAGGACTTGCTCTCTTACATTATCATCCCTCTCTAAATGTAGATACTAAATATTTGACCACAAAACATTATCATTTTAAAGAGGCCTTGCTAGAAAAGCCAACTATGGACATGGCTAAATTGATGGTCACCACAAGAATTAAAGAAGTATTTAACCACTTGGAAAAGGATGAGTTTGAATTATTGAGACTCTGAAAACAAAATGAGCTTCTAAGAGGCTATTTTCATGAAGTGGTTGGTCCTTTGGACACTAATCATCCTAAGGAAACTCTAGGTATGGAACTTGATAGGAAGGAGAATGCAGTTGTACAATTGGATCCATTTTTGAAGGTGTGTTAGCAATGGAGGGAAAGTTTTCAAGAAAAAGTTGTGTAAATAAAATAAGGAAACATTAAATTATTTAACCATATGTAGAATAATATAGATAGGCTAGTTGCTATACTAAAAAAGGATTTTGGATTGATGGACAAGGTACATACATAAGGTAAAGATCTTCAAGTGTTATAGTCAATAAAAAGTCATATGTATCTTATGCTGATGGATGTATATATGAGGAATGAGTTAGATAAGATTGATGATTGGATTAAGAAGATTTTTATTGGTAATAAATTAATGGAGATATTACACATGGATATTCATAAGCTCAAGATAAAAAAACAAGAGAATATTTTGGAAGCAGAGAAGTATTACAGTGATGCGTGTCTTGACATTTTTGAAGATGAATCAAGAGATAAACACCTGGCCATGCAAATAGTCTTCAAATAGTTTTGAAAGAATTTTGATGAAGCTTAGAGTAATGAAGATATTAGAAAAGCATTTAAGATGGATGAGGCATTATTAGAATTAGAGTTAAAACTAGAAGATTTTGTGGAGACTTGCGTAGAAGTAGGTAACTACTAGTAGATAGTGAAGGATAAGTACAATGCTTTGGATTTTTTAGATGCAACCCAAGTGATGAAGATAATAGAGAAATTAAAGAGAAAATATCTAGACATAGCTTTGGTACAAGGGGGAATAAAACACAGAAGCTAAAATTTTAGCTTTGACACTTGGGAAAATTTTGGGGTTTTGGTCCTATTGTTAGGATTAACCTCAAATAGAAATAATAGTTACCTGCAAATATAAACAATATTAGAAAATAATAGATCACATAAAAGAGACACAAGAAACCAAAATTTAACATCATTCACCCAATCCCTAGGCTACATCCACCAACAACAAGTCCAATATTATTATTATACAATGATTACAATCCACAATCCCTTACAGCTCAATACCACTGCAAGAAGCTACAATATCACCATTACATTATGAAATCCCTAACACTGAGCCTTTTATAGAATCTTTTTCTTCTTAAAAAATTAAGGCTAGAATAAGTCATTGAATGGAAAAAATAGTAGCTAGTGCTTTTTACAATATAAGGGCATTTTTTGCTTCATAGGTGCTACCCCCAAAAACCCCCTCAGAGGCATTGCCCCTTGATCCCACCTTGTACTGTGTTAGGTAGTGCACATAGGGTGCTACCCTAGGACCCCATAGGGGCACTTCCCCTTGACCCCATCTACCCCTATAGAAATAATATGGGGAGAAAATCATGCCAAATTTATTTATGAATTTGATTAGGCTCCACATCACAACAATCTCCCATTGATTAGACTATACAACAATAACCTCCTACTTGGAGACTAATCATAGCACTACTAAACCTATAGCTCCCACTAGAATATCAAACCACCCTAGACTTTTTTGTTCTTCTATTATGTTTATTCAAAAAGACCAACTAAAGTTAAAGAGGAATTCAACTTCTCCCTTGGTACTACCTTGGTAAACATATATGTTGGATTATCATTTGTATGTATCTTCTTTGACTTTAACTACCCATCATCCAAAATTAACTGAATGAAATGGTACCACAAATAATGGTGACCCAATTCTTCCAAGAAGAACTAAAGCCATATCATCTCCTTGGTTGCCTCTATAGCAGTAAATTACTCTACTTCTATAGTGATTAAGGCATTAACCTTCAGCAACCTAGAAACCTAGCTCACTGTTGCTCCACCAACAATAAATACATAACTTTTAGTACTCTTCATGATATCAATATCTCTTATCAAATTTGAGTCAACATAGCCCTATAAATCAGTAATAGAGCCCCAAAATTGTAAACACTTATTGGATGTACAACTCAAATATCTAAGAATCCATTTAACTACATTCCAATGCTCAATTTCTAGATGACTCATATTCTTGCTAACAACTTTTACTGCATGTGCAATATTGAGCCTAGTACATACCATAGCATACATCAAGCTTCCTAAAGTTGAAGTATAAGGTACCTTGGATATCTTGTCCTCCTCTTCATATGTCTTTGGACATATCTTGTTAGTTAACTTCAAATGACCAGTTAAAGGTGTATTGACAGCTTTAGCATTCGCCATAGAAAAATGTTGCAACACCTTCACAATATAATCAGCTAGAGATAATGTCAATTTCTTGTTCTTACTATCTTTGCATATCTTCATACCAAGGATTTTTTTTACTACCCCCAAATTCTTTAGGTCAAATGCATGTTATAATTGTTCCTTTAACTCCTTAGTGTGATCCATGTTAGACCCAGCTACAAGTATATCATCAACATATACAAATAAAATAATGTAGCTCCTATCATCCAAACTCTTAAAATAAACACAATGATCTAAGTGACTTGGTTTATCCATGCTCATGCATAAACCTGTCAAATTTTAGATACCATTGCTAAGGTGCTTGCTTCAAGCCATATAAACTTTTCTTCAATCTACGCACTAAGTTCTCCTTACTTTAACCTCAAATCCCTATGGTTGTTTTAACATCAAGCTACTTCAAATGCAAATCTTTAGTAGCCACAATACTCAAAACAATGTGAATAGAAAATATTTCATCAAAATCAATGCACTTTTTCTATGTAAATCCTTTTACAACTAACCTAGCTTTAAATCTTTTCTTACCTCCATCCTCTTCTTTTAACCTCTAAACCCATTTATTCTATAAAGCCCTTTTACCTAGAGGAAACATGCATAAATCTCATGTCTTATTTTTCAGCAAAGAGTCTATTTCATCTTTCATTATAGACTTTCAATGAATCTTTGTATCTACTTGCACAACTTCATCATAACATTCAGGCTCACCAACATCTATTAGTAAAATAGATTACAAAGAAGGAGAGAATATTTTTGGAGGTCTACTTAGCCTTGTTGACCATCTAACATTCACTTTTATGTGGTATTTTTTGTTGTGGTTATTACACATCATGAGAAATTGTTGGAACAAAATCTTTTGGAGTATCATCCAACACTATATAATCATCTTCTTTCTTCTCATGTTACTACAATAGATCTTTATACAATACTTTTTCAATGACTATGACATCCCTACTTAAAATTTAATGATTTTAAAAATCCCAAAGCCTATAACCAAATTCATTAATGCTATATCTAACAAATACACATTTCTTTGACTTAGCTTCATGTTTGGTTCTATTTTTAGAATCTCTATGAGAACATGCTTTACAACTAAAGTTTTTGAGAAAATAACAACTCACCTTGTTACAAGTCCATGTTTCCTCTGGAATACCACAACAAAAAGGAGTAGAGGAAAATCTATTAATCAAATGTACAACAGTATTGGTAGCCTTCACCCAAATGTTTAAGGGCAACCCTTCATGCAACCTCATGCTTCTTGCATGCTCCATTAGAGTCCTATTCATGCATACAACCACTATGTTTTCCTATGGATTCCTTGGAAAAAAATCCTATCTACAAATACCATTACTGGAGCAATAATGTTCAAATTCATAACTACAGTACTCACCACCATTATCAATTCTAAAACATTTAAATTTCTTATCTAACTCATTTTCAACCAAGCATTTCCATTTCTTGAAATTTTGAAATCATCAAATTTTCATCTAAGGAAATAAACCCATACTTTTCTAGTTGCATCATCAATAAATGTAACATAATAATAAGAGCCACCAAGGGAAGATACCTAAGCTGGTCCCCATACATCTATATGCACAAGCTCTAATTTATCACTTTTCTTTTCCTTCCCACTCTTCACAAAACTCATTCTTTTTTTTTTTTTTTTTTCCATACACACAACTTTCATAGAAATCCATATTAACACATTTCAAATTTGTTAAAACTTTCTTTGAATGAAGTACTTTCATACCTTTCTTAGACATGTACCTAAGTCTATGGTTCCATAGTGTTGTATTAGTATCTACAATAGTCATTTTCTCTCCCTGCTCAAGTGCAACAACTATTCTTGAACATTCATTTTTCTCTAAAACAATCTGATGCATGATGCTCCTGCATTCTGATGCAGGAGCATCTTGCATGGGAAAATTAAATTATTAGAAAAAAAAAAAAAAAAAGAGAGAAAAAAAAAATTGAAAAAAAAAAAAAAAAATTGTGGAGGAGAGAGAAAGTGACGAAAATGGAAGGAAAATAATTAAAAATAGAAAATAGGAAAAGTGGAGAAAAGAGGAATCTCTATTTTCAAGGTGCATGGGTGGCATAAATAGAAAAATAATATAAATAGTTGTTATTCCATTAATTGAGGTGTGTAGGTGGCATCATGCATGCATAGGAAAATAATAAAAATAGCTGTTATTCCATTAATTGAGGTGTGTAGGTGGCATCATGCATAGAAAAATAATAAAAATAGTTGTTATTCCATTAATTGAGGTGTGTAGGTGGCATCATGCATTTAATATTTGTTGTGATCCACAAAAGAAATGTAATTTTCTAATTGGGCCACATAGTGGTGCTTAGTTGTATTTAGGTGGAAATTCTAGAAGGTTGTAGATATTGTAGAAGGTTGTGGAGATTCTAGAATGTTGTGGATAAATCATGCCTTGGGTGGTAAGTGCCTATTTAAGAAAGGCCTATTATCATTTGTAATGAAGTTTTTGAATTGTAAGCTCTTCAAATGTAATCTCTTCTAATGAATTTCAAGTATTAATGGAATTTTTTATGAAGCATTTTGTCATCTCTCTTGTCTCCATATTATTGCATTTTTGGTTGTGAGTTGGTATGGGTGGTGTGGCCCGTCATCAGTGGTATCAGAGCGGGAGTTCCTGAGCGTGCAGACAGATCACCGAATGTGAGGCAGTTTGCACCAGGACCTTGAGTTGGGTGAAATTTGTGAAGAAGTTCTTGATTGTGTAGACAGAGCGCTGACTGTGAGGCAGTTTGCACGAGGTTCTTGTTTTGGACAAGATTTGTCTTCTGAAGACTTGATTATGGAGAAGAGATAGACGAAGATGACTTTTGTGATTGGATGGATTCTGAGGATTCCTCGACTTGAGAAATTTAGAGCAAGAAATCAACAATCATTGCTAGTTGATTTGCAGAAGCAAGTGAATGAATTAAAAGCTGAGTTGCGGAAACAAAGAGCATGTCACCAGAAAAGAGATGTTGATAATTCCTTGGATGTGGAAAAGAAAGATGATCCAGTGGAAGAGCAAGCGGATGAAGAGAAAATTATTTGCGAACCTAAAGTTGAAGAAGATGAACGAGAAGAGGAAGAGCATAAAGATGACAAGATTTACGAACCTGAAGTAGATCAAGATGATTTGAAGATTGCAGCAATGGAGGAGAAGTATGGTGCCTTAGTTGGAGATCCAACAAGTGAAGTAGTTACATGCATGAAAGAGGCAAGAAAAGATGAATATGTCAAAGAGGTAAATTCTTATGAATTATATGATGCTGAATTTGAGGTGATTTTGAAAGATACTAATGATGGTTTGCATGAGGATCTTGTTCGTGATGTATGGTATGCAAAGGAAGATTGGTATGGTGTTACTGAGTTTATTACAGGTGTGATTAATTCAACAAGATTGGATGAGGATGAGAGTTATACTTGGATAGAGTTCATTGCAAAGGAGTATTTTCAGTAGCAAATAGTTGTTCCAGCCAGGTGTTGGAAAAGAAGAAAGAAGGAAATATATTGACACCGAATACTTGTTCCAGCTATGTGTTGGAGGAAGAGGAAAAAAATCTGTCAATAGTGGCTACTTCATTTTGTGAATCCATATTCACAAATTTTTTCCTACCATGGGAGTCGGATGCAGGAGCATCATGCATCAGCAAAAAAAAAAAAAAAATTGTGGAAGATTTGCATGTTGGTTTTCTTGTCCCTATTGAGGTGGAAGCTTGTGGTGAAGATGAAGATGGTTCTATATCTCTCTTTTGACATCAAAGTGTGGGACACACTTTTCTATTTATCGGGGGAGTCTGATGCAAGAGCATCTTGCATGGGAAAATTAAATTATTAGAAAAAAAAAAAAAAAAAAAAGAGAAAAAAAAAATGAAAAAAAAAAAAAAAAAAAAATTGCGGAGGAGAGAGAAAGTGACGAAAATGGAAGGAAAATAATTAAAAATAGAAAATAGGAAAAGTGGAGAAAAGAGGAATCTCTATTTTCAAGGTGCATGGGTGGCATAAATAGAAAAATAATATAAATAGTTGTTATTCCATTAATTGAGGTGTGTAGGTGGCATCATGCATGCATAGGAAAATAATAAAAATAGCTGTTATTCCATTAATTGAGGTGTGTAGGTGGCATCATGCATATAAAAATAATAAAAATAGTTGTTATTCCATTAATTGAGGTGTGTAGGTGGCATCATGCATTTAATATTTGTTGTGATCCACAAAAGAAATGTAATTTTTTAATTGGGCCACATAGTGGTGCTTAGTTGTATTTAGGTGGAAATTCTAGAAGGTTGTAGATATTGTAGAAGGTTGTGGAGATTCTAGAATGTTGTGGATAAATCATGCCTTGGGTGGTAAGTGCCTATTTAAGAAAGGCCTATTATCATTTGTAATGAAGTTTTTGAATTGTAAGCTCTTCAAATGTAATCTCTTCTAATGAATTTCAAGTATTAATGGAATTTTTTATGAAGCATTTTGTCATCTCTCTTGTCTGCATATTATTGCATTTTTGGTTGTGAGTTGGTATGGGTGGTGTGGCCCGTCATCACAATCAAAGTAGAAGGAACAATTAGACCTTAATAAAGATATAAGGTGCCTACTTTCACACCTTTTGCTACTACAAGGGAACCTTTTGAAGACTTCCAATTTTTTTCATTAAAAGTAACTACACAACCCTCATCACCGAGTTCCCCTACTGAGCCTTGGAACATGTTTTATGTCATGTAGTAGCCAACGATTCCCATTCTACAACTTAATCTTAACTTTTCCCTTTCCAACAATCTAATAGGGTTCATTATTCCTCAAATAAACAAGCCCAAAATCCCCTTGTACATAATCAATAAAATAACCTCTGTGAGGTGTAGCATGAAATGAAGCACCCAGATCTAAAACTCATGAATCATCAACACTTTCTACAGAAAGAAACAAAGCATCCTCTTTAAATTTTTTGCTTACCACATTTTCCTCCTTGTTCCCTACTGGCTTATCTCCTTCATTAATATTTCTTGAGTCCAATGATCTTTCTTCTTATGTAATGGTTTACCACAGTACTAGCAATCTCTTGGTCCTTTGGATTGAGACCTCTTCCCCTTTGACTTTCCTTTTGATTTCTCACAATTCCCAAAATTATTTCCTTTCTCAATCATTTTGCCTCTACTTTGTGCATTAAAAGCACTTCCTTACGTAGATCCACTTAAGGTTTTCCTACGAGTTTTCTCACTTAAAATAACACCAATCACATCGTCAAATTTTAAGGTATTAGATGCAGAAAAATAATTACTCATAGCCATTACCAAGCCATTCTAGCTTTTAGACAAAGAACAAAAAATCAAGAAAGCCCTAATTTCTATATCAAAATTAATTTCCATAGAAGATAACTTACTAGAACCAATATTAAACTCATTTAAATGATTCACAATAGATCCACCTTTTGTCATTTTCATATTAAATAAACACTTCATGAGAAATACCTTGTTTGAAGTGAAGGACTTTTCATACAATTTAACTAGGGTTTGCATCAACTCTTCTATCATCTTCACTTTTATAATCTTAAATGTCACTGATGGTGCCAAACATAATTGAATTCTTCCAAGTGTCTTTCTATCTAAAATCTCCTAGTCCTCATCTAACATAGTTTCTTGTTTCTTGGACATTCCTTCCAATGGCTTCCATAAATCCTTATAATAAAGATAGTCCTCCATTTGCATCTTCCATAACTAAAAGTTATGCCCATTAAAGTTCTCCACCTTTAGCTTACCCTTTTTTACCATAGCTCCAACTCGACTGTGAGACTCCCACTGAACCGTGAGACCTTCTTATAGAGGATCACTTTAAAAAAATGTTGATGGTCTAGGTAAATTTTTTTAAATGACAACCTTCTAACTCTAATACAAATTGTTATGATTAACCACATACATAAATAACAGTTACATGCTAATAGAACCAATATCAAAAAAAATATATATATATAGAAGAGAACACAAGACACCAAAATTTAACATAGTTCACCCAATCCTTGGGCTACATCCACCAATAGCAAGTCCAATATTATTACGATCTAGTGATTACAAACTTATAACAATCCATAATCCCTTACAACTCAATCCACATGACCCCACAAGGACATTACCCCTTGACCCCATCTTGGAGGAACTACCCCTAAACCCAAGTAGAAATAATATGGGGAGAAAAATGCATCAAATAAACCTTCAAGTCTGATTAGGCTCCACATCACAATACCTATAACTAATGATGTAGGAGCATCTAGTGGTGTAAGGAAAATCCTGTATCACCCAAAAATATGCTTAGTGTTATTTTTTGTTTAAATTACTTTCATTTCTAGCTATCCATTTGGGTCAAATAAGGATTTCAACTCTCATAGTTCCACTATTATTTTTTTGGTTTAGACTTTTTGAGCACCTTGGGATATGTGTCAATGTTGAAAATAGGTTATTTTGTAAATGATCCATAATTATGATGATTTATAGGGTGTAAGTTGGAGGGAGGATTACACTTGTAATTTAAAGCACTCCAGAAAAAGAATCAAGTCAAAAGACTATATGGTTTGAAAGTTGTTGCAGTTTTAAGTTGCCTAGAGACCCCCTAAGAGCACTTCAAAGTTAGATTTGAGGCACTAAATGGCCTTGTATAGGCCCAAAAAATAGGGGATGAGCAAAGAGCATCCATAAGGCTATAAAGTTCTTGGAGATCTTTTCAAAAATGTAAACATTTTGTCAATCAAAGTCTCAGATCAAAAGTTATGCCTCTTAGAAGTTGGACTACCATTTTTGGATTCTTCTAATTTTACACCAACTTTTGACATATTTTTTAGAACCTTCTATTTTTGTGACGGATGCCAAATAGAATATTCTAAAATTTATTCCTAACCCTAAACCTAATTTGGTTTATTTAAGGACATCTAGCATTCTAAAGGCAATTTTTGGTGGAGTTTGGGAGAAGGTACTGTGAGAAGGGTTTTCTCTAGAATCTGATAACATTGTAAGCTTATAGGGCATGTCATGGACTCTATTTTCATTGTACTAAATGTAATAGCAGATCTCTTCTAATAATAATACTCCTTTTTCCTATTGCATTCATTTTTGTTCTCTTGGGTTGTGTCTCCATCAAGTGGTATCAGAGCTAGTTTTCCTAAGTGTGTAGACAAAGTATTGACTATTAGGTAGTATGCACTAGGACCATGTGGTTGTGGGTTTTGATACAAGAAGATACCTCCATGAAGGGAGCATCATGGAAGGGCTAGAGTTGTTACTCCTGAGGTTAGAGCCCTCTAGAGACAAGTCCAGGCATTACAAGAGGAGATCTAAAGAAGCATGAATGTTTCCATAGGTGATGAGAGTGAGCAAGAAAATGAAGAAGAAGGAGATATTTGGCAGGAAGGGGAAGGAGATGGAGAATTCTTAAACCAAGTAGAGGTGAGGCTTTTTAGGATGAGTTGATCAACTGGATCAATGTGCTAGAGGAATATTTTGGGTATGAGGATATCGGGGACCCTGATAGGGTTAAGTTTGCGAAGGCCAAAATGAAAGGCCATGCCAAAATCAAGTGGTAAGAGATTCAATTGGAAAGAAATAGAAGAGCAAAGGAGAAAATCACATGATGGATACACTAAAGAAGCAATTCATTCCTATTTATTACAAGCTTGATTTGTTCAAGAAGATGCAAGGTTTAAAGAAAGTAGGACAATGTATCCAAGAATACACAAAGGAGTTTTACCAAGTCTTTATTAGGGTGGGGCATGCAGAAGCAAACAAGGAGAAGGTTTCCAATTAACTTAGTGGGTTAAGACCTAACATTCAGGAGGAGTTAAGTCTAGTTAGAATGACTAGCACTGAAGAGACATACCAATTTGCCTTATGAGTTGAGGAGATTTTTAAAAAAAAGTTTGATGGAAGGCAAAGAGGGCACAGTCAAGGAGCAAGGGGTGGTGGTATGTCATTTGGAGGCCAAATTGAGAACCAAAATAAAAATGAAGACGTGGGTACTAGCAAAAATCAGAGGAACAAGGGTTTCAACCACTTCCATGATCAAAACTTTGGAGATTAGAGAGGAAGAGGTAGAGGACATTGACAAGGTTTAGGAAGAGGAGGCTTCCATGGTACCTTTTTCAATATAATGAAGAAGGTCATTGAGCCTTTGAAAACCCTCAATGCCAAGGAAGGATGGATAGGAGAACTAATGGTCAAGAAAAGCTTTCTCACGAGGATGGTGATGCACAATCCTCATATTTAGAGGATGCAGACAGAGGATAGGTTCTAGTTAATGAAAGGATCTTACTAACTAGTGAAACTAAACCTAGACAAAGGAGGAGTTTGTTTCATACTAGGTGCAAGCGTAAGGGTAAATGTTATGATGTGATTATAGATGACAGAAGCACTAAAAATTTGGTGTCAAAGGAGATGGACTCAAAGCTAAAGCTCAAGAGGGAGAAACACCCACAACCCTATCAAATTGCTTTGGTGGAGGATGATCATAAATTCTTGGTTAGTGAGCAATGTTTGGTAAAATTCAAGATTGGGAGTTACCATGATGAGGCTCTCTGTGACATCATTCCAATGGATGTCTATAATTTATTATTGTGATGGTCCTAGAAATTTTATAGGCATGATATACATGATGCTCATGTAGATACATACTCTCTAACAAAGGATGGAGTTCATCATAAATTGAAGCCCTTAATAAAGAAGGGTGAAAAGGTATGCAATAGAACTAGGGTAGGTTTTGTTGAAGGAAGAAATTTTTTGGATGGCATGAAAAATTAGCATATGTGTTATGCTTTAATTTCTAGGAAAGATAAGGAAGGTAGTAGTGAAATTTCATTTGAAGTTTTAGGTCTATTAAGTGAGTATGGAGATGTCATCTCTAATAATGTTGCAAAAGGGTTTCTGCCAGTAAGGCAAATCAGTCATCAAATAGATTTAGTCCCTAGAGCTATTTTTCCTAACAAGGCTACTCATTGGATGACTCCTAATGAGATTGAGGAGCTAAATAGACATGTTCAAGAGCTATTAAGGAAAGGCTTTATTCAAGAGAGACTGAGTCCATGTGTAATACTTGCAGCACTGGCACTAAAGAAGGATGGAGAGTGGATAATGTGTATAGACTCTTGGGCTATAAATAGAATAACCATCAAGTATTGGTTTCATTTGCCAAGAATGGTTGATCTTAAGGATTGTTTGAGTGGAGCTCAGTACTTCAAAAAGATAGATCTCAAGAGTGGCTATCACCAGATATATATATATATATATATATATATATATATATATATATATATATATATATATATATATATATATATATATATATATAGAGAGAGAGAGAGAGAGAGGGAGATGAGTGTAAGATTTCATTCAAGAATAAGGGGGGTCTATATGAGTGGTTAGTCATGCCCTTTGGACTGGCAAATGCACCAAGCACCTTTATGCAGCTTATGAATGAGGTACTAAAGCCATTTTTTTGGAAAATTTGTTATTGTCTATCTAGATGATATTTTGATTTTTAGTAACTCTTTGTATGAACATGTATTGCCCATTCATAGTGTCCTTGAGAGGTTGAAAGAAGAGAATTTTTTTATTAATTTAAAGAAATGTAGCTTTGTCAAAAGGAAGTTAGTCTATTTGGGATTTTTTGTATTAGCTGAGGGTCTCAAAATAGACCTAGAAAAGGTGAAGGTCATCTTGAAATGACCTACTCCAAGGTCTTCCACTAAGGCAAGGTCATTCCATGGTCTAGCTAGTTTTTATAGGAAGTTCATTAGGAATTTTAATGGTATATGTGCACCCTTAACTAAAACAATGAGGGGGGATAGAAAAGAGTTCAAGTAGATTGCAAGAGCTACTTGGAGCTTTGAATTGTCAAAGAAGAAGGTGACAGAGCAATCTATGTTGGCACTTCCTAATTTCAACAAAGTATTCCATGTGGATTGTGATGCTAGTGGCAGTGCTATTGGGGTTGTATTGAGCCAAGAAGGTAAACCTATTACCTATTTTAATGAAAAATTAAATGATGCAAAGAAGAAGTATTATGTTTATGATCAAGAGTTTTATGCAATAGTTTAGTCCTTAATGAAATGGAGGCATTATTTGTTACCAAAATAATTTTTCTTTTATAATGATCACCAGGCATTGCAATACCTAAATAGCCAAGGTAAATTGAATCAAAGACATTTGAAATAGGTAGAGCTCATGGAAAGCTATACATTTGTAATTAAACATAGAAGTGGAAGGTCTAATAGGGTTGCAAATGCATTAAGTAGGAGATAGTTGTTGCTGGCAATAATGCAAGTTGAAGTGGCTGGGTTTGATGAACTCAAGAATCTCTACCTTGAGGATCTTGACTTTGCAAAGGCTTGGAAGGCTTGTAAAGAACCTGTTACTCTATAGAGGACTAGGTGGCTAGATTACATGATTCAAGATGGTATGTTGTTCAAGGGAAGTCAATTGTGTATTCCAAGGAGTTCCATGAGGGAAAACTTGATCAAGGAGAAGCACAATAGAGGGACTGCAGGACACTTTGGTTGAGATAAGACCATTTCCATTATTAGAGAACATTATTTTTTTCCTCAATTGTCACATGATGTGAAGAAGTTTGTGTAGAGTTGTTAAGTATGTCAAAGAACCAAAGGATTAAGTCAAAATATTGGACTCTATTAGTCATTTCCTATTCCATCAAAGCCTTGGGAGGACATAAGCATGGATTTTTTTCTTGGATTGCCAAGGACACAACAGGGTAATGACTCAATATTTATGTTGGCTGATAGGTTCTCCAAGATGGCACATTTCATTCCATGACACAAGACTCATGATGTAGTGCATATTGCAATTTTGTTTTTTTCGAGAGGTGGTGAGGCTACATGGTCTCCCAAAATGTATTGTTTCTAGCAGAGATACTAAATTTGTGGGGTATTTCTAGAGGACTTTGTGGAAGAAGTTGAAGATAGAATTGAAGTTTAGTTCTACACATCATCCACAGACTAATGGACAAACAAATGTAGTGAATAGAAGTTTGGGAAATTTTTTGAGATATTTAGTAGGAGATAGACCCAAGGGATAGGATTTGATTCTACCACCAGTAGAGTTTTCTTAAAATAATTCTATAAATAGGAGTACTGGTAGATCACCATTCCAAATTGTGTATGGGAGTAGTCAAAGGACTAGACCAGAGCATAGGAAAATGGAGCAAGGAGAGAGGACAAGTGCTAAGGTAGAAGACTTTGTTGAACATTTCAAGAACCTAAATGAGGAGGTGCAAGGACATATTACTAGGATGGACCTAAAGTATAAGGTCAGGACAAATCAAAAGAGGAGACATAAGGAGGTCCAAGTTGGAGATCAAGTTATGGTATATTTGAGAAAGGAACAATTTCCAGTGGGTACATTCTATTAGACTAATTTTTGCAAGATAAAATCTTCCCCAATTAAGGTGCAAAAAGTCAAAATTGGATCCATTGTTAGAAACTAGGGTTTCTGAGTTTTTATCTTGCAAATTTAAAAAATCCTTTAAAAATCATTGTTAAACCCTAGGTCTCATTCTTTTTGAATTTCATTTGGGTGTGAACATTTTAAAAATATGAATATTCCTTGTCAAGTTGACCTTTTTTCTCTTAATGTATACTGTCTGATCAAAGTAAGATCAATGGCAATTGCATTGTTGCTATGATAAAATGCAAGTGTTTTACCCAACGTGACATAGTGACTACCATGAAACTGAGTAATGATGTTGTGAAAATGGAGGCATGGTGACTAGAAAGGGTTCTACTACAGAAGTTTCAGTCTCATGCATCTTGTCAGTGCTATCAAAGCTAGAAGGGGAAATAGGAATTACAAATTGCATGAGGCATAAACGAAATTTATTTTCTCTGATGGGTCACTATGTCACTATTGGAAAAATTATGTACCCTTCTATTAGCGACATAGCACCTAACTAGAAAAATACATATCACGATAGCTTCCAAGTTTCCTAATGACCATAAAAACTTCCAAGTGGTGTGGTGCACATATGATTTTACTATTATGTTAGAAGCATTAATTAGGATGAGCATGACTTGACATGTATTTATCTTTCTGGTGTTGAATTTTGACAAGACATCAGAGGTCGCTACATCACTATCAATAAATTTTTGTGCCTTGCCGTTAGCGACATAATGCCCAACAGAGAAATGAATACATGGTGGGACCCAAGTAACATGACAATGCAACTTGGATTAAAATATGGATTTATATGCTAGTTGTACAAGATATCCTCATGTCATTGATAACCTAGACCCATGCCCCATTCATAAATCAGATGAAAGATTCTAACCGTTCAATCAAGCTCAGATCAATGATTATTTCTACCTCACTATGGAAAAATATGCACTTTTCAATATATGCAACATAGCGACTAGGGGACCCTCCACATCTTATGCACATCATGTAGTTTTGTCACCCTCAGATCAATCTCAAATCTACAGTCGTTGCTATCTCACTATGATAAGTTGCTCAAATGATATGTATAGTGACATAGTGACTAGGGGCTAACCATATTTGTCTTAAGTAATGCATCAAATATCCTCCACATTATTAGTACAGAATCAACAATTATCACTACTTCACTATAGCAAGATGCTCACTCTTTATGTATAGTGAGGTAGTGACTCAACAACATGTGTCCTCAGTCATCAGTGGGTCTAGATTGAAATGCCAATGTTGAAGGAGATATAAACATGGCCAAATCTCATTGGGTTGACTATTAAGATGTCAAGTAGAAAATGAGTCCTCTGCTTGCATCCCTGGATCATGGGAGTTTTTGAAAAATCAATGATGTAAATTTAAACGTAGAAGGTGGTGCCACTTTGTGCATTTATGAGGAATGAAAGCTTCATGTGTGAAAGAAAAATAGAGTATAATATAGAAGATTTCACCAGTTCCTTCTCATGCAAACAAAGATTGCAAGTTTTCTAAGTAGAAGCCATTACTGAGAAGACTATGTTGAGCTTTACAAGGGCATGAAGTAGTTTCCCATTGTTCACAAAGACATTGCAGAATTAAAAAGAGGAACGAGAAAAGAATCAAGTAAGTAATTATACTATAATCTCTCTAGTGTCTTAGTTTCTACAAATTATAATCAAAGATACCTCCAAAGAAGGTGTTTCCTAGTCAAGAGAATTATTTGGATAGGAATGTCCATGATGATTTGCTTGAGCTACTCCCTGACCCCACTATTGAAACTGTACAAGTTAAAAAGTTAACTTCATTAAACCCTAGTTTGAGAATAGAAGATGGATTGTATGATAAGGGGATTGGGTCTAGGATGCTAATACCTCTCAAGATAGTCTAAATTTATTTTTAAAATGGTTTTTAGAGAGGAAATTGTTTGCCCCACATGCCAATATTTGGAACTTTGACTTAGGGAAATTAGTGGTTCCAAGTGTCTTTATGGATTATGATCTCCTTGAGGCTATGGAAAAAAACTATGACCAAGCCATAAGAGTAGTGAGAAGAACTAATGGTGAGATCCCCAAAGGAAATTAGGGAAGCTTTCACTTTAGGGCCTCTCACTGATTACCATGTGTCGATTGAATTGAAAGGGTTAGAAAAGAAATATATGTCCAAGAAGAATGCAGTTAGGCAAGGTGCACTGAAGGAAAATATATGCAACATTTTAAATCTATTAGCAATAATAGCATCTTATAGGGAACCTTTCAAAAGGGCATACTTCAATAGTAGGGTTGTGGAGATATATAGGACTCTATGCAGAGTTTTTGGGGAAGATGAAGAGGAGTTTATGCCTGTGAGTTTTATGTACATGGTTACTCAGATTTCCTCTTTTAGTGTGGACATAATTTTTTATTTTTCTTCTTAGTTAGCTAAGGAAATTCATGCCATGTCCCCTATTCAAATAATTTTTTAAAAAAAAAACTTTGTTAAGGCAGGCAAGCTCCAAAAAGGTGAAATTTCGGAAAAAGGGGCTAATCTTTGGAAACCAATGGACTAATAAATAAAAATTATTATTAAATTATATTTTATTAACCCCTCTTGGACGTGAGTTAGGGTTATGCCCTCTTTAAAAGGGGTTTGGAGGCATTTTGGGCTCATTCTACATCTTGATTCTTGCTAATTTTCTTGTTGTTCTTCAGAGGCTGCCAAACCTGTGGAGAAGGAGACCCAAGAACAGGAGTTTTCAGGTTTCTAGGAAGGCTAAGGATGGGAGTTTGAAGCCATTCCATGTGCATGCTCATACAGAGTTTGCCTTTGTGCTGAATAGTGCCGATTTGGGTGTTTTCGGGGTTGTTTTTGGTTTGAGTTTGGGTTTTCAATTGAGTGTTTCATATTAGTTTGGTTTGCTGCTGTATTTCAGACTTTATGGTGTTAAAATAGGGCTGAATATATGTATTGGGTCATGATTAAACTTCTAAGATAGTTTATGAGTGTTTTGTGGTGTTTCCGGGCATTTTTTGTGTTAATTTCGGGAGCCCGATTGAGCATAGTTTTGCCCTACATTTGTGAGCTGTTGTGTAAAGGCTATACAAATCTAGAAATGTCATTTTGTAGGCTGTTATTCTGCTGAAATTTCTGTAAAAATGTCCATTTTCATATTTATTAATAATTTGTGAAGTTGTGAAGTTTTTGGCACTAATTTGGACATACTCGATTTGGGTTTTATTGGGAAATTGGCATATCTTTGTAATATTGGTTGTTTGATTTTAAAGTTCTGATTTGAGGCTAGAAATATCATAAAAAATCAGTAAAGGGACATTACAGTGGTATCAGAGCCATGATCTTGCCAGCCTGAGGGTTTGTAGAAGTTGCATGTCAGTTTTAACAACTACCCAGATCTTGCATGTCAAGTTTTGATAACTACCCAGATCTTGCATATCATATTTTATGATTGCATGCAACTAAGTGAAAGAGAAAAATGATATTTGCAATGAGAAAAGAATAAAGAAATTTTGATCAAACCCCCAGTTGAAAGCAAAAGTACAAAATCCAAGGAAGAAAAAAGTATGGCTGATCCAAATGAGATGGCAAAGAAATTCTTCCAAGACATCCAAAATACTCAGAAGCAAACAGTGGATGGTTTGGTGGAAACTAGAGAGGCTTTGCGAATATTGATAGAAAAATTACAAGGAATCGCATCTATTAATGAGAAAGGAAGCACTTCAGAGGAGCCAAGAAATGGGAGATCCACACCATCTAAATCAACCAAATCTATTTTCTTGCCTGCAGATGAGCCACCAGTACCAAATCCAGCCATTAATCTAGTGGAAGAGGTTACAGGTAATTTGATTACATTAAGAGCTACTTACAATGGCTTAGATGATGACTTTCGTAGTTCAGTTCCTTTTAGAGAATATGTGGATATGATGAACACTTTGATGCCCAAGAAAGAGAACAGGAGGGAGCATGACACAAGTGGAAGAGAGCTCAAAAATAAAATAAGAAAGTTTACAGCACCTACTTTTGATGGAACAAATAAAATTTCAGCTAGAGCATGGCTACAAAAATTACAAACTTTCTTCACACTTAACCCCATGAAAGAGAGTGATGCTATTCAATTTGCAAGTCTACATTTGGAAGATGCAGCCTATGATTGGTGGTATCATGGAATGACTACTCAAGGTCATGATCAGGTAACTACATTTGAAGATTTCAGTCAAAGGGTGATAGATAGATTTGACCTCAAGGATGATGAAGAGTACTTTAAAGAATTGTCAAAGTTGAAGCAAACCAAATCAGTTAATGAGTATGTAGAAGAATTTCAAAAAGTGGCTGTTATGGTACCTGATATGAGTGAAAAGAGGATCATTTATCTTTTTCTTGATGGTTTAGAAGATTCTGTTAAGGGTTTGGTTAAGGCTTTCTCACCCTCAACCTTACAGGAAGCTATCAAAAGAAGCTTGCAACTTGAAACTTGCGTGCCTATGAAATCAATCACTAATCAAAAACCCCCAAATCTTTGGCAACATAAGGGAAATTTTCAGAAAAAGACTTTCCCAACACTACCACCAAAAGATGTGACAAATGTGGCAAAAAAGAAGGTAGATGAAGAGACTAGGAGTGAATTACGAAGGAAAAAGCTTTGTTTTACTTGTAGAGAACCATGGGTTACAGGACACAGATGTTTGGGGAAAGGTCAAGTGCACTATATTGAAGTTGCTTCAGAATCTGATTCAGATGAGCATGAGGAATTTCATGATACTAAGGAGGAGGTAGAAGAAGAGAAAGTAAAAGAAATCAGCAAGGATGGCACTTTAGTAGCATTATCAGGAGTCCCAAGATACCATCCCTTCCGAATTCGAGGGGTACTAGCAAGGAAAAGGTTGATTGTTCTTCTTGATAGTGGGGCAACTCACAATTTTATTGATGAGGGATTTGTCATGAAAAGAGGGCTTAAAGCAAAAGATTTTGAGGGATTCAATGTTACTGTAGCTGATGGATTCACTATGCCTTGCACACGGGTGGTGAAACAACTCAAGATGACCTTAGGAGATTATGAGTTATGTGATGACTTCTATGTGGTTGGTATTGGGGAGACAGATCTTGTATTGGGTGTTCAATGGTTGCACTCTATCAGAGGCTATTACATGAACCATCAAACTATGGAGTTTAAATTTCATTCCAATGGGAAAGAAATCATATTGAGAGGGTTATCGAATGGAGCACCTAAGGTGGTCTCTGCAAAGAGGATGGAGAGGAATTTTCGAAGAGGACAAGTAACATGGGTAGCAGGAGTCATAATCCAACCAAAAAGCTCTCCAAAGAATCAAGGTAATTTCCATTTTGAAATTCAAAATATTCTTGATAAGCATAGTATAGTTTTCAATGATTTGCCTCCAGGATTACCACCAGATAGAGGTTTTGAGCATGTTATAGAGTTAGAACAGGGTGCCAAACCAGTTATAACAACCCCATACTGCCATCCAAGAGGTTATAAGGAAGAAATTGAAAAAACTATTAAAGAACTCCTGGACATGGGATTCATAAGGCCTAGCTCTAGTCCATTTGCATCATCTGTGGTACTTGTCAAGAAAAAGGATGGTACAATGAGAATGTGTATAGACTATAGGGCTCTAAACAAGAAGACCATAAAAAATAGGTATCCCATACCACGCATAGATGAACTCATTGATGAGTTACATGGTGCTGTATACTTCTCAAAAATTGACTTAAGATCAGGCTACCATCAAATCTGAATTAGGAGTGAAGATGTGGAAAAGACTGCTTTCAGATGTCACTATGGGCACTTTGAATTTCTTGTTATGCCATTTGGACTCACTAATGCACCTGCAACATTCCAATCTTGTATGAATAAGGTATTCAGTCAGCATCTTCAAAAATTTGTTTTGGTATTTTTTGATGATATCTTGATATACAGTAAAACATGGGAAGAGCATCTAAAGCACATAGACATTGTTTTGGGAATCTTGGAGCAGCAATCCTTCTATGCTAAGCTATCTAAATGTGAGTTTGGTTTGACAAAGATCCTATATTTGGAACATATTATAAGCTCTAAAGGAGTACAGGTTGATCAACAAAAAATCCAGGCAATTTTGGATTGGCCTCCGCCCACTAATCTTACACAATTGAGAGGTTTCTTCGGGTTGTGTAGCTACTATAAGAGATTTTCCAAGGGATTTTCTCAGCTTGCTGCCCCCTTGACTGATTTGACAAAGAAAGGAGCTTTTTTTTGGACAGAAGAGGCACAAAAAACATTTGATAAGCTTAAGGAGGTAATGAGTTCATGCCCTGTGCTTGCAATTCCAGATTTCTCTTTACCTTTTGTTGTTAAATGTGATGCTTCGGGAGAAGGTATAGGGGCTGTCCTAACTCAAAGGGGACATCCAATAGCATTTGAGAGTCAAAAATTAAATCAATCAGAGAAAGGGTACTCCATCTATGATAAGGAAATGTTGGCAATCATGCATGCACTTCATAAGTTTAGACAATATTTGGTATGTGGGAGATTCATTGTAAAGACAGACCATAATAGCCTCAGGTTCTTCTTGAACCAAAGGGATTTGAATGATCGTCAACAAAAATGGGTAAGCAAATTGCAAGCTTATGATTTTGATATTGAATACATGAAAGGAAAGAATAATGTGGTTGCTGATGCTCTCTCAAGAAAGCCCACTTTGTGTTCCTTATCATCTATCTCTGCTGATTGGAAAGTCTCCATAATTTTAGAGTATGCTAAAGATTCATTTGCCACCAAGATTTTGGATAAGTTAGTGGATGATAACAGGTACAAGGTTGTTGATGAATTGATTTATTACAAGAACAGAATCTTCTTAGTGCCAGGGTCAAAAACTAAGGAGAGGATATTGAGGGCCTTTCATGACACATCTTTGGCTGGTCACCAGGGATACTTCAAGACATACAGGAAAATTCGAGAGTGGTTTTCATGGAAGGGTATGAAGGAGGATGTCCTTAAACACATTAAGGAATGTATGGTATGCCAACAAAGCAAGAGTGAGCAAAATTTTCCTGCAGGGTTGTTGCAGCCACTTCCTATTCCCGAACAAAAATGGGAAAGTATTTCCATGGATTTCATCACTGGGTTGCCCAAGGTTCAAGGTAAGGATTGCATATATGTGGTGGTAGATAGACTAACTAAGTATGCACATTTCTTTCCTATCACATCTGATTTCAAGGCATCACAAGTGGCCAAATTTTTCTTCAAGGAAATTTTTAGATTACATGGTTTTCCTAGAAACATTGTTAGTGACCGGGACAGTAGATTCCTCGGCTCTTTTTGGAAGGAGCTCTTTCATTTGGCAGGAAATAAACTCACTCCCAGTACTAGCTATCACCCTCAAATAGATGGACAAACAGAGATAGTTAATAAATGGATAGAAGGATATTTGAGGAACTATGTTTCAAATCAACAACATGCTTGGGTGAAATGGTTACACCTAGGGGAGTATTGTTATAATACATCTCATCACATGTCTATTGGTATGCCTCCTTTTCATGCTCTTTATGGTTATGATGCCCTTTCCTTTTTTGATCTAATACTTTTCGATAGCAGAGTACCCGCAGCAAGTGATTTCATCAAGCAAAGCCAAGACATAATAAGGTCCCTCAAGGATAATCTACAACATGCACAAAACCAACAAAAGATATATGCTGACAGGAAAAGGATTGAAAGATCTTTTGAGGTGGGAGATTTGGTATTTGTTAGGTTGCAGCCATATAAGCAAAGCACCTTGAAGAGAAGTGGGGCAGAGAAACTCAAGCCAAGGTTCTATGGGCCTTATAAAATCATCAAGAAGGTAGGAGAGGTAGCTTATGAATTGGAGCTCCCACCAAACAGCAAAATACATAATATTTTTCATGTATCTTTCTTAAAGAAGGTTCTAGGTCAGAAAACCATAGTATCTACAGAATTACCACCTCTTGATGATGAAGGGAAATTAGTTTTGATACCAGAAGAGATTTTGGATACAAGAGAGAAAAGGTTGAGAAATAAGAGCATCATAGAGCATTTGGTCAAATGGAAAGGATTACCACTAGAGGATGCAACTTGGGAAGGAGCACATATTCTTGAGAATTCCAACCTTCATTCCTTGAGGACAAGCAATATTTGGGAGGGGAGGACTTGTCATGTCCCCTATTCAAATAATTAAAAAAAAAATAAACTTTGTTAAGGCAGGCAGGCTCCAAAAAGGTGAAATTTCGGAAAAAGGGGCTAATCTTTGGAAACCAATGAACTAATAAATAAAAATTATTATTAAATTATATTTTATTAACTCCTCTTGGACGTGAGTTAGGGTTATGCCCTCTTTAAAAGGGGTTTGGAGGCATTTTGGGCTCATTCTACATCTTGATTCTTGCTAATTTTCTTGTTGTTCTTTAGAGGCTGCCAAACCTGTGGAGAAGGAGACCCAAGAATGGGAGTTTGCAGGTTTCTAGGAAGGCTAAGGATAGGAGTTTGAAGCCATTCCATGTGCATTCTCATACAGAGTTTTCCTTTGTGCTGAATAGTGCCGATTTGGGTGTTTCCGGGGTTGTTTTTGGTTTGAGTTTGGGTTTTCAGTTGAGTGTTTCATATTAGTTTGGTTTGCTGCTGTATTTAAAACTTTATGATGTTAAAATAGGTCTTAATATATTTATTGGGTCATGATTAAACTTCTGAGATAGTTTATGAGTGTTTTGTGGTGTTTTTGGGCATTTTTTGTGTTAATTTCGGGAGCCCGATTGAGCATAGTTTTGCCCTACATTTGTGAGCTGTTGTTTAAAGGCTATACAAATCTGGAAATTTCATTTTACAGGCTGTTATGATGCTGAAATTTCTATAAAAATGTCCATTTTCAGATTTATTAATAATTTGTGAAGTTGTGAAGTTTTTGGCACTAATTTGGACATACCCGATTTGGGTTTTATTGGGAAATTGGCATATCTTTGTAATATTGGTTGTTTGATTTTAAAGTTCTGATTTGAGGCTGGAAATATCATAAAAAATCAGTAAAGGGACATTACAATTCACAATGGACTGATTGAGATTGCTAAGGGCAAGCTGGAAAAGACTTTTGGCCACTTTTCTTTGATAATGCACATGTTTTTTTTAAAGGAGCAACATATTTTGGAAAAGAAATGTAGCTGAATAGGGAATAGGATGGGGAAGCACTACTAGTCAAATTCTAGAGTGCAGATATGACTTGGGAGGTAGAAAATGCTAGTTTTATTAGATTTGACAGGCTTTTTGCTTCCAAACTAAGATGCATATTATCAAGCGATAATCCTAGAATCCCCAAGGCATTGATAGGTTATATTAGGCCCCAAGACAATCCTAATGGTTTGATGGTTTCACATAATTGGGGAGACATCATCCCATATTTACTCTAAACTATTATAAGGACTAATGGTTTCAAAGGAACACCCCATGTACTACCTTACCAAGTGCCCTTAAAGGTAGGAGTAGCTAAATTTTTGTGGCAGTTAAGAGGATTGGAGCAAACCTTTTTGTTAAAGAGGGGTAGGGCATCATTTTTTCCTACTTTTATAGTGGCCCATCAATTTGTAATCACAAAAGGGGGTTGGCTTTGTTTGCACAAGATTTTGGATCCTTATAAGATAGTTGTTTATCACCCTCATTTTTGTGACTCTGAGAGATTTTACCATTTTTCTCTGAGACATAGAATTAACCTTGGTAAAATTGAGCATGAATTCTATTTTCCTGAAGACATAATAAGAAATGAATACTCCTTGCAAGAGAAGGAGACTAAAAAGGAAAAGAAGAGAGTCTTCTCTAAAGTTTTGGATTTCATTCATTATTTTGATGCAAATTATAGTCCTTTAGACAATATTATTACAACTGCAGATAAGATAAATAAACTAATGAATACCTTTCCTGAAATAATGGAGGCAATGAATGAAAAGAAGCAATTCTTTATTAATTCTTTCCTAGATAAGGCCAAGGAAGTAATGACAAGACTCAGTTTTACTCCTAATATGGGGTAGGTCAATTAATTGTCCAAAGAAGGTTAGGGTATACTATCATTCAGAATAAAAGGACCACTATGGACAAAGGTAAACAAATAATTGAGTCCACTAGTGCTTTTGGGAAGAGGGGCCTCCTGAGCCCTCCCCTAAGAGGCATAAAATAATAAGGGAAGAGGATCCTTATGTTGAGGAATACTCACCTTCATAGACCCCTATCAGAATTGAGGATGAAGAACTCACTAAATAGAAAATTGAACAATTGGGATCCCAATGGGAATTTTTCGTTAAACAGTCAAAAATAGATGAAGGAAACCCCCATTAGACTCCTATGCCAAGTTTTGAGTTTACAATTGCAGATTATAGAGGAAGGGAATTAGACCCTGTATTAGAACAAGCAAGTCAACAATTTCTATCAGATGATAACTTTGTCAAATCTATGACCTTTTTCCAATTTGCATGGAGAACCAACATGAGAAAATTTGAAGAAAGATGCAAAAAGTTAAGAATAGAGCATCTTGAACTAGAGGAGGCAACCCTACAAAATTAAATAAAAGAACAGATGATTCAAGAGTTCTAAAACATAACCCCTAAAGAGGGAGGCAGATGGTGAAGGCCTAAAATATTTTATTGTTACCCAATCTAGATATAGGTGATGCATTAATTTTTAATTCTATTTCAAATAAGTTGGAATAACAAGACCCCAATAAAAAGGAGTTCATAGGGACTACATTCAGTGAAGACCAGGCTGCTTTAGTTATATGGTCCTTAGGAAAGGGATCAAGAGCCACCCCATCATAGCCAGATGAGTCTGGATTGATGGGAAACATCATTATAAGAAGAGTAGTTGATACTTCTCATTTGTAGGCTGCACACATGGGTGTGGATATATCTCAATTCATTTTGGCCACTACTAAAAAGGAAGAGAAGACCATGTTTGAACTATAGAGCAAATATGATAGTGTTCTAGAAGCTTATAATAAAGAAGTTCAAAAGAGGATTGAACTTGAAAATAAAGCAATGGGGAGGTCTACAAGACCAAGAATAACATATCCCCATCCTCCAGTTGAACCTTTTAAGAACACTCCTCTCATAGAAATGCTAGATACCCCACGAAGGCCATAGTATTATACTGCTGAAGATTTTGAAGAAGAAAAGAGCAAGTTGTGGGACTTACATGTAGAATTGAATGTTTAATATGAAGATAAATTGAGAAATTCTCTCGCATATTTGGGGGATAAAATTGAATGGCCATTAGTTTATGATTAATTGGATAGAGTGATAGACATATGGGAAGAATTGAAAGCAAGTGATGAGGCTCTAAGGCCTATTATGAATAAATGGGTAAGAAGAAGGAAGGAAATGAAATTTTTATGTTATTCTATCATAAATGTCTCACATGATCAAATTGAAAAGATTTTTTATATTGTTTTTGATCTTCCTAATTTTGATAATAAGAGAATTCATCTGCAGAGAATAATAGTTAGATATTTAAACAAATATAAGAGCCAAAAATTTAATTTATTTCCTCATGCCCTAGATAGAAGGAATAATTTGAAAAATAAAGATGAATGGGTTAAGGAACTTCATAATTTTTTTGTCTAAGGATGAATAAATTTATCAATGAAATAGGGCATGCATGGTGGGCCACCACAATAGAAGAGATGGTAAAAGCCCAATTATTATTTAATTCTTTGAAACAAGAATTTGTTGATATTGATAGTAAAGTTGAGTTTGTTACCAAGAAACAATTGAATATTCTATATTTTGACTGGCCAAATGATGACAAGTGGATGGTGGATATTGCTTCTAGTGAGTAGCAAGAAGAAATTGAAAGTGATGATGATGAAGTACATGAAGATGAATTACAAATTATTGATCCACTTCTATCAGCACCTAGAAACAAAGAAGACAAAGAAGGGTAGTCATCTCATGCTAAAGATGTAATGGATCAGTTAGATGATGTAGCAAAGATAGAATCAAGAACAACTATCATCTTGGTAACACATGATGATATGAGTCAAAATGCTAGAGTGGAGGTGAATCAGCATGAATCAGAGCCTAACACATCACTGGCAAGTGTAGAGAATACTATGATGTTACACCCCTATTACTTTGAATTTTGTCTTTTTCTGTTAAGAAAAATGTAAATATCTTTGTAAAAGGACACCTATCAATTCTCTATGCCTAAATCTTGTTGCATCTCACATCATTTAAGTGAGATTCAAGGGCTAGAGAAGGGTCCAATTTCTAATGATTTTTAGTTCTACGCTTCAGTTATTTTCAGTCTAGTAATTTTAGAAAACTTTATGATGTCTCTTCTCTATAAGTTTTTTGAGAATATATTAATGTAGAGTGATCTCTGTGTTTCTTTCTAAGGTCATTCTGAGTTTACTACAATTGCATACAATTTTCAAAGAAAATTAATACAAATTTTGAGTTGTCCCCATATCAATTCTTGTTGAATTTTGTCTCCTTTTCTATTACCTAGTTATTTTGAGATTGCATGAGTAAAGCTTGCTCAATTGAATGCAATTCATTAAGGTTGTATGTCAATTCATTACTGCTATTAATTCAATAAATTAAATAAAGGCTTTGTTGAATCTGAGGTTATTGTTATGGTAATAGAAAGGATGTCTATAAGTATGAATTCTAGTAACAATTGTTGATAATATTTGTTGTAATGCAACAAATCAGATCTATAAATTGCATTAGACTTTGAATCCCAATGGAATAAGCACTGATCAAATTAATTCAATTTGTAGATAGGTATACCATGAAGAAGCATCAAATCTAAAATCACAATCAACTTTATTTTATTTTCTTGAGTATTTTCAAAGGTGGTTAGCACTTGTTTGCATGGAATGTTTTAGCCTTAATTAGACACTATTGCTGGGAATACTTGCAAATCTATAGAAGAATTGTGACCAAATCTGCTATGTGAGATGTGTTTTATCAAAAATGTGAAAATTATATATGTGGGTATAAGATGAGAAATAGAATGAAACTAAAATAATTTTCATATAGTAGCATCCAACCTGAATCATCCCCTGGGTATACCCACCCTAGTTTTGCAGAGCCTAAAGAGTAGAAAACCATCCTTGGTTTTGTTGAAGTTGGGTCCAAATGGTTTGCACATGTAATTGTTAATAGGAAATGGCTAATCCTTAGGTTGTGTGAGTAATATCAATTTGGTATTGAACATTTTTTTGTTTAGTAGTTTTAAAACACCAACAAAATGGTGAGTCTACAAGGGAGTTGTCCAACACAAGAGTAAAAAGTACTATAGTTTCTTTGGTCGTATTATGTACATGTGTGTTAGAGCTTTATTATTGCTCATGGTTGTAAGGGGTGTGTTCTAATGATAAACCTTGAGAATTTAAAAAGAGGAAAAAGAAAACTAAAAACCATGAAGATGCACTGATGTATTCAACCCTTCCAAGTGTCTTACCTATCAAGCAAGAGTTGTAGTGTTGTGATCTTAGTGATTGGTCCATTTGTGTTAGATATTTCCATTTTTAGCTTGTTTCATTTCTTTGAAGTTAAGAGTAATTATAATTGCATATTTTCCCAAGAAAAGGGTGGAAACTCAGTCAAGGTTTTGAAGCTAGTGCTTATTTGATAAATAGTAAAATGGCTGACAAAAGAAAAAACACAAGAGCTTACACAAGAGCCAATCCTGATGTACCAATGTACATTGATTTTCCTAGAGGTGGAAGGAAGAACTTAAATAAGAAAAAGGCAAACCCAAATTGCACCTCGAAGCCCACATGTAGTGTAATAGTTAGTTCTCAATATCAACCAGTGGTAGGGAGAGAGTCTTCTTCACTTAGCTCTAAATAAAAAACTACAAGACTCTTAGAAGGGATATTTAGTACCCCAGTACTAGATGAAAGAACATATTAAGACAAGGATATGTCACCAGTAGGGAATGTATCCCCTAGACTAGATTTGATAGTTGAGATGAATCATAGGCTAGGACTTAGAAGTTCACTTTAATATCCTTTTAATCCTAGGGCAATCCCATACATGGAACATAATCTAATAGAATTGGATGATCTTGTTGATTTAGAAGCCACTTCTATAGATCCTAAAGAAGTATGGTTAGAGATAGGAGTTTTGAAGAAATGGATTGTTGAGGAAGAAGCTAAGTGTATTCACCTAGAAAAGGAAAGAGAGCAAGCTGTTGAATACAATTGTTAATTGTGTATTGTCTTTGATGTTACAAAAATGTCATATCAGCCATCAGACAGAGTCTACCGAGCTTAGATGGTTAGCAAAGAAATTTATAGTGACTACTAAGCATTCCTGAACATTACACAGTAAGTTAGCTCTTATCGAGCTCACTCGAGCATCAAAGGATTTTGTAGCAGAAAGTTAATGTTAACCGAGCTCTCAAGGTTAACAAAGGGAAAGTCAATGTTTACCAAGTTCACTCAGTCATCGAAGAGAAAGTTATCTTTTACCAAGATCACTCGGTAAGTGAAGGAAGGTCAGTGTTTATCGAGTTAACTCAATCTCCGAAGGAAGTTAAAAGGTTTGTAGTGTTTATCGAGCTTCACTTGGTTAACACTGGGGAAACCAATATGGAATAGTGGTCACTGAGCTAGGTCGGGCAATGAAGAATTTTATTGTTCTAAAGAATTAAGTTTAATTATTTTGTGCAATGTTTGCAGCCTACTGATTTAATGTTTTTCAGTTGTTGTAACTTGTAATTGAGCCGACTTGACAATCTGTAAGGTATATATGAAAGGTCAAGTTGTGAATTCATGTATATAAAAGTGTGTGGATGCATAAGAGTGTGAATGTATGGATGTAAATGGAATGAGAAAATATTGAATATATGAGTGAATGTTGTGGAAGGATTAGATAGCCTTATGGAGCTACAAAGTTGTATTCGATCAGTGAGGATCTAGTGAAGTAGAATAGAGATCTGTATTCAACAAAGATAAGTTGCATATATTTTAGATCACTTCATTGTTGCTTTCTAATCATTGTAATAGTGATTTAAAATCTCTTAACAGAGTTGGTTTAATAGCCATTTTGTAAATCCTCTAACAAGGTGACAATTCAGTTGAATTATTTTTAAGATCTCCAACCAGGCCAGTCCTTACAGGGTGATTAAATCCTCTAACAGGGTCACACCTAACAATGTGTTTTTTAACCTTTAACAGGGTTGGCTCCTAATAGGGCTCACTTCAGAAGAGTGAAAATTGGTGACTAGTTACTTGGTGGTTTTTCCCATATTGGGTTTCCACGTTAAATCTAGTGTCTCTTGTGTTCATGTTATTTCCTTTATGCATGCATGTTAATCACTTTAAATGCTTAATAAGTTAACAGAACATCTATCAAGTTTCAGCATTGATTTGTATGGTTATTGAGTGTCAGCAACAACTATATTTTAAGACATCTAAGGATCTGTGGATTTATTTTTGTGGTAACTGATTCACCCCTCCCCTCTCAGTTACTCCATCTCTATTTCCAACAATTGGTATCAGAGCTTTTAGTGCTTGCAGGATAAGATTTCAAGGATCTAAGCCAAAGATCAGGATGTCTTATAAAAGGTAAATTCCAAGAGTTAACAAGAACAACTTCTCAACATGGCAAGGGTTGATGAGACTTCATCTAGCTTCTGTTGGAGACACAAGACTAAAATACCTCGATGAAAAATATGCAGAACTAACTGGTACACTATCTATCAATGATATTGCTGAAAAGAAGACCCACAACATTATGATGATAGATATAGCATCTTCTCTAAGTTATGAAGAATTTGATGATATCAAGGACTACAAATCTACTTTTGAAATGTGGGAAAAGATGAAAGAGATCTATGGAGGAGATGATAATATTAGAAGAGCCAAAGTAGAAAGTTTGAGAGGACAATTTGATCAAATGAGAATGAGAGTGGATGAAAACATTCCAAAATATGTTGAAAGAATCAAAACATGTGTCAGTGCAATCAAAGCATCTGGAGGAGATATCAAGGAAGAGACAGTTATAAGTAAAGTTCTCGGAACTCTACTTCCCATTTATGCAATCAGAGTTTCTGCAATTCAAGAAAGAAGATTTGAAGCAAATCATAAGATAAACCTAGAGGCCATAGTTGGAAGATTAACTGCATTTGAACTAGACAACTTTGACAACTATGTTCCAGCTTCCAAGAACATTGAGTCAGCATTTGAAGCCAAGATTTCACTTAATGAGAACAGTAAAAAGAAAAAGGAATCTCAGTTAGAAAGTGAAGATGAATCAGACCAAAGTTTAGACAATGATCTTGAAGTAATTGAAGCTCTACTAGCAAGGAAATATTCTAAAGGCAGAGGAAAATATAAAGGTCAAGTTCCTTTAATCTATTTTTCATGTGAAGAAATTGGTCATATTGCTGCTAGATGCCCAAAAAAGTAGAACAAAGATGAGAAGAAAGGATACAAGTTCAATGGCAAGACAAACTTTAGATCATTCAAGGATAAAGGTAAGAAAACATGTTTTATGGCTAAAGATTCTAATGATTCTAATGATGAAGAAGAAGATGAAGTTGTCTACATTTCTGTTAAAGATGAGTTTGATAATGATGAGGAAGTGGAACTCATTTCTCATATGAGAAAAAAAGATACATGCATCATAGATAGTGGTTGTTCTCATCACATGACTATAGTGGTTTTTCTCATCACATGACTAGCGAAAAAACTAAGTTTGAATACTTTGAAGACTATGATGGTGGCTGTGTAAGATTTGGTAACAATGAACCTTGTTGTATAAAAGGAAGAGGGAGAATCTCTCTAACCAAAGAACTTATATGTGATAATGCCTATTGGGTAGAAGGACTAAAGCATAATTTGTTAAGTGTGGCACAGCTACTCAATAATGGATTCAAAGTAGAATTCATGCATGGTAAAGCAAGACTGCTAGATGGAAAAGGAAAGCTGATTGGATCAGGTACTCAAACTAAAGGTAACTTGTTCTATCTTTAACTAGTTGAATGTTCATGTTTCATTGCTCAAGTTGAAGAAAGTTGGTTATGGCATAAAAGGTTGTGTCATATAAATTTTGATAATTTGGTAAAGATAAGTAAATTCAAGAAAGTAAGAGACATTCCTAACATAAAGAAACCTGAGGTCAGTCTATGCAAAATTCGTCAGATTGGTAAAATGGGAAAGACTAGTTTTAAAAGTAAAAACTATTAGTCTGAAGATATATTAGATTTATGTGGACCCATTGGAATTGAAAGCTATACTGGAGAAAAGTTTTTCATTCTTTTTGTTGATGATTACTCAAGAATAATGACAGTCATGTATCTAAGAAACAAATCAGAAGCATTTGAAAAGTTCAAATGGTATTTGGCCAGAGTAGAAAAGGAAACAGGGAAAAGATTAAAATGCTTGAGGTCAGACAGAGGTGGAGAATTCATTTTACATGAGTTTAATAACTTTTTCATTGAAAGAGGTATCAAAAGATAGGTATCAGCCCCTGGAACACCCCAACAAAATGGAATAGCTGAAAGAAGGAATAGATCCATCATGGATTGTGCAAGAACTTTAATGATTGAAAAGAGTATTGCTATCAAATACTGGAAGGAAGCTATCAGCACTGTAGTTCATACCCTGAACCAAGTATAGCTGAAGAAAGACTCATTCAAAACCCCCTATGAGTTATGGTATGGCTATAAACCTAATGTAAGTTACCTTAAAGTATTTGGAAGTAAATGTTACATTTTGAAAGAATCTAGAAAAGGAAAATTTGATGTGAAAGGTGATCAAGGTATATTCTTTGGATACTCATGCAAAAGCAAGGCATATAGATGTTTAAACTTGTCTACTCACAAAGTCATAGAAAGTGCACATGTGAAAGTTGATGAGTTTGCAAAAAGGACTAAAGAAGAAAGAAAAAGGGAACTAGAAGATTATAAAAGGTTTGTCTTCATTGAACCTAATACAGTACCAGTTACATCAGAGAATCAGGAATTTTCTATTCTCGAGTCATCTATAACCAAGTTACAAGAAGTTCAAACTGAGCCAACATCTACTGAGCAAGCGTCTATTGAGTCTGAAGGACCCAAGCCAACATCTATCAAGAAAATATCTACCAAGCTAGAATAGACAGAACCTGAAGTTGAAATGCAAGAGGATAATAATGAAATTCATTCAAAAGGCAAGGAACCTATATTAGCTAAGTATGTCAGGAGACATCATTCAGTAGATTAGATCATTGGAGATAAATCTGAAGGAACCATGACAAGAAATAAGTTGAAAGGTACTTGTTTACTTGCTGATTTTGAACCTAGAAATATCAAAGATGCATTGGGAAATGATAGTTGGATTGAAGCTATGAATGAAGAGATAGAACAGATAGAAAAAAAAAGACATGGAATCTTGTACCTAGACCTAAAGACAAAAATGTGATTGGAACTAATTGGGTATTCCTATCATCACTCCTCTTGCTGTCATAACTTTATTTGCTGTCTCATTTGTTGTTGCTGCCCCATGTACTGTCACTGTCTGATTACAAGCAGCAATATGAGTATTGTCTTGAATATCCTTCTTCTTTACCACCAATAGAGAAGGCTTATGTGAAGGTTCTACCATATCATGGCTTCTATGCCTCTGCTCCTACAAAACAACAAATTCTTTCTTGCCAAAACAAATAACTCTTTCCTTATCATGACCAAGTAATGGAGTTAACTTATACTTCACACCATCCTTATGCACTATATAAACATTTGATGCTCCAAAATGAATGGTATTCCTTAAGGCTTGCCAAGGCCTTCCAAGGATGACATGACAACATGTCATTGGTATGATATCACATAAGACTTGGTATTTATACTCTCCTATGGAAAAATCAACCATGGCTTGTTCCCTAACAACAATGTTTTGTTCATCACTGACCCAAGATGCTCTATATGGCCTATCAATAGGATACCTCTTCAATCCTAGTTTGAGTACCATTTCATAAGACACTAGGTTATCAAAGGAACCAGAGTCAATGACCATTTTGCAAACCTTACCATGGCTAAGGCAATTTGTTCTGAAAATAGATGGCCTTCTCTCCTTTTGCTGCTGCACAGGTTGTCCTCTTCTCACCATTAGGGATTCTCCTATCTCAGGATCTGCATTACCATACTTCTTTTCTTCCTCTTCTCCTTGGGTCAAGGTGACTCTCTTCTCCTTCTTCCTAAAATCCACACCTTTCTCAGGGCATTTGTAGAACTGATGCCCCACTCCTCCACATGTGAAACATTTTCCTGTGAAAACACTTGATCCTCTTCCACCTCCAAATCTTCCTCCTCTGAAACTTCCTCTTGTCTCAGATGTAATCTCTTTTCCTTTATCTTTGTCTTGATTATTTGTAGTGTCAAACTGACTTCTTACACCTCTTCCTCTCATGGTTCCACCTCCTCTCTGATTTCCTTGCCTTTCATTCTTTCTTTTCAGTTTCTCTTCTGCTCTGATTGCAAGTTGAAAACACTCTCCAAGGGTTCTTGGCACATTCAGCCCTATTTCATCTTGTATGTTGTACTTGAGGCCATTGATATATCTTGCCACCTTCTCATCTTCATCTTCCACTCCTCCCCTAATGCTCAAGGTATGAAACTGTTCAGTATATGTCATCACATCCATGTCTCTCTATTTTAAGTTTTTCCTTCTCATCTTGATTTGAATGGCCAAATCTGATGGTAAGAACTGACTTCTCACCATGGTCTTCATTCTATCCCAATCTGAGATCTTATTCAATCCTCTTTCCTCTCTTTCCTTCTGAACACTAGTCCACCATGTAAGTGTTGTCCCTCTCAATCTTGCCTTTGCTATTTTCACCTTCTTATCTGCCTCTATGTCTTCAAGATCAAAGTAGTTTTCAAGGGCTTCTATCCACCCTAGTACTTCTTCGCTGTCCATTTTACCTTGGTAGATTGGTAAATCAATGTGGTTCTTTCCACCATTACCTTGTACTACTTTAATGATTCTCACAAATCTCCTATCTTCAGGATCATCTGCTACCTCATGTTCTTGTCTTGTATTACCAACTTCTTCTTCTTCATGATTCTCTCCATGATTTCTTCCTCTAACCTCTTCTCTTCTAGGTTCTTGCCTTTCCTTTTCCAAGGCTTCTATCCTTTCAATAAATTGTAGTCCCTCCCTTCTCATTTTTCTTTCTTCCCTCTCTTTAGATGCTTCTAGTTCTCTCCTTTCTCTCTTCGCTCTTGCCAATTCTTCTCTCAACTCTTCAAGTTCTCTAACCATTTGATTTTTAGGAGGCATTTTCACAACCTAGTTTTCTCTTCCATACTATAGAATCTTCAAACTAACACTCTTTCCCTCACCAAGAATCTCAGGACACCTCTAATGTACCTTTCAACTTTGGGACACTCAAGGAGGAAATGGGCACTCCAAGGTTTCTACAAAGGGACCAGTACCTTAGTGATGACAAAAGACTCCAAGATGATGGAATATACAACTTCTCAACTCCCCAAAGATCTTGCTAATGCTCTGATACCACCTGATGTAGAGGATGAAGGATCTACCGACAAACTTGCAAATTCAAGCACAATATGGACCCAAACCCCTATGTTTCAATGGTGTTCCCAAATGCACACAATGCCACCAAAGACTTCAAACTTGGATTTACCTTCACCAAGTGTTTCCTCCACCTCTACACACCTTAAAAAACTTCAACCAACATGTTTCTAAGGTTTCCAAACCCAGAAATCTTTAGTAGATACAAAAAAGACCAGTTTTGCCCTTTACTATGCTATTCTCTTCTTTGGATCAGCAAACCTTGTTTTCTTGATTTTTCTCTGAAACTTTCCAAAACACAAAGAAAATAAATAGGCTTTCCAAATACCCTTTTCAGAGTTTTATAACATATCAAAAAATCAGATATCACTCCTTTGGAATGATTGTACGGAACAGGGCAGTTTGTCTTAGAATTAAGCCTAATTAAGCCACTTTTACAAAGCAAGTACCCTTCAAACTTGCAATCCGACTTAATACTTTTGAATAGTCTCTATTAATGATCTAAATCAAAGGAATTTCAAGATTATAGGTCTTGGTCACACTCCTAAACACCCAATCCTCAAAACCCTCCTTAAAATGGCTTAAAAACTAGGGCCTGCTTGTTCAAACCCCAAAACTCAATTCCAGAACTTCTCCTTTGGCATTCACCATGAATTTACCTTTTCTTCAAACATTATCAAATAAAAAATATACCTTGTTAAGCCAGATGTACGGCTGCATAACACGTAGCACTCATTTGGGTACCCAAATTAATCCTTCCAGCACTCAACTTTGCATTTCTTTCATAGTAACCTGCAAACCTTCACTTTTATTGCATTTTCATGATTAGTTAGACATGTTAGGGCATTTAGGGTCCATCCCATGGGTTAGATGTACAAAAACTAGGATGGTACCCTCATTTCCTATTGAAAAATCAAAGCAAAACTCACAGTTTCAGTGTGACAACAGCAATAATAACTGTAATTTGATAAGAAATGTCTCAAGATGGATGCAAAACCTCTTAATAACACCTTGAAAAATTAAATAACAGATTTCTATATTCAAAGAACCTCTAAATTGCAAGAAAACTTCAAATTTTCATTTATTCACAAGGCTGTCCGTACAAATTCTGTGTGTTTTCTGTACAAACACTATCTCCCCTCTTCCATATGGCTGAGACATCTTAAATAAACCTTAGAATACCTGCCCAACTAACCAAGTTGGTTGGAAATGCTTATTTAATCAAAAAAATAGCAAGTTACTATTTTCCCTCCAAAACTAAATTCAAATTTCAAACTTTGCTTTCTATGCATATTTCAGCATTCTAACCTATGCAACTAATTTAAGAATGATCCAATGACCTTATTGAATGCAAAAAAAAAAACATGAAACTACTTCCTATTCTACCCTTCATGGCTCATATGCCATTTTTACATCATGTTGCCCGTAGGGCTTTATTAGGACCTTTAACCTTCAATGCACTTTATTCGTTACAATATGCCATTATTGGTCTTAGAATGTTCCAATTGGTCTTCAAAGAGGTCCTTGATCCATTGTCTTGATAGGTGCTTCTGCACCAAGAAGAAAGAAAGACAACCCTTCATGCTGATGTCTTTTGAGATGTAGATAGTCTAAGAACTAAAGTTCAGGAACAAGAAAATCTCCTAAGTCAAAAGTAAGAACCAGTCATTACTCAAGTCCAAGCTTATAAGCCTATCCAAGTAGATCCTGTAGAACCTATTGTGAAAGCTATGAATAAAGGAAAGGGTAAAGCCATAGGAATCCAAATAAATGAACCTCAAGCTCTACCAAGAAAATCCACAAAACCTTCCATGTCAAAATTAGATCTAGATCTAGAGAAGGCTAGGAAGGAGAAGGAAGACCTCACAAAAGAACTTGAGAAGGTGGAGAATGAAGCTCAAGTTGTAGAAACTAGGAGAAAAATTTAGTTCATTAAGTCTAATTCTGCATTAGCCTCATGGTAAAATTTGTTCACCCCAACTTTAGCTTCTATACTAGCATGTGGACTAGTAGTTTTAGTTCAAGGAATATCTCAATCTACCCTTGCCTCATCATTCACCATTACTACTCAAGCCCCTACTGTCCAACCTCAACAATCTCAAAGTGTTCCTCTTAACCAAGCCAATGTAGCAAGCACCTTGAATGTTCCTAGTTTTTAGAAGAAACTTATATATATGGAAAAATATAGATAAACATCTTTTGTAGGTATCTCTAGTGCTCCTCATCCCATATATTTTGATCTAATAGATAAAGTTGTTAAGTTCTCTGAAAATAATGTTGTTACTGGTGAAGAGCATTTGAGAATTTTCATAGATATGCTAAATGATTATGAATTTGAACATGAGGATGTGGTGATAAAGTTATCTATTCATTCACTAACTGAGGATGCAAGGGATTGGTTCAGAAGGTTACCTGATGATACCATTAGTTCATCGAATGATTTGGAGAAGTTATTCAAAAAATAATATGGAGACAACAATAATGTTGGATTCATGTTAAATGAATTCAATAACATCAAAAAGAACCCTAACGAATCCACATTTCATTTTAGTGTGAGATTCCAGAAAGGTATGTAAATTTCTTTTAAGGTTATGAGGTTAAATGAGGATGTTTGTCTTACAACATATTTTAATGCTTTTGATAGAAAAATGGCCTATCAGTTGAGGGATAAGGATCCTAAAACTTTGAGGGATGCCTACAAGGTTGTAGTAAATATTGAGAATAATAGGAAGGCATCTAGAAACCTTGGTAGGAGAGATAATCCAAAGTTGTTCAATCCCAAGAATAACAACAAAAGGGAGGTTGATAAAACTCCTACAGGAAAGAAGCTAGAAGAACCCACAATTGGTTAGGTGTTGGAACTGCTAAAAAAGATGAATCCTTCTAGTTTCAATGCCCTAAAATCAAATGTTGCTGATAAAACCCCTATGAATAATAGCAATTTCAATAGACAACCTAGAATGCAAAACTACCCTTAAACCAGCTAACAGAATGATGGCAAGCCAATCCCTAACCAAACCCAAAATGTAAAAGATAAGGGTACACCAGGTCCTCTGCAAAGAAGTTGAGTAAATATGAATGATAATGTGCCATGGTGTATTATTTATCAATCGCCTCATTCTATAGAATGTTGTACTATTGCTCAGTCATTTTCTTTTGATCATAGTATACAAGGAGGAGGAAGAAGAAAAAATCCATGATGATGTAAGCTGTAATATGGTAAGCATGTGCAATGATTGTGTGGATTCTAATTTGGAAGAAACAAAAAGTGATCTAGAGAATAAGAAGATTGCTTATCAGTTATATCATCAACAAGTCTTTTCAAATAATGAAGGGTATGATGAAGATTAGGTACGTGTTACATCTTCTAAAGTTGGTCATGTGAATTTGAGAATGTCCTGTAAAGAGGAAATTGATAGGATCACTGTAGAGATGATCTCCCAAGCACATAGTAACTACAATTTGAGAAACTAAATAGTTAACAATGATGTTGGGAAGCCTTCTGGTATATTTATAAAAGATATTACACATCAGATGAAAGATGAAAACAAGAAGGCTAATGTAGAGATAGTCAAGATTAAAGACATCAAAACCAAGAAGTGGGAACCTAAGAAGAAATTGCAATTCCAAGAAAATGAGATAGCAAAAGCAATTTTGCAAGAAAAGGGATTAGGATCTAACACTGCCAAGCAAATAGTAGTCCCAGCTACTTAGAAGGTTCCGACTTCAGGTATGACTGTGAAATCCACTATATCGAATCCTATTGAAATGATATCCATGTTATCACAAATTACTATAAAAGTACCCTTGTCTAAACTATTTAGAATTTAAGAGCATAAGAGCAAAGCCTTGTCATGGTTGGGAGGGATAGGAAATAATACCAACAATGTAAAACAATATACCATTCAACAGATCCCCTTAGTAATAGAAGATAGTGGTATTATGTCCCAAATTCCCCAAATGTTCTTGGATGATTCATTAGTAGCATACATAGAAGATATTGACCCATTTTTTATTAGCCTAATTATAAAAGGAAAGACCCTAAAAAATTGCATGATAGATTCGAGAGCCTCTAACACCATCATGCCTTTCAAAGTAATGGAAGCCTTAGAGTTGATAGTAGATACTAAGCAAGGTAGATGAAAAGGTATGGATGTTAGAGAAGTCCCAGTCATAGGTACTATAAATGCTTTACCATTTAAATTAGTTGCATACCCTAAGGTAGAATTGACCATGTTAGCCTTTGTAGTTGATATTCCTCCACATTATGGAATGTTTCTTTCTAGAAAATGGAGTGCTACTATGGGAGGTAGCCTACAATGTGACTTATCCTATGAAACTTTTCACATAGGTGACAAGGCTATTAAAGTAGACAAAAAGCCAAGGGTCAGTCATATTTTGGGTGAGGAAATTGACAAAGATGCTACTTTCTTTTTAGACACTGGTGTGAATGCATTCAAAGCTGAGTTAATTATCCAAAAAGTTGAGAAGTTGTCTGCTATGATTGAACATGAAGTTTAGTGTTGTATGGAATCACCTATATTATGGACAATTTTCTTTGATGGGGATATTTCTAAAGAAGGTTCAAGGGTAGGGGGAGTTTTTTTTTTTCTAGATAAAAACACTTTCAAATATTCCTTTACCTTAAACTTTTCATGCACTAACAATATAGCTGAATATGGAGACCTATTGTTAGGATTAAAGGTTGCTACCCACCATTGGATCAAAAGGTTGCACATTATAGGTGATTCTAAATTGATTATCTCATAGATAAGGGGAACATATGCTTCTAAGAATAGAATGTTGAAATAGTATAGAAATATTTTTTTGGATTAGATTGAATTTTTTGATGCATTTGGTATATCCTGGAGAGATAGAACTTAGAATAAGATGGTTGAATAATTAGAAAATGTAGCAATTAAACCCTAGGAGATATCATTTGTAGGAATCTCATAGATTAAAGTTCAAAATAGGCCATCAATACTGACAATATTGAACATTGGCAAGTCTTTGAAGATGACAAAGACATTGTGAATTTCTTGCTAAATGAAGATAAATACCATGGTCAAGAGTTGGACTATAGTGACTTAGTTCAAACCATAGATGGGAAGGAAAAATTTTTTGGTCAAGAGGTTATACAATTCAAAACTAATAAAGTACCTAAAGGTTTGGTTGTTTTAGAGAACATGTTTGATAACCAAGATAGGGTAAGGCCTGGTGCCAAAGATTGTAATCCTCAAGAGCTAGAAGAGATAAATCTGGGTACCACTGAGGTCCCTAAGAAAATTTATATTGGTTAGAATTATTTAGCAAATATTAGAAAGCCTTTGATTGAATTATTGTTGGTTGTATGATGACCTAAATACCTATAGAGAAGATCTTTTTCAACATGGCATACCTTTGAAGGAAAATGTAAAACCTTTTAGGCAAAAATAGAGACCAATTAATCCCACTCTAGCCCCTAAAATGTAAGAAAGTTAAGGGGTGGGGGAATAATTAAACCTATTAGACATTCCAATTGGGTCTCAAATCTAGTACTTGTCAAGAAAAAGAATGGAGATATCAGACTATGTGTAGATTTTAGAAAATTAAACATTGCTTCCCTAAAAGATAATTATGGGTTACCAATCATGGAAGCTATGTTGTAGTAGGTAACTAGGTTTGAACTTATTTCTATGATGGATGGGTTCTCTGGATAAAACCAGGTCCTGGTAAAAGAAGAAGAGCAATTTAAGACAACATTTACAACTCCTTGGGGAACTTATGTGTATGTTAGAAAGCCTTTTGTACTGATTAATGTTGGTGTCACTTTTCAGAGAGCCATGGATGTGGTTTTGCATGAGTACATAAATAAGTTTATGGTTGTGTACCAAGATGACCTCACAACTTATTCTAAAAGGGTTGAAGACCATTGTAGGTAGCTAGAGAATATATTCATTAAAGCCCTGGAATATGGAGTATCATGAAACCCTAAGAAATGTACATTTGGGGTAATTGAAGGAAAATTATTAGGAAATATAGTATCAAAGGATGGAGTAAAGATAGATCCTAAAAGAGTAGTAGCCATTGATACAGTCCCTAGGCCAAAGAATGTGAAAGGAATCCAATTTTTCTTTGGGCAAGTTAACTTCCTAAGGAGATTTTTTACAAACTTTGCTGAGATTAGTAGACCTATTTCTAAAATGCTCAAGAAAGGAGCTAGTATTAATTGGGATGGTGAACCTTCATAGGCATTTCAAGATATTAAGACTACTATAAAGAATTCTGTAGTCGCTAGGACTCCAAATTATATAAAACCAATGCACATCTTCTCATTTTCATCTTTCCATATTGTAGTTATAGTCTTGTTGCAAAAGAATGAAGAAGGATATGAACAAACCATTGCCTTTTTTAGTAAGCCACTAAATCCTGCTAAATTAAAATATTAGATAAATGAGAAACAAGAATATGCTTTAGTAAAGGCTATTAAGGCATCTAGATGCTACTTGATAGGTGCTATTGTCATTGCATTTGTGCCTAGTGCTGCTATAAAGGACATTTTTTCACAACAAGAATTATTAGGAAGAAGGTGTAGGTGGATCAATAGGATCCAATAATTTAACATTGAAATACAGATGACTAAATTGGAAAGAGGTCAAGGTTTGGCTAAGCTTATGACTCAGTCTAACCTGGATGCCAATCAAATAAATATGGCAACAAATAACCTTAGATCTAAAATATGTGACATGGATCACTATGAGTAGTACACTAATGTTATCCATTATCTACAACACATGGAAGCTCCTTCCCATTTGACTAAAAATGAAAAGAGGAGTACCAAATTACAAACTATTAAGTACATAATTGTCAAAGGTAGTTTATGGTGGAGTAATTTTGAGGGTGTGTTACTAAAATGTGTTGAACAAGAAAAGGCAAAAGAAATCTTCACAGAAATGCATGTTAGAGTTTGTGGAGGACATTATATGGCCAAAAACACTACACACAAGGTAATGAGAGCTGGACTCTAGTGGCCATCCCTTTTTAAGGATGCTCAAATCATGGTTAGGAAATGTGATTCCTATCAAAGGTTTGCTGAAAAACTAAAATTCTTAGGTAATACTCCATTAAAGCCATTTGAGGTTCAAGCACCTTTTCAGCAATAGGGTATGGATTTCATAGGTGAGATCTCTCCTAAATCTAGCACTAGCTATTCTTGTATTTTAGGTTCTATTGATTATTTCACAAAATGGGTAGAAGCCATCCCCACAAACAATGCAACTAGTAAAGTTGTCAACAATTTTTTGCTAATTAACATTATTTCTAGGTTTCATTGCCCCCAAAGAATTGTAATAGATAATGCAATGTGTTTTAGGTCTGAGGAACTCATAAAATTTTGTGACAAATATGGAATTACAAGATCAACATCCTCCCCATATTATTCACAAGGAAATGGACAAGTTGAATCCACAAATAAAAGTTTGTTAAAAGTCATTAAGAGGACCTTAGATGATAACAAGAAGGCATGGGATTCCAAGTTGTAGCTAGCAATATGGGTTGATAGAGTGACTATGAAGAAGGCCATTGGAGTAGCCCCATTTGATCTAGTATATGGAATTCAGGCAAGGATGTCTTAGAATAACTTGGTAGGACTCTACAATTACGTCCAATTGTATGATGAACATATTATAGATGACATGAAAGAAAGGATGGATGAGCTTGTAGGGTTAGTAGAAACTAGAAGAGAAGTATCTCTTAGGAACCAAAAGTTGCAATTACAAGTTAAGACACTATATGAAAAAAGGACAGCAAGCAAAAAGTATGAAGATGGAGATTTAATCCTTATGTGGAATGCCAGAATTGAGGATAAAGGAAAACATGGTAAGTTTAATCCTATTTGGTTAGGTCCCTATTTAATTGAAAATGAATGGGGAGAAGACTCTTATATCCTCAAGGATTTATCAGACAATATTCTTGAACTACTAGTTCATAGACAGTTCTTGAAGAGATACTTTTCCTAAAGTATCTATTTTCCATGAACAATAGCTTTAGGGTTTCTTGTTACATTGTATATTTTGTGTATGTTGTGAGTCCATGTAAATATCCCTATACCGTGGTGTTCCTTATTTCTATTGTTTTGTTCCTGTGCTCTCTGAAGAAGTTGTCATTTGAAAGTTAGGTATGTGGTCTACTTAACCATAGATTCTAAATTCTTGTATAGAATTAGGTAGTATATCATTCCTAGGTAGAGCCACTATTGGTCTAATTTTTGCTAGATAAAATCTTCCCCAATTAAGGAGCAAAAAGTCAGAATTGGATCCATTGTTAGAAACTAGGGCTTTTGAGTTTTTTTCTTGTAAATTTAAAAAAACTTCAAAAACCCTTGTTAAACCCTAGGTCTCATTTGTTTTAAATTTCATTTGGGTGTTAACATTTTTAAAATACGAATATTCCTTGTCTAGTTCAAATATTTCATGCCCCCACTGACCTTTTTCCTCTTAATGTATACTATTCGATCAAAGTAAGATCAATGGCAGTCACATTGTCGCTATGATAAGATGCAAGTTTTTTACCCAACATCACATAGAAACTACCTTGAAACTGAGTAACAGTGTCATTAAAATTGAGGCATAGTGACCAAAAAGGATTCTGCTTTAGAAGATTTAGTCACATGCATCTTGTTAGTACTATCAGAGTTAGAAGAGGAACCAAGAATTATGAAGTGCAAAAGGCATCAAAAAAATTTAGTTTCTCCAATGGGTCGCTAAGTCACTATCAAAAAAATTATGTACCCTATCGTTAGCAACATAGCGCCTAGCTAGAAAAATACATATCATGGTAGCTTCCAAGTTTCTTGGTGACCATAAAAACTTCCAAGTGGTGTTGTGCATGTATGATTTTACTATTATGTCAAAAGAATTAATTATGATGATCATGACTTGCCATGTATTTATCTTTTTAGCATCACATTTTTATAAGACACTGGAGGTCACTATGTCACTGTCAGGAAATTTGTGCACCTCACTGTTAGCAACATAGTGCCTAGCCAAGAAATGAACACATGGTGGGTCCTAAGTAATGTGGCAACTCAACTTGGATTAAAATATGGATTTATATGCCAACTATATTGGATATCCTCACATCATCAATAACCTAGACCCATGCCCCATTCATAAATTAGATGAAAGATTATGATAATTCAATCAAGGTTAGATCAATGATTGTCGCTACCTCGCTATGGAAAGATGTGCAATTTTTACTCTATGTGACATAGCGACCATGGGACCCACCAAATTTTATGCATGTCATTTAGTTTCCTCACCCTCAGATCAATCTCAAATATATGATTGTCACTATATTGCTATGATAAGTTGCTCAAATAATATGTATAGTGACATAACAACTAGGGGCCCACCATATTTCTCTTAAAAAATGCATCAAATTTACTCTACACAATCAGTATAGAATCAACAATTAGCAAGATGCTCACTCTTTATGTATAGTGAGGTAGTGACTCAATGATTTGTGTCCTCAGTCATCAGTGGGTCTAGATTGAAATGTCAACATTGAAGGAGATATACACATGGCTAAATCTCATTGGGTTGACTACCAACATGTCAAGTAGAACATGAATCAACTCTTCTTGTATACTTGGCTCATAGGATTTAAAAAAAAAAATCAATGGTGTAAATTTGAACATAGAAGGTGATGCCACTCTATGCATTTATGAGGAATGAAAGCTTCACATGCAAAAGAGAAATAGAGTATAACATAGAAGATTTCACTAGTTCCTTCTCACACACACAAAGATTACAATTATTCTGAGTAAAAGCCATTGCTAAGAAGACTGTGTCAAGCTTTACAATGGCATGAAGCAGTTTCCCATTATTCGCAAAGACATTGTAGAATTACAAAGAGGAACGAGCAAAGAATCAAGTAAGCACTTACATTATAATCTCTATAGTGTCTTAGTTTCTACAAATTATAATCAAAGATGCCTCTAAAGAAGGTGTTTTCTAGTCAAGAGAATTATTTGGATAGGAATGTCCATGATGATTTGCTTGAGCTGCTCCCTAACTCCACTATTGAAACTGTACAATTCATAAAGCTAACTTCATTAAACCCTAGGTTGAGAATAGTAGATGGATTCTATAACAAGGGGAATTGGGTCTAGGATGCTAATACCTCTCAAACTAGTTTAAATTTATTGAAAAAATAGTTTTTAGAGAGGAAATTGTTTGCCCCACATGCCAATATTTGGAACTTTGACTTAGGGAAATTAGGGGTTCCAAGTGTCTTTATGGATTATCATCTCCTTGAGGTTGTGACAAAAAACTATGACCAAGCCATTAGAATAGTGAGAAGAACTGATGGTGAGATTCTAATTATAATCAACCTAGAGGAAATTAGGGAGGTTTTTCGGTTTATGGCCTCTGACTGATTATCATGTGCCCATTAATTTGAAAGGGTTAGAAAAGGAATACATGTCAAAGAAGGATGCACTAAAGGCACATATAGGAAAAATTGGAACTCTACCAACAATAAAAACATCCTCTAGGGAACCTTTCAAAAGGGTATACTCCAATACCAGGGTTGTGGAGATATATAGGACCCTATGCAAAGTTTTTGGGGAAGATAAAGAGGAGTTTATGCCTGTGAGTTTTAAGTACATGGTTACTCAGATTTCCTCTTTTTGTGTGGACATAATTTTTTATTTTTCTTTTTACTTAGCTAAGGAAATTCACAATGGATTGATTGGGATTGCAAAGTGCAAGGTGGAAAAGACTTTTGGCCATTTTTCTTTGATAATGCACATGTTTTTGTTTAAAGGAGCAACATATTTTGGAAAAGAAATGTAGTTGAATAGGGAACAAGATTGGGAAGCACTGCCAGTCCAATTATGGAGTGTAGATATGACTTGGGAGGTAGAAAATGCTAGTTTTGTTAGATTTGATAGGTATTTTTCTTCCAAACTAAGATGCCTATTATTAAGCAATAATCCCAAAATCCCCAAGGCATTGGCAAGTCTTGTTAGGCCCCTAGACAATCCTAGTGGTTATAAGGTTTCACACAATTGGGGAGACATCATCCCATATTTAGTCTCAACTATTATAAAGATTTATGGTTTTAAAGGATCACCCCATGTACTACCTTACCAAGTGCCCTTAAAGGTAGGAGTAGCTGAATTTTTGTAGAAGTTGGGAGGATTGGAGGAAACCTTTTTGTTAAAGAGGGGGGAAGGGGTCAATTTTTCCTACTTGTATAGTGGCCTATCAATTTGTAATCACAAAAGGGGGTTGGCTTTCTCTGCACAAGATTTTGGATCCTTATAAAATGGTTGTTTCTCACCCTCATTTTTGTGACTCTGAGGGATTTCCTTGCAAGAGCAGGAGACTAAAAAGGAAAAGAGTAGGAGACTAAAATAAACTTATGAATACCTTTCCTAAAATAATGGAGGCAATAAATGAAAAGAAGAAATTATTTATTAATTCTTTCCTAGACAAGGCTAGGGAAGTAATGAGAAGACTAGGTTTTACTCCTAATATAGGGGCAGGTCAATTAACTATCTAGAGAAGGCTAGGGTATACTATCATTCATAATACAAGGACCACTATGGATAAAGGAAAACAAATAATTGAGTCTACTAGTGATGTCTAGGAAGAGAGGCCTCCTAAGCCCTCCCCTAAGAGGCACAAAATAATAAGGGAAGAGGATCCTCATGTTGAGGAATACTCACTATCATAGACCCCTATGAGAATTGAGGAAGAAAAACTCACTGAAGAAAAAATTGAACAATTGGGATCCCAAGGGGAAGTTTTTGTTACACAATCATATATAGATGAAGGAAACCCCCAAGAGCCTCTTGTGCCAAGTATAGAGTTGATAATTGCAAATTATAAAGGAAGCAAATTAGACCTTGTATTAGAACAAGCATGTCATTAATTTCTATCAGATGATAATTTTGTCAAATCTAGAATTTTTTTCCAATTTGCATGGAGAACCAACATGAGAAAATTTGAAGAAAGATGCAGCAAGTTGAGAATAGAGAATCTTGAGTTGGAGGACACAACCCTACAAAATCAAATAAAGGAACAGATGATTCAAGAGTTCCAAAATATAACCCCTGAAGAGGGTAGGTAAATGGTGAAGGCCTCAAATATTTTATTGTTACCCAATTGGGATATAACTAATGCATTAATTTTTAATTCTCTTTCAAATAAGTTGGAATTATAAGACCCCAATAAAAAGGAGTTCACAGGGTCTACATTTAGTGAAGACTAGGCTACTCTGGTTATATGGTCCTTAAGAAAGGGATCAAGAGCCACCCCATCATAGCCAAGTGAGTTTGGATTGATGGGAAATATCATTGTAAGAAGAGTAGTTGATACTTCTCATGTGCAAGGTACACACATGGGTGTGGATATGTCTCAGTTCATTTTGGCCACTACTGAAAAGGAAGAGAAGGCCATGTTTGAACTCTAGTGCAAATATGGGAGTGCTCTAGAAGCTTACAATAAAGAAGTTCAAAAGAGCATTCAATTTGAAAATAAAGTAATGCTAAGGTCTACAAGACCAAGAATAACATATCTCCATCCTCTAGTGGAACCTTTTAAGTCCACTCCTCTAATAGAGATGCTAGATACTCCACAAAGGCCACAATATTATACTATTGATGATTTTGAAGAAGAAAAGAACAAATTGTGGGCCTTGCATGTAGAATTGAATGTATAATATGAAGATAAAATAAGAAAGACTCTCACATATTTGGAGGATAAAATTGAATGGCCATTAGTTTATGATCAATTGGCTAGAGTGATAGACATATGAGAAGAATTGAAAGCAAGTGATGAGGCTCTAAGGCCTATTGTGAATAAATGGGTAAGGAGGAAGGAAATGACATTTTTATGTTATTCTATCATAAAAGTATCACATGATCAAATTGAAAAGACTTTTGATATTGTTTATGATCTTCCTAATTTTGATAATAAGAGAATTCATCTGCAGAGAATAATAGTTGGCTATTTAAATAAATATAAGAGCCAAAAGTTTAGTTTATTTCATCATGTCCTAGATAGAAGGAATAATTTGAAAAAAAAAAGATGAATGGGTTAAGGAATTTGATGATTATTTTGTCTAAGGATGAATAAAATTATCAATGAAACATGGCATGCATGGTGGGCCAGCACAATAGAAGAGATGGTAAAAGCCCAGTTATTCTTTGATTCTTTGGAACAAGAATTTTTTAATATTGATAGTAAAGCTAAGTTTTTTATAAAGAAAAAATAAGATATTCTGCATTTTGATTGGCCAGATGATGCACTTTATGAAAAATGGGTGGTGGATATTGCTTCTGGTGACAACTAGAAGAAGTTGAAAGTGATGATTATGAAGTACATGAAGATGAATTACAAATTATCGATCCACTTCCATCAGCACCTAGAAAAGAAGAAGACAAACAAGGGTAGTCATCTCATGCTAAAGATGTAATGGATTAGTTAGATGACATAGAAAAGATAGAATCAAGAATAACTATCACCTTGGTAAGACATGATGATATGAGTGAAAATGCTAGAGTTGAGGTGAAGTTGCATGAATTAGAGCCTGACACATCACTAAAAAGTTTGATTGGTACATATGCTGAGGATTTAGAATGAATAAAGACCAATCAAAGGATTTCCAGCATGTGAGGATGTAACAGAAAAAGGGGACTACCAAGAGAATAATATGATGTTACACTCATGTTACTTGAATTTTTTTCTTTTTCTATTAAGAAAAATGTAAATATCTTTGTAAAAGGACACCTATCAGTTCTCTATGCCTAAAGCTTGTTGCATCTCACATTATTTAAGTGAGATTCTAGGGCTAGAGAAGGGTCCAATTTTGAATGCTTTTTAGTTTTACACTTAGGTTGTTTTCAGTCCAATAATTTGAGAAAACTTTATGATGTATCTTCTATGTAAGTTTTATGAGAATACATTAATGTGGAATGATCTCTGTGTTTCTTTCTAAGGTTATTATGAGTTTACTACAATTGTATACAATTCTCAAAGAAAATTAATACAAATTTTGAGTGGTCCCCATATCAGTTCTTGTTGAATTTTGTCTTCTTTGGTGTTACCTAGTTATTTTGAGATTGTGTGAGTAAAGCTTGCTCAACTAAATGCAATTCATTTAGGTTGTATGTCAATTCATTATTGTTATTAATTCAATGAATTAAATAAAGGCTTTGATGAATTTGAGGGGATTTTTATGGTAATAGAAAGGATGTCTATAAGCATGAATCCCAGTAAGAATTGATGATAATATTTGTTGTAATGGAACAAATCATATCTATAAATTGCATTAGACTCTGAATCCCAATGGAATGGGCAATGATCAAATTAATTCAGTTTGCAGATAGGTATACCATGAAGAAGCATCAAATCTATAATCAAAATCAACTTTATTTTACTTTTCTTGAAGATTTTCAAAGGTGGTCAGCACTTGTTTGCATGGAATGTTTTAGCCTTAGTTAGCCACTATTGTTGGGAATACTTGCAAATCTATAGAAGAGTTGTGACCAAATCTGCTATATGGGATGTTTTTTTATCAAAAATGTCAAAATCATATATGTGTTTGAGGGTATAACATGGGAATTAGAATGAAACTAAAATAATTCTCATTTAGTAGCATCTAGCCTGAATCATCCCCTAGGTATACCACCCCTATTTTTTAGAGCCTAAAGAGTAGAAAACCATCCTTGGTTTTGTTGAAGTTGGGTCCAAATGGTTTGCACATGTAATTATTAATAGGAAGTCGCTAATCCTTAGGTTGTGTGAGTAACATCAATTTGGTATTGAACATTTTGTTGTTTAGTAGTTTTAAAACACCAACACCTTCAACAAGATGAAGATGAAGAAATTTGTCCCCTATGAAATTTTGAAGAAACATGATTTAGGGAATGCATATGAAGTGGAGTTGCCAGATGAGATTCACATTTCTCCTATTTTCAATATTGTAGACTTAATATAATATCATGATGATGGTGAGAATGAGGAGTTGATGCTAGAGTCATGTCCAATTCCTACTTCTTTGAAGGAAGAGATTGAAGAAATTCTAGATAGTCATGTGGGTTGGAGTACTAGAAATAGGTAGTATGAAGAATACCTGGTGAAGTGGAAAGGACAATCAATAGAAGACTCAACTTGGATATACACAAAGAAGGTTGCCCATTTGGGTTTTCCTCTACTAGCTATAAAGTGACAGGGTCACTTTTCAATCTACCTTGGGTGTATAATGCAGGAGCATCCAATGGTGTAAGGGCAGTCCTATATCACCCAAAAATATGCTTAGTGTTAGTTTCTATTTAAAGTGTTTTCATTTCTAGATACCCATTTGGGTGAAATAAAGATTCCAACTCTCATCGTTCCACTAGTGGTTTTTTGGGTTAGAGTTTTTGAGCACCTTTAGATATGTGTCAATGCAAAAAATAGGTTATTTTGTAATTGAGCCATAATTATAATGAGTTAGAGGGTGTAGGTTGGAGGGATGATAATACTTGTAATTTAAAGCACTCCAAAAAATGAATCAGGTCAAAAGGATTTATAGTTTGAAGGTTATTATAGTTTTAAATTTCCCAAAGACATCTTAAGAGCACTTCAAAATCAGATTTGAGGCACTAATCAGCCTTGTACTAGCCCAAAAAATGTGGGATGAGAAAAAAGAATCTATATGGCTATAAAGCACTTAGAGAGATTTATGTAAATGTAAATGATTCATCAATTACAATCCCAGATCCAAAGTTATGCCTCTCAAAAGTTTGATTACCATTTTTGGATTCTTCTAATTTTACAGCAACTTCTAAAGTATTTTCTAGAACCTTCTATTTTTGTGGTGGATTCCAAATGGAATATTCTAAAATGTATTCCTAACCCTAAACCTAATTTGGTTTACTTAAGGATATTTTTGGCATTGTAAAGGTAGTTTTTGGTGGAGCTTGGGAGAAGGTACTGTGAGAAGGGTTTTCTCCAGAATCTGATAACATTGTAAGCTCATAGGGCATGTCATGGAGTCTATTTTATTCTACTAAATGTAATAATAGATCTCTTTTGATAATAATATTCTCTTATTCTTTTGTCTTGGGTTGTGTCTCCATCAACTAAGGTGCACTTCTCCCAAGGTGCACAAAGTGCACTTCTCCAAAGGTGCACCAAAAATTTCAAATAAGTTAGAGGTGCACCAAAAATTAACTATAATTCCAAATTTAGAGCTTTCCATGCACTAGAAATGCATTATGATGATACTTTAACTCTTAGAAACATTGAAAGATGGCCAAGCTTCCATTTTTAGAGCTTCTAGTGACTCCTAGATCCTCTTATAGCTTCCTTTTTCTTATTTTCTCATGCCTTTTTTTGTCTTAAGACATGTAAAGGCCGATGCACCCATTAATTGATATAAACAAGGGTGAAGTTCTACTTAGCACCATTTAGAGAGTTAGTTTGTACATAATTAGATTTGTTTTTTTTTTAAAGAACATTATTTGCATGAAGAGATCTCTCACTCTTAGCACAAATTGAGGAGATGATTTCTTATAAATCCAAGAATGTAACATGTTTTCTAGGCCAATATTTTGATCCAACAATATATTCTTTTGGTGCTCTCATTCTAAGTGTAGTTATTCTTTCTAAAGTGCATTACTTTTGTGAATTATTTTTCATAATACTAATGGAGCCATTAGTCTTGTTGTGTTGATTTATTTATGTGATATTTTAATTTTAGTTTTTTTCGCGTGTGTTGGCACTCAAAATTGTTGCCCTAATTTTGAGCACCATTGAAGAAATTAAGCCCTATAAGTGCCTTTAAATGCATGTATACCCAGTTGTCCATTTCAGGCCTAAGAGGTGTTTAATGTTTCTACCACCTTTCATTTAGTGTGTCTATATGTTTCATGAAATTAAATTTCCATTTTGAGCCATTTTGTGAAGTCCCGTTTTGAGCAACTGTCAAATTTGCACTTTCACCAAAGTGTCAAATAGCGATTGGAGCCTGTGTTTGCAATTGAATTTCTCACACCTAGTTATGTTTCATTAATTTCCACTTTGGGAGTGACTAGTGTTCATAACAAAGAGCCTTTTTTTCAGATTTCAAGTCTTTTCGAGTCCATTTGACTAGATTTTGAACACCTCAAAGTTGGTCATTTATTGATGTCATGCTGATGCAAATAATTCTAAATTCTGGGAAACCCTATTTGACTTGTTATAAATTTGGCCTAGTTGACCAAAATGATGAAATTCATGTTGTGTTGCATTTTAGAGGTCAGAGATATTTTTATGTTTCAAGTTTGAGCTTATGAAAAATTCATTTGATCAGTTTTCAAACGTGATTCCAAATGTAATTTCTAACTTTTTACTAGTGTCAGTAAGTGCTGATTTGTAAGAACCCTTGTTCATGATGTGATATCTCAAAATATATGATAGGTGAGATTGAATGGATTGTATCACTATGTTCTACTCTAAAAATACTCTAAGTGCACCAATTTTCAAATCTTGCCAAATCCATTTGCGCACTTTCCCAGGTCAATTTCATTTGCAAAAAATGTTTTTCTGACATTGTTCCAATTTGCAAAATCTGAGTAGCCCACTTTGACTACTTTCCAAATGTGTCATATTATTTTTCATAAGCCCAAATCATATAATTATACTCTCCTCATGATAGTGAATAAACGCTCCAGTTTTCATTCTTCCAAGTGTTAGTTTACCTAGTTTTCAAAGCCAAATTTGAATGCAATTTATTGTTTTCTGACATGTTTTCTTGTAGGCAGTTCTAAGAGGGAAACTTCAATAGTCAATATCTTTTGATTGAGAATTTTTCATGAGATGAGATTCAACAAGGTGCAAGAGTGTAGAATAGAGAATCAGTGTGTTTGATTTCAAAGCCCGGTTAGTTGTTCAGGTTAGTTTTTAAGGCTAGCCAAAGAACCCTTTGGCACTAAAATAATAGTGGGTAATAAAGGGTAAAAATGAGTTTTTAAGGATAATTCAATGCTTGATTTTTATTTTAGTCAGCTTGAAGATCTCACTAGATTAATTTGAAGCATCAAGTGTTTGAAAATTAAAAAAAAATTAGTTAGACCAACTTTGGGGGGCCATCTAATTGCATCAAAATGAATGGACATGCAATAATGGACATGAGATCTAGTCCAAAATATTGGGCCCTTATATAAATAATTATACATGACATAACTAATAATTTTGTCCTATGTAAAACTATTATTCTCTTTATAGAAAGAGGCATCTTTTGTTACTTACAAATACTTACATGCTTCAGAGCTACCATCCATAACATATAAGCAAAATGGGGATGAGTAATGTGGAGCTTGAGAAATTTGTTACAGGGTGGGAAATGAGAGACTCTTCTACCCATTTGTCTCCTTACAAATACTCACTCAAGAACCTTGGACACCAAGATGTGATGCTCAGAGTCATTTATTATGGGATTTGTCACACTGATTTACACTAGACCAAAAAAAACTTTAGAATATCTCATTATCACATGGTCCCTAGGCATGAAGTGGTGTGAGTTGTGACTAAACTTGGGAAGGAAGTGGAGAAGTTCAAGATTGGAGAGAATGTGGGTGTGGGGTGTATTGTTGGATCATGCAAAAGTTGCAATGTGTGTGGTGAAAAGGTATAGCAATAAGAAGATTTGGACTACAATGATGTGTTCCCTAATGGCAAGCCTACTCAAGGGGGCTTTTGAAGTGCCATGGTTGTTGATCAAATGTTTTTGGTTCAAATCCTAGAAAAGTTTACTCCTTGAACAAAGCTCCGCCACTATTATGTGCTGGAGTTACAATGTACAATCCAATGAAGCACTTTGGAATGTTATGTCTATTGGTGATATGTTGGAAACCAATTTGTTTTCCTTTATTTAGATTGTCTACTCTACTCATCCTATCTATTGTCAAGCTAGAATAGTGTTCATGCTTCTGTTGATGATATATTACATGTTATTAGAAGAAAATGTTAGTGTGGAAAAGAAAAAGAGTTTTCTTGTGGGAGTTATGTCTTGCCTTTGGCATTTCCTTTTCTGTTAATATATGACTCAAAGGTATCTTATTGTGAAATTTTTCTTTGTTCAAGTATTCTGGCATTGATGCATTCATGGTCATCAATAATTTCTAAGACACAACTAGAGGCTGGCAAGAGATTGAGATTGTGGGCATAGACTACTTGAACACAACAATAAAAGGACACAGGGAAGCATCTTGGAGAGGAAAGAAAGTCAAGGTGGCTTGCAAGAAGGATTCCCATGCCAAACAAGGGATTCTTATATCAAAGGCAAAGTCAATTACTAGAGGAGTCCACGTGAGACAAGCAGGCCATGGCATGAAGACCCGATGCAAAGCAAGGTAAAAGGTAGTGTATAGAACAAAGGAAGCCACTAAAGACATAAAAGACACCAATATTTTGAAGTAGAGAACATGAATTGAGGAGCCCACATTGAGGAAACAACATCCACATAGAAGGGATATTTTTCAAAACCAAAGCCCATGCATAAGCCATAGGGGGTAATATTTACAGCACACCATGCAAAATGGCAATTTTGACTTGGAAAATCTCTAGTCAACATATGGTTAGCCACCAACAAAGGTAGTGGCAACAAATCGCTTGGAGATACATTCATGTCAAAGTGGAAGGAATAGTCTTTGGAGGAGAAGTAGAAGATGTTTAAGATGCTAAGGAGCATGAGTACATCATTAGTGCAAAGAAAAGGTTGACAGCCTTAAAAGGTGCTATAATTAGGCATATATATTAAGGAAGCTACCATGGTGACAGTAGCTAGGTAATTTCTATCGTTGAGAGTGAGTTTTTGTTTTAAAACAAAAGAGGTCTTTGAATGGGAGAGGGCATGTAAAAAGGAAGATCTGTATGTTTTTTTTTAAAAGGGATGCCCACATTAAAGGTAAAGCCCCATGCAGGGCATGACATTCTAGCAAAGAAGAATACATAGGTCAAAAGATATCCCACGATGGAGTGAAATAGGGCTCCCATGATGGAATGAGTAGTTGAAGGAAGCCCATGGATATAGGGAAGGCACACACAACAAAGGGTCAAAGCGATGGAAAATCATGAAGCTGCCCATACATAAAATAGAGGAAGCCACAACTTTAATAGATAACACTTGCAACCTACAAAGAATGCTTTTAGGGGAAGGACAAAACGGTAGAAAATAAATGAACATATATCCCACATTTGGCAAGATTTAGAATATTATAATCTATAATAACCTTTCATCATAATACTCTTTGTGTCTTAAAGACAAGGCCCATTTTGGAAGGCTATTGCATGTGTGGTGGAGCCCGTACTGAGCTAGAGGTGACTAGTAAGAAATTTTGAATGCCCAAATAGTATGAGATGATTTCAGTAGAGTTCAAGCAAGTGTTGAAAAAGTTGAAAATTTGGGCAGGAGTTATGTCACCATCAGAAAATGGCAAGGTTTTCTAGTAGCGACATAGCAACCTACTGGAAAACCTTAGAGATCCAGTGAGAAAGTACTAGGTCTCAGTAGTAGTGATGTGCATGAACCAAAATCTAACACTTGGTAGCATGTGGCAAGCAGGGAGTGACTTAGTGGTGATGTCATATTCTGAGTTCAATGATGCACCAGATTGTGCCACATGGTAGTTCTAATGGATGTTGTTGTCACCAAGACAAAGTTGCATGCCAGTTAACATAGCGACATAGTGACTAATGACATGGCATGATGAAGTGGCATGATGATGTGGTAGAACATAAGGATGAATCATCTGCTAACATGTGGCACTCAGTTGGATGAGTCTGATGACTCTGTAGGTCAAAGCCAATCAGATGCCAACACATGGCACCTTGGTCAAATAGGGTTGACCCAAAATAGAAGTTGAGGGAAAATTTTAAAATGTTTTTTTTAAATGAAATTTTAAATATATTCTTTCCACAAAGGTGCATGTCATAGTTTTTAAGATCAAAAGGAGATTATTTTCTAAAGTTTACACTTTAGAAAATTTTAAATTATTAAAATTTCAAAATGCAAGTTACAGTCTTACAGAAAAGGGATTTTTTTCAAAGTGACTTTTAGGGGGTTTCTGAGAGGAAAATATAGCAATATTATATATCGCTAGAATTGGGAGAAGATGAGCTTTCTAATTATGAGGTTAGTTTTTGCACAAGAATTCACTGGTTCAAAATATAGATAGAAATGTGAAATTTGGGGCCTTCTCAGTGAAATGAGTTGAAGTTGAAAATGCAGTTACAAGATTGATAAAACATGGTAAAAATGTAGTTGGGGTCAATTTTGATCGCATTCAGTTAGTCTAAACTCAAATTTTTACCAACATTTCAGGAGGCTTTTAGATTTTTGGTGACATAGAAGTTTTCATCATTCAACTAAGATATTTTTAAGGTCATTTATAGAAAAGTGATGAAAATCAAATTAGATCAAAGGGGATAGAGATTAGAGAGATTCTTTTCACTACAAAGAAGGGAATTTCAAGTGGACACATGTTAGATGCAGAGAAAATCCAAGAATTCCTTCCTCTATATCATTCTCATTATTTCTCATTGTAGGGGTTTCAATCTTCAGTTCTTTCAGATCAGTGATACCATTATTGGTTGGAAATTTTCAATCCTTCTGTGAGACCACTTTGTTGGATCTACAACTTTGATTCTACCTTCATTCTTCAACATATTCTCTCTTGTATGAGCAATAGTAGGAAAGATAATATAGAAAATTCAGATCTACTAGGTGTTTTCATGTTTTGATTTCATGCATTTGAATGTCTTGTTTCAAAGAAATGAATACAAATGAGCAATAATTTCATTAGTTTCATTCTGATTCTCTTCTCCTTTCTTAGTGAGCTATAATTTTTTATGATCTTTGAACAAAGAGCCTAGGTTATAGTTGCAATCCCTTAAGGTTGTATGTTGTTTCATTATTGCTTGTAATTCAAGGAATTATGCAAATGCTTAAAGGAAATCAATAGGGTTGCAAGTTTATTGAGGAGGATATCAGGTAAGAATGAGATTTAGATTGAACACAGATGTCTATTTACAAGGTGAATGGATAGATCAAATATCTAAATATAGGAATAGGTATCAGGTATCCATATGTATGTGATTGATTCATGAAACTGCCCAATAGATAAGGCACTGATCTATTATAGGATCACTTAGTTCTTGCTACTACATATTAAGGGTTTTTATGATTTCAACATCATTAATCAAATGGTTTCCCCTTTCATGTTGAAGAGCTAAAAAGGATGCCCTTACTCAGCTTGTGCATTTCATAGAGTTGTAATTTGCTACTGCACTTCTTTGTTATTGCATAAGTCATTAGGAGAAATAAGGGTTTTGATCTACTTTGTTAGATTTAGGAGTATTTTTTGCACTGGTACCATATTAATTGAATATGAGGTCCATCCACCTAGGTTTTGTAGACCCTAAAGTAGAAGAAGGGTCTAGCCTTATAGCTGGCCCAAGACTGCAGTCAAGTGTATTTGTCACAGGAATTTGCTAGCCTTAGATGCATTGGTCTAGTTTCTTGGTTGTTTTCAAAACTATTCAATTAGGTGCTAATAAAATGGCAACTCTACTAGGGAGATACGATGGCAATACATTTTATTACAAGGACAAGAATCTCTGGTGTTAATTGAATAATTTAGTCCTTAAACAATAAACAACATTTTCAAAATTTGTGTAGGAATAATTTGCTACATTTGTAGGGTTGTGAGGTGTTTTCCATTTCTCTATTGAAGATTCACTGTCTCCCAATTATGCCTTATTCTTGATAGCAATAGTTTTGAAAGGGTTACAATGATCATTACATTGAGGTCATTTAAAATTTTTGATATGTTGCTATCAAAATTCAGAGTTAATGTCATGTTCTTTCACTTTTTCAAGAGTGTAAAATTCTCAAGTGTTGTATAAAGTTTTCAAATAGCTGCTCTAAATTTTGGACCACCTTGTTATGTTTTACAAGTTTGGTAAATCTTTTCTCACTAAGTGAGTGGCAACTCAAAGTCATATCTCTGCACTAGTGCTTCTTGAATGTGAAGGTATTTTGAAGGATGCAATAGTTGGAAAGAAGATTTGAAAAATGTATCTCGAGTTCTTGACAATGGGTGAAACAATTAGGTGAGATGTAGTGCAAATGTTACTAAATCTAGATAAGATCTAAATCTGCTATTATTTGTAGCATTGAAGTAGTTGTAGGCATTAGTATTGAAAGGTATTTTCCAATTTCATGTGATTTCATTTCCATGAAGGTAAGCTTTACAAACTTTCTTTGTCAAGTGGTAATTCCAACACTAAATAGGAGATTGGTTTGTTGTATTTCAACATACATTGTGAGAGGTAGATTCAGAAAAAGTATTTTTATACTTTGAAGTATGTTTGAAGTTAAAATTGGTAGAAGGTATTTTCAAATCTACTACAAATTAATGAATACTGAAAGTAATCTTGGTGATTGAGTTTTAAGTTTGTGAGAACTGCCAAATTTCCCTTCATCTAGTATGTAGCCTGTTAGTGAGAATTATAGATTTATTTCTACCAAGAGATATATGCCATTATGTTTTGATGGCATTCATGGTTTCCCAAACCCTATGCCATATGATTTCAAAAAATATTTACCTAAGTTCAATGGGAACAATGAAGATTTAGCTACTCATAATGTTCAAATATTTAATGATTTGATTGGCGATTTTGAGATTGCTCATGAAGATGTTCATATGAAGTTTTTTGTTCAAACTTTAGAAGGTGATGCTAGGGATTTGTTTTCCTTTCTAATAGCATGTTCAATTTCACCTTGGGACAAATTACTTTCAGCCTTCATGAAGTAGTTAGGGGAAAGAATAAGCATATTTGATTATTTTGACAAGTTTTTGAAAATCTAAATGGGGAATAGTGAGTTAGTTCTTGAAATTAATATGAGATTTTCAAATGTTTTGAATGACATTCCTAAAAGTTATAAGCTAGATGATCAAGTGTGTCTAGTTGTTTATTTTGACACATTTGATAAAAAGATGAGCTATTTGTTGAGAGATAAAGAACCTAAGACTTTTCATCAGGCATTCGTGATGGCAATAGAGATTGAGAATAACACAAAATATGGCTTGACTAGAAGTCATTTCTCTAAAAGTGTTTGCTGGCAAGATGAGGTGCAAAGGAAAAATCAATGTCAAAAGGAGTGTTTATTTTTAGATCAGCAAATAGGCACCCCTACTATTGTAGATAGTTTTGTTGAAAATTTAGAAATACAAACATGTAATGATAAAGTCTCTTTGTTGCAAAGAAGAAATGGTTACCTTCATGCTGAATTGAATGCACATGTTTGTAGTATTATAGAAGCAAAACATAAAGTTAGTTCACTTGATGAATCATACATGTAAGATTGTGAGGATGAAGAAGCTGGAATTGATGTGTCAAGTGATGAAGGTGAATTTGTTGATCTGACATATATTATGGAGAAGCATCATATGAAGACAATGGAAAGGGTTGTTGCTCAAGTCAAGAGTAGGAAAATGCTAGTATATATTCATCTTCATGTGAATTAGATGCAAATTGGGAAGAAGAAAGCAATGATAGAAGTAAGTACTCTTATGAAAGTAAAGGTATAAGTTCTTTTTCTAAATCTGAAAGCTATACAAGTCAGCTTGAGTTTCAAGGTTGTGAAGAAAATTTGTTTATGCAATATGAAGATAAAGAGATCATTTATAAGAATAGGTTACCTAATTGTGTAGATGAGTGTCTTGAGGATGCTTGCAGTAGTAATCAGCAGTACATAATTGATTCTGAGATTAACACATCAGCACTTAATGATGATTGGTTTGTAAGACATTTGAATCACCTTTATGAAGACAATGCTACTAATGTTGATCTATTTTCTACATGTTTTGGTGAAGGGGTAGAAAGTAAGTCTTCATATGGTTCTGATTTTTCTTCACATGTTGAAAGTCTCCATGAAGATGAAATGGGTACTGATTTTAAAATGTATACTAATGATTTATATGATTAAAATTGTGATGATGATCAGCCCATTTTTTGTCACAATTTTCAAAGAGGATCACTACATGGAGCTACCAACCCATTGTTTGAAGAAGACATGGAAGGTTGAGATTTAGCTGAAGATGAGTTTCATGATGATACATTGTCTTACTACTGTAAGAGATCAAATATATCTTCTTTTGGATCTGATGGTGAAAATATTGATGAGATTGCATCTTATGAGATTAATAGTAAGGTGTTTGATGAAGCTATTTTTGAAAATCAGCGTGCACCTTATAACAAGTTTTATGATGAATACTTTAATGTGACAACTAATCCATTTGATGATTGTGAAGAATCATTGAAGGAATCTGGATTAGTTTCAAATTATGACATTGATGATATATGTGACTATAAATCTGATTGCTCCTCCTAGTACCATCCGATTCTGCATAAGGATACACATTTTCAAGGTATGTGTGATCCCTTTCCTCAAGTTGAATATGATGCCTTCACATTCAAGACTAGTAGCATGAATGGTTCATTTGTTAGAGAAGGTCTTCAATTTTAGTTTGATAATTTTGAGTATGCTAATTAGTACTTTCATAACGAGCAAGTGATTGAAAGTGAAGTTAGTTTGTATACACCTTGTGAAGGTGAAGGTGTTGAGTCAGTTTTGCTAAATGGTGTTTTTCAAGATGTTAATCTAATTGGAAAGACTAATATGAATAATATTTCCAGCTTACCTCATGCACATTCAAATGAAAATGAGGTTTATGATAGAGGTAAAGGTTTTCGTTGAAATTTGGTGGCCCGAGGCCATCGTTTGTACATAGTAGAGGTAGTTGTTTCTTGCTTTCAATAAATTTGTTCAAGAGAAGTTTTGAGAATGGTCTAATTCTTCTAGATATCTAAATCCTTTCCATACCTAGAAGGGAAATGCATCCCCAGATAGAGCCACTATTGATGCTCAAAATTGTAGCCCTGATTTTGAGTACCATTGAAGAAATTAAGCCCTATAAGTGCTTTTAAATGCACATATACCCAGTTGTCCATTTGAGGCCTAAGAGGTGTTTAATGTTTCTAAAACCTTTCATTTAGTGTGTCTATATGTTTCATGAAGTTAAATTTCAATTATGAGCCATTTCATGAAGTCCCATTTTGAGCAATGTTTGCAATTGAATATCTAGCACCCAGTTATGTTTCATGACTCACCACTTTGGGAATTTTTAGTGTCCATACCAAAGAGCCTATGTTTCAAATTTTGATTCATTTCAAGTATATTTGACTAGGTTTTAAATCCCTCAAAGTTGGTCATTTATTGATGTCATGCTTATGCAATTAATTCTAAATTCTGGGAAGCCTTGTTTGACTTGTTATAAATTTGACCCAGTTGACTAAAATGATGAAATTCCTATTTTGTTTCATTTTAGAGGTGAGATACATGTTATGTTTCAAGTTTAAGCTTATGATGAATCCATTTGATAAGTTTTCAAACGCGAATCTAAATGCAATTTCTAACTTTTTACTAGTGTCAGTAAGTGCAAATTTCTCAGAACACCTATTCATGATGTCATATATCAAAATTTATGATAGGTGAGATTGCATGGATTGTACCTTTATGTTGTACTCTAAAAATAATTTAAGCGTGCTGGTTTTTAAATCTTGACGAATCCATTTGCGCACTTTCCCAGGTCAATTTCGTTTACAAAAAATGTTTTTTTGACATTGTTCTAGTCTACAAAATCTAACTAAGCCACTTTTACTGCTTTCCAAATGCATCTTGTTATTCATCATGAGCCAAAATCATAGATTTATACTCTCCTCATGACAATGAACCAATGCCCTAGTTTTCATTCTTCCAAGTGTTATTTTACCAAGTTTTCCAAGCCAAATCTAAATGCAATTTATTATTTTCTAACATGTTTTCTTGTAGGTAGTTCTAAGAAGGCAACTTCAATAATCAATATCTTTTGACTGAGAATTCATCATGAGATGAGATTTGATAGGGGACAAGAGTGCAAAACAAAGAATTAGTGTGTGTAATTTTAGAGCCTGGTCAGTTGTTTGGGTTAGTTCTTAAGGCCAGTCAAAGGACCTTCTGGCACTAAAATGATAGTGGGCAGTAGAGGGTAAAAATGAGTTTTTAAGGATAATTCAATGCTTGATTTTGATTTTAGTTAGCTTGAAGATCTTAGTAGATCAGTTTGAAGGATCAAGTAATTGAAAATGAATTTTTTTTTAGTTAAACCCACTTTGGGGGCCTAACTAATTGCATTAGAATGAATGGACGTGCAATAATGGACATGAGCTCCAATCCAAAACATTGGGCCCTCATATCAATGATTCTACATGACATAACTGATAAGTTTTTCCTATGTAAAACTATTATGCTATTTATAGCAAGAGGCATCTGTTGTTACTTACAAATATCTACATGCTTTAGAGCTACCATCCATAACATATAAGTAGAGTGGGGATGAGTAATGTGGAGCTTGAGAAATGTGTTACAGGGTGGGTAGTGAGAGACTCTTCTACCCATTTGTCTCCTTACAAATACTCACTTAGGAACCCTGGACACCAGGATGTGATGCTTAGAGTTATTTATTGTGGGATTTGTCACACTGATTTGCACTAGATCAGAAATGACTTGGCAATATCTCGTTATCACATGGCCCATGGGCATGAAGCAGTTTGAGTTGTGGCTAAACTTGGGAAGGAAGTGGAGAAGCTCAAGATTGGAGAGCATGTGGGTGTGGAGTGTATTGTTGGATCATTGAAAAGTTGCAATGTGTGTGGTGAAAAATGGAACAGTATAGCAATAAGAAGATTCGGACCTACAATGATGTGTTCCCTGATGGCTAGCCTACTTAAGGGGGCATTTCAAGTGCCATGGTTGTTCAAATTTTTGTGGTTCAAATCGTAGAAAAGTCTACTCCTTGAACAAAGTTGCACCACTAGTACGTGTTGGAGTTATAGTGTACAGTCCTATTAAGCACTTTGGAATGTTATGTTTATTGGTGATATCTTGGAAACCAACTCATTTTTCTTTATCCAGATTGTCTACCACTCATCCTATGTGTTTCCAAGCTAGATTAGTGTTCATGTTTCTATTGATGATATATTACATGTTATTAGAAGACCATGTTAGTGTGGGAATGACAAAGAGTTTTCTTGTGAGAGTTATGTCTTGCTTTTGGCATTTCCTTTCTCATCAATATACAATTCAATGGTATCTCATTTTGAAATTTTTCTTTGTTCAAGTACTCTAGTGTTGATGCATTCATGGTCATCAATGATTTCTAAGACACAACTAAAGGTTGGTAAGAGATTGAGATTGTGGGCATAGACTACTTGAATGCAGCAATAAAAGGAGACAGGGAAGCATCTTGGAGAGCAAAGAAAGTCAAGATGGCTTGCGAAAAGGATTCCCATGCCAAATAGGGGATGCCTATATTAGAGGCAAAGCTGATTACCAAAGGAGTCCACGTGAGAGAAGCAAGCCACAACATGAAGACTCAGTGCCAAGCAAGGTAGAAGGTAGTGTATAGAATAGAGGAAGCTACTGAAGACATGGAAGACACCAATGTTTTGAAGTAGAGAACACGAATTGAGGAGCCCACATTGAGGAAAGAGCATCCACATAAAAGGGAGATTTTGCAAAACCAAATCCCATGCACAAGAAACAAGGGGAAATATTCATAGCACACCATGAAAAATGGTGATTTTGACTTGGAGAATCTGTAGTCAACATATGGTTAGTTGCCAACAAAGGTAGCCATAGGAAATCACTTGGAGCTTCATTCATGTCAAAGTGGAAGGCACAATCTTTGGAGAAGAAGTAGAAGATGCTTAAGATGCTAAGGAGCATGAGTACATCCTTAGTGTAGAGAAAAGGTTGGCAACTTTAAAAGGTGCTATAAGTAGGCATATATATTAAGGAAGCTGCCATGGTGACAGTAGCTAGGTAATTATTATCACTGAGAGTGAGTTTTTGTTTTAAAACAAAAGGGGGTTTTGAATGGGAGATGACATGTAAAAAGGAAGAGCTATATGTTTTTAAAACAAGGGACACCCACATTAAAGGTAGAGCCCCATGCAAGGCATGACATTCTAGCAAAGAAGAATCACAGGTCAAAAGACACCCCACGATGAAGTGAAATAGGGCTCCCATGATGGAATGAGTAGCTGAAGGAAGCCCGTGGATATAGGAAAGCCACACACAACTGAGGGTCAAAGCCATGCCAAATCATGAAGTTGCCCATATGTAAAGCAGAGGAAGGCACAACTTTAGTAGATAAAGCTTGCAACCTACAAAGAATGCTTTTAGGGGAAGGACAAAAGGGCAGAAAAACAATGAACAATAATCCAACATTGGGCAAGATTTGGAATATTGTAATCTCTAAAAATCTTTCATCATAATACTCTTTGTGTCTTAAAGACAAGGCCCATTTTTGAAGGCCATTACATGTGTGGTGGAGCCCATGCTGAGCTAGAGGTGACCGGTAAGAAATTTTGAACACTCAAACAGTATAAGATGATGTCAGCAGATTTCAAGCAAGTGCCAAAAAAGTTGAAAATTTGGGTAGGTGCTATGTCACCACCAGAAAACAAGTTTTTCCAATAGCGACATAGCGACCTACAAAAAAAACCTTGGAGGTCTGATGAGAAAATTGTGGGACCTAGCAGTAGGAATTTGCATGAACCAAAATTAGGGTGGCATGTGGTGAGCAGGTAGTAACTCAATGATTGATGTGGCAATCTAAGTTCAATGATGCACTGGATCATGCCATGTGGTAGATCTCGCTATGTCACCAACACAAAGTTACATGCTAGTTAAGAGTGACTAATGATGTCGCATGATGAGGTGGCATGATGACATTGTAGAATGTAAGAACAAATTATATGCTAACATGTGGCACTCAGTTGGAGGGGTTTGATGACTATGTAGATTAGAGCCAATCATACGTTGAGACATGACACCTCAGTCAAATAGGGTTAACCCAAAATGGAAGCTGAGGAAAAAAATAAAATGTTTTTTTTAAATGACATTTTAAATATATTCTTTCCACTAAGGTGCACATCAGAGTTTTTAAAATCAAACAGAGATTATTTTCTAAAGTTTACACTTTAGAGAATTTTAAATTTTTGAAATTTTAAACCCCAAGTTAGTCTTTTATAGGAGAGCGACTGGTTTTCAAAGTGACTTTCAGGGGGTTTTTGAGAGGCAAATATACCAATATTATATATCACTGGAACTAGGAGAAGACAAACTATTTGATTATGAGGTTAGTTTTTGCACAGGAATTCAGTGGTTCAAATTATAGGCAAAAATGTGAAATTTGGGGTCTTCTCAGTGAAATTAGGTAAAATTGAAAATGAAGTTACAAGATTGGTAAAACATGGTAAAAATGTAGTTGGAGTCAATTTTGATCACATTCAATCAATTTAAACTCAAATTTTTACTAGCATTTCAAGAGGCTTTCAAATTTTCAATGACACAGAAGTTTTAATCATTCACCAAAGATATTTTTCAGCTCAATTACGGAAAAGTGATGAAAATCAAATTAGATCAAAGGGGAGAGAGATTAGAGAGATTCTTTTCACTACAAAGGAGGGAATTTCTAGTGGATACATGTTAGATGGAGAGCAAATATGGGAATTCCTTCATCTACATCATTCTCATTCTTTCTCAATGTAGGGGTTCCAATCTTGAGTTTTCATAGATCGGTGATACCATTGTTGGTTGGAAATTTTCAATACTTCTATAAGACCACTTTGTTGGATCTAGAACTGTGATTCCACCTTCATTCTTCAACATATTCTCTCTTGTATGAATAGTAGTAGGAAAGATAATATAGAAAGTTTAGATCTACTAGGTGTTTTCATTTTTTGATTTCATGCATTTGAATGTAATGTTTCAAAGAAATGAATACAAATGAGCAAGAATTTCATTAGTTTCATTCTGATTCTTTTCTCCTTTCTTATTGAGTTGTAAGTTTTTATGATCTTTGAACAAAGAGCCTAGGTTATAGTTGCAGTCTCTTAAGGTTGTATGTTGTTTCATTGTTGCTTATAATTCAAAGAATTATGTAAATGCTTTAGGGAAATCAACAGGGTTGCAAGTTTATTAAGGAGGATATTAGGTAAGAATGAGATTTAGTTTGACACAGATGTCTATATACAAGGTGAATTGATAGATTAGATATCTCAATATAGGAATAGGTATCAGGTATCCATATGTATGTGATTGATTCATGCAATTTCCCAATAGATAAGGCACTTATTAGTTAAAAGATCACTTAGTTCTTGATGTTGTATATTAGAGGTTTTTCTAATTTCAACATCATTAATCAAATGTTTTTCCCTTTCATGTTGAAGAGCTAAAAATGATGCCCTCACTCAACTTGTGCATTTTATAGAGTTGTAATTTTTTATTGCACTTCTTTGTTATTACATAAGTCGTTAGGAGAAATAAGGGTTTTGATCTACTTTTTTAGATTTAGGAGTATGTTTTTCACTGGTACCATATTAATTGAATCTGAGGTCCACCCACCTAGGTTTTGCAGTGCCTAAAGTAGAAGAAGGGTCTAGCCTTATAGTTGGCCCAATACTACTATTGAGTGTATTTTTCATAGTAATTTGCTATCCTTAGATGCATTGGTGTGGTTTCTTGGTTGTTTTGAAAACTGTTAAATCAAGAGCTAATAGTGTGTAAACAAATTCCACTGACATACAGAGTTGGAGAAGAGATCACCCATTTTTTCCCTACATAGCTTCTCATCTCATATGAGTGTACTTTCCATGGCTTTGTGATCTGCTAAAAAGGAAAACATCTTACAGTTATAAAATTGTCATCGATGATTGCATTAGTAGAATTAAGGAAGCATTGCTCCTATTTTCATTGGTTACCTACCAATATTTTCAAAATCTTAACTCATAGACATGTTTTTTATGTTGCTAATGTTCATTAGGGATTTACTTTCCAAGTCATTTTATTTAACTTCTTTTTACCCTATCTTCGTTATTTGGTTTTACAAACACTTGGTTAATTTAGCAGTTCATATAGTTGGATTGTTAGATTGCATTTATTCAAAAAATAAAAAATACCAAAAGGAATATCTTTTCTTTGTGTGATTAATTTTAAAATAATAGGTAGATTAATTATCTTATTGGAAATTGGTTCAAACTAGCAAAGGTCTCTTTGTGAAAAAATCATTTATCTTTAATTGACTAGATTCTAGTAGGTCACAAGATTGCTCAGAACCTTGGAGTTGATCCCAGATCATCTTTTCAAGAGAGGAGCTCAAAATGATTCTTGTTGTTTAGCATTGTGCAAAATGACAAGTCAATAAAAGTGGCACTAGAAGGAGGGCCTCTAACCATTTGGAATAGAAAAAAACAACTTGCAATTTCAAAATTTTATATTTTTTACAAGTTTAGAAAATTTTTGAATTGTCACTATCTAAAGGTATGCAAGGTTTGTAAGGTTTAAATGTGCACAAGGTGTGTCATATTTTTGAGAAAGTGTGCTTCACCTAAGGTTTCCTTTTTCTAGAATTGATGCAAACTAGAAGATCTCAATCCAACATCCCCATTTTAGTGAGCTTTAATATCTTCAAATAGTGAACCAAATTTCTTAGAACTCTCTCATTATAGTAAACCTCAAAGTGATAATGGATATCTGAGAATTCTCTCACTTCCATTCAACACTTCATCATCTTCCTTAGTCCTGCCTCTAAACCAATCACATTCCATTAAATTTCAATGGCATTCATGGTTTTCCAAACCCTATGCCATATAATCTTAGAAAGTATTTACCTAAGTTCAATGGGAACCATGAAAATTCAGCCAATCATCATATTAAATTATTTAATGATTTTATTGGTGATTTTGAAATTGCTCATGAAGACACTCATATGAAGTTGTTTGTTCAAAATTTAGAAGATGATGCTAGGAATTGGTTTTCCTTTCTACCAGCATGTTCAATTGCATGTTGGGATGAATTACTTTTAGCCTTCATGAAGTAGTTCAGGGAGTGAGTAAGCATCTCTGATTATTTTGATAAGTTCTTGAAAATCCAAATTAGAAATGGTGAATTAGTTCCTAAATTTAATATTAGATTTGCAAAGGTTTTAAATGAGATTCCTAAAAGTTATAAGCCAAATGATCAAGTGTGTTTAGTGGTTTATCTTGATGTGTTTGATAAAAAGATGAGTTACCTATTAATAGATAAAGAACCTAAGACTTTGCATTAGGCATTCATTACAACAATAGAGATTGAAAATAATATAAAATATGGCTTAACCTAGAGTAACTTCTCTAGGAATGTTAGCTGGCAAGATGAGGTGCACAGGACAAACCAATGTCATAAAGAGTATTTGATTTCAGATCACCAAATAGATACTATTGCTGTTGTAAATAATTTGGTTGAAAATTTAGAGTTAAAAAAATATGTAGATGAAGACTCTCTATTGCCAAGAGGAGTTGATTCTTCTATTTTTGAAAATAGTGCATATGTTTATAATGTTACAACAACGGAAGATAAAGTTACTTCACTTGATCAGTTAGATGTGCAAGAAATAAATTTAGTTGTTTCTTCTCCTATTGTTAATATGCATTTTGTTGAGAATGTTGTAAACTTTGAAGTTGAAAGGTATTCATCTCAATATGAGGATGAAGAAGCTGGAAGTGATGATTTAAGTAATGAAAATGAAATTGCTGATCTGACATATCATAAAGAAGCATCATGTAAAGACAATGATGAGAGTTGTTACTTGAGTCAAGAAGAGGACAGTAGTAGTACATATTCACCTTCATGTGAATCAAATGAAAATTGGGAAGAAGAAATTAATGATGGAAGTGAATACTCTTATGAAAGAAAAGGTATGAGTTCTTTCTAAATCTGAAAGTGGTGAAGAAGAGTTGTCTACGAAATATGAAGACAAAGAGATTATCTATAAGGATAGATTACCTAATTGTGTAGATGAATGTCTTGAGGATGTGTGCAATGATAATTAGTATACAAATGATTTTGAGGTTAATACATCAGCACCTAATGATGATTTTTTGCAAGACATTTGAATTACCTTCATGAAGACAATGAAAGTAACTTTGATTTATATTCTACATGCTTCATTGATGAAGTAGAAAGTGAATCTTCATATAGTTCTAATTTTTCTTCACATGCTAAAAGTCTCCATGAGGATGAAATGGGTAGCGAGTTTAAAGTGTATACTAATGTTTTATATGATGAAGATCCTAATGATGATCAGCCTATATTTTGTCAAGATGTTCAAAAAGGATCATTACATGGAGTTATCAATCCATTGTTTGAAGATGACATGGAATATTAAAATTTAGTGAGGATGATCTTAATGATGATACTTTGTCTTACTATTGTAAGAGGTTAGATTGCTCTTCTTCTAGATGTGATAGTGAAAGTAATGATGATGTTTCATCTTATGAGATGGATGACAAAGTGTTTGATGAAGTTGTTTTTGAAAATCAGCATGCACCTTGTACTGAGTTTATGATGAATACTCTAACATGATGACTAATCCATGTGCTGATTTCAAAGGATCATTTGAAGATTCCATATTAATTTTAGATGCTGACATTGATGACATGTGTGAGTACAAATCTAATTTCTCATCTAAGTACCATCCGGTTATGCATAAGGATACTCAAGTTCAAGGTATGTGTGATTCTTTTCCCCAAATTGAGTACGAAGCCTTCATGTTCAAGACCAATAGCATGCATGATTCATTTAATGAAGGAGATTTTTAGTTTCAGCCTAATATTTTTGAGCATGCTGATAAGAACTTTCATAATGAGAAAATGGTTGAAAGTGAAGCTAGTTTTTATATGCATTATGAAAGTGAAGGTGTAAATTTAGTTTTGCTAAGTGGTGTGTTTCAAGATGTTAATTTGATTGGCAAGAATGATATGAATAATATTTCCAGCTTACCTCAGGAGAATGCAGATAAAAACTAGGTATTCAATAGAAGTAAAAGTTTTTGTTGAAGTTCAGTGGCTCAAGGTCATCGTATGTACATAGTATGAGTAGTTATTTCTTGCTTTCAATAAAGTTGTTCGAGAGTTTTTTGTTGTCAAGTGAGTGGTATACTTCTTCCAAATATCTAAATCCTTTCCATGCCCACAAGGGACATGAATCCCTAGACAGAGCCACTATTGGTACTCAAAATTGAAGCCCTGATTTTGCGTACCATTGAGAAAATTAAGCCCTATAAACACCTTTTAATGCATGCATACTCGGCTATCCAATTGAGGCCTAAGGGGCATTCAATGTTTCTAACACCTTCCATTCAGTATGTCTACTCATCCCATGATGATAAATTTCCATTTTGAGCCATTCTGTGAAGTCTCATTTTGAGTAATGTCCAATTCTACATTTTTGCCTGTGTCAAACAACAACAGGAGGTTGTATTTCAAATTGAATATCTTGTGCCCAGTAATGTTTCATGACTCAAAACTTTGTGAGTGTTTATTTTCCATGCCATAGAACCTATGTTTCAAATTTTGAGTCGTTATGAGTCTATTTTACTAGGTTTTGAATACCTTAAAGTTGGTCATTTATCAATGTCACGCTGATGCAATTTGTTTTAAATTTTGAGAAGCCTTGTTTGACTTGTTATAACTTTGACCCAGTTGATCAAAATGATGAGAATACTATTGCATTGCATTCTAGTGGTTAAAGAAATTTTATATCTCAATTTTGAGCTTATGAAAAATTCATTTGATATGTTTTCGAATGTGATTCCAAATGCAATTTCTAACTTTTTACTGGTGTCAAAAGGTGCAGAGTTGTCAGTACCCCTGTTTGTGATGTTATAACTTGAGATATATGATAGGTGAGATAAAATGTATTGTAACACTATGTTCTACTCTAAAAATACTTTAAGCATGCCAATTTTTACATCTTGATGAATCTGTCTGCATACTTTTCCAGGTCAATTCCATTTGCAAAAATTACCTTTTTGTCAGTGTTCCAGTCTGCAAATTCTAAGTAGCCCACTTTTACCACTCGCCATTTGCATCCTATTATTTTTCATGAGCCCAAATCATAGATTTACACTCTCCTTATGATGTTGAACCAACATCCCAGTTTTTGTGCCTCCAAGTGTTAGTTTACCCAATTTTCAAGGCCAAATCCCTATGTAATTTATTGTTTTCTGACATGTTTTCTTCTAGGCAATTATGAAAGGGAAACTTTAGTGGTCAATATCTTTTGATTGATAATTCTTCATGAGATGAGTTTCAATAGGCTATAAGTATGTGGAACAGAGAATCAGTTTGTATGGTTTCAGAACATGGTTAGGTGTTTGTGTCAATTTTTAAGGCCAGTAAAAGGACCTCTTGGCATGAGATTGACAGTTTGTAAATCAATGGTAAAATAAGTTTTAATTGATGGTTTGGTGTCCAAATTTGATCCTAGTCAATATGATGGGCTCAATGGATCACTTTGGCAGTTTGAGTGTTTGAAAATGAAATTTTTTTTAGCTAGACCCGCTTTAGGGCCCGACTAATTCTATCAGATCTGTAAGGCATGATGAGGTTTTCAATATGAATAAATGTGATTGGAATGAATATGATTTATTAAAATATTGTAATGCAAAGGCAATATAGGTGGTGATGGCATGATTGAGACATGAGGGTAAACCTATTCTGACCAAGCAATGAAGGCATTTGTTTCAGTGTGTACATTACCTTCTCATTTGAAAGTGGGTATGTGGGATTATATGAATAATCAGTATTCAAAGGATTTAAAAAAGGGATTTTCATCTGCCATTATTCTTACTAAATCAGGTCACTATGTATCATGAATATAGTGGATATTTGTTTTATGGAAGCGATAAATTTTGAATTGAACACCTTCCTTTATGGCATGGTCTGCTACTTCCATATGCATATTTACAGAGCATAGCAAGAAATGTAAAGCAGAAGGTGAGGCCTCCATAGAATCTAGTGTATAGGAGGAATGTGATCAAGAAATTGTTACTAAAGTATCTTATCATGTGAAGAGGTCTCGAGTTAAAGAATTATGAGGAAGGACATGTTAAAGTGTGACTCTCCTACATGCGTACACCCCTGGCAGTGAAAGGGAGATGCCATGGGCAATGTAGTAGAGTTAATGATTTTTTGTGCTAAAACAAGATAGATATAAAGACAGGGACACTAATAGTAAGTATGAGCAAAGATAGAAACCCATGGTGACAACAATTGACAAGTCTTAAGATTGATGTGCAGTTAAAGACAAAATAGTTGGTGCCATGTTTTGAAGGCCAGAGTTGACATTAGAGGAATGATGCCTTATAGCAAGGGAGGCATCAATTTTGTTTGTTGTATCCACAACATTGGAAAGTGAAACTCACGAAAACTTGGGGATGTAGGAATGAGGCACAATAAGAATATTACTAAGACAAGAGAAGATAATAGCTGAAAGCTACGAGCTGATATTGAAAGAAGTTTAACATGCACTGGAGGATCTTCAAGTTTCCTTAATTTCTCAATGCCCAACAACTCAGAGCCCTCTCATCCATAAGGTGGTAGGTACAAGAGCAGTAGGAAAAGGGCATGTTAAGGGAGCACCATCTACAACTGCGAAGGAAATATGAAGACAAATATGGGAGCTACCAATCATTTTTATCCCTTCTTAGCTTGCTTTTTAAATAATGCTAGGACTCGTGTGTATATGAAATTCAAAGTAAGGCATTGGAAAGCATAGGGTAGTATAATTAAAATAGGAAAAAATGAGATGTGGAAGCTACATGAGTAGGATGGAGCCATGGCATGAAAGAAGAGAGTGAAAAAAGTTAAAACTTTTTATCCCACATTGAGGATACGATAAACCTTTTAATAGTTTAAGTACCAAAAGGCACATATCACTAAGTTTCTTAAGGACACCACCTTTTGAAGGTAGTTGCTCACATGTGGGACCCAACCAATTGGCCATGAAATAAATTTTAAACCTAAGCACACTGGAAAAGATGTTGACATGGAGATCAAACACCCAGATGTCGACACATGGTGCATCCTACAGTGGGCACATGCCCACATTATGAAGTTTCTCAGAAGTTAAATAATGTGGGGAAGTGCCTAAGTTCCATGTGGTAGTGGGCCTAGACTGATGGTGAGGTGATCGATCTCATCATTAGCATGATTTGGACCTGAGAGAAAATAGAAGAGTGACACATGGCATCAATTAGATGAGTCTTGAAGTGACAAGTGGTAGCATCAAGATGAATATGATCCATTATATTTTGCCACATGGAAAGATCTAACGGTTAGTGCTTGCGCACTTCATGGAGTTGTGAGGAAGATAAGGAATGCAGGCAAGTGCCAGGCTTCCATGTGGTAGCGGGCCCCAACCTATGGTGATGTCGCACTAGGTGGTAGAGGTAAGCCAATCAAATACTACCACATGGTAGCTTAGTCAAAGCATGGTTGACCCAAATTTCATAAAAAGGTCAAAAAATCAAAATAGTTTAAAATTTTTTTTTAAAAACATTTTTCTAAAAAGGGTACGTGCAGATGTTTTAAGTTGAAATTGATATATTCTAAAGTGTAAACTTTAGGATATTTTAAATTTTTGCAAAAATGAGTTTGCAAACTAGATTCCTTTTAGTAGGAGGGTAGATTTTTCAAAATGAGATTCAGGGGGTTTCCTATAGAAAAAAATAGGCATATTATATATTGCTAGAATTGAGAGAAGATGGAATTTCTAATTATGAAGTTTTTTTTCACATAGGAATTCAGTGGTTTGAGCTATAGGCAGAAATATAAAATTTGGGCCTTCTAAGTGAAATTGGCAAAAGTTGAAGATGTTTTTATAGGCTTGGTAAAACATGGTAAAAATGCAATTGGGGTCGAATTTGGTTACCTTCAATCAGTTTAAACTCAGATTTTTCCAGCATTTCATGAAGCTTTCAAATATTTTGGCAAATAGAATGGTTTTCATCATTGAATAAGAGATATTTCAAGTTTGTTACATTTAAGTGATGAAAATTAAATTAGATCAAATGGGTAGAAAGAGGAAAGAGGTTCTACAATAGCAAAGGTTGGAATTTCAAGTGGACAGATGTCATCTTTAGATCAAATCTAAGAATTCACTCCTTCTCTATATCTTTCTCTCTTTCATCCATTGTAAGGGTTCCAATTTTTTACTGTGAGACCATTGTTGGTTGGAAATTTTTAGTCTTTCTATGAGACCACTTTGTTGGATCTAGAACTAGATTCCACCATTATTCATCAATGTGTTTTCTCTTGTATGAATAGTAGTAGGAAATATAATATAGCTAGTTTTGATATGTTAGGTGTTTTCTGTAGACACCTAAAAATCCTTTAGAAAATAAAGTATTTTTATTTATGAAAAAAATCCCTGATGACATCATCATTTATTAATTAATTAATTATTCAATTAATTTATTTATTTTTATGCCATTAAATCCCTTTATCTTAATTAAAAATATTTAATTAAGGAATCCCTCCCAAAAATGTTTAAATCTTATTTAAACATTATTTCCTTATTTATTAATTATTTAATTAATAAATTGACCAAAAATCCCAAAATAAATAATTTATTTATTTTTTGTCCAAAACTTGGCCAATTTCCTTAAGACCACTAACCTCTTCTAAATCCTTCTTTAATTTTGATTAAAGGCTAATCCCATCATTTCCTACCCCTAATCCCAACTCAAAATATTTAATTAAGATTAAATATTAATCCTCATATTTATTAAAAATATTTTAATAAATATTTCCTCAACCTAAACTCTTGAAATAAATAAAACTTTATTTATTTTCTAAAAAATCTTATTTATCCTTATCCTAAAAGCCTAGACTCTTCTAGAAGATGTCAATTCTAATCCTAAACCCCCCTCTAACCTTGTCACATTCCCTAAACAAGGTTAGCCAACTCCTAAGCTAATCCTAATCCCTCTTCTAATCATGTGCACAACTTAAGCAAGGGTTAAGACTTGCTAACCCAAGCCAAAGTCAACAATCTCATCCTCCTTCCAACCATCTTTATTTATGACCCAACCATCTCTATTTGACCCAACCATCCCCATTTATGGCTCAACCTCCCTCATTACTCCTTTGACCAACCCATATCCTACCCTCTCACATCCAATCACCTTGTGACATGTGTCACCTCCTAATTGGCTTTAAACAAGCACAATCCATGTGCTCCCCTTTGAGTGCATCCTAGCCCTCCCTTACCATCTTGCCATCCTTGCATCCTGACTATCCATCCTTCCACCCCTTGGCCTATAAATAGAAGCCTCTCCCTTCACTAAAATCATCCACTTTTGAAGCAAACTTATAATGCTATTTTGAGAGCCTAAAAACTATCAAAATACTATTATAATGCTGAAAACCCTCCATACCTTCATTGTTGAATCATTCATCCACACTCATATTTTATTATCACTCATCCATTTGGAGCTTGAGCACATCGTGAGCATACATCCACTATCCATCAGGGACATAGCTTCGTCATCATGAGAAGCACTTGAGGAGTTTACCATCTTTGGTCTACTTTCCTCAATTTTGTCTTCTTTGGTCCTATCTTAAGTGTTTATTTGTTTTTAGTATTGAGAATGCTTTTTATAGATTAGTGTTCATTTTACTCTACTAAAATAGGTGATACATTTTGGCACGCCCGGTGGGACCCACTTCACGGGTTCTTTGCAAACATGCTAATGTGATTTAGAGTGTTTTCAGATTTTTCAAGCTTATAGGTGGACGGAGCACTTTGAATTCTTCTTCCTCTTCTTGTCTATATTCTTCTTCTATTCCATCTACTTCTTGTGGGATCTTGGCCATTTTTTTATTTTATTTTATTTTTTTAAAAAATTAAAAAAAAAAAATTTTAAAAAAAAAATCTCATCTTCTCTCTTCTTCAAATTTTCTAAAAAAAAAAATTTTTGGGTACACCTTTTTTTTGTGAAAGTTTGGTAAAAATATGCATATTCATATATATGTGTTGTAAAAATTAAAAAAAAATCAAAAAAGTGTAAAATACGTGCTTGTCTTTTTGGGGTGGCACGGATTTTGGCCCCCAAAATTTTTTAAATTTCTTGCAGGTACCATCCAAACCCATCCAAACCAATTGGGTAGCCACCACAACGCCATTTCTAGTCACAGCTTGCGGCCTTTGAAGACCACCAACACTGTTGCTCTCATTCATTGGGTTCTAGCCATTGTAGTAAAACATCATCATATCAAGTCACTCTCTAATCATGCATAGTCCACGCCCATTGGATCTACCATGTTAGTAGGTCAAATCTTCTTTTTTTTATGCCTATGACAGCCATATGGCCATGAAATTTAAACTTGCACTTTGATGATGTCAGCACGACATCATTTCTACATGCCCTTTGGTGTTTTGCTCATAACTTGAGCATCCGGACTCTGTTTTCAGAAAACAAAATATCCTCGAAAAGCTGGTTCCAAGCCCGTCATGATGGTATTTGTTTCTATCATATTTTACAGCCTTTTAAATACTTATTTTCACTATCAATGACTGAACTTTGATGGTTTTTGCAGGGATATTTGCTAACTCATGCATTATCGGTTGAAGACTTCTATGAAACCACTAATCACGTTTCTTGCAGGTTCTCCTTACATGGTTTAATGCTCTTGGAAAATGAACTTGAAAATTTAAACACTTGTCTTTGAATGCATGTTGCTAAAATGAACTTGAATGTTTAAACACTTGTCTTTGAATGTATGTCGCTTAAATCAATCTTGAATGCCATGGATTAAAATCAATCTTTCTTGGAATGTATGCTTAAAACAAACAAACTCAATCTTGAATGCAAAAGATCAATTAACCATTGCAATATCTCACACTTTAGTTTTTGGGCATAAAAAGAATATCTACATTCTAGAAACTTCCTAAATTATAAAAACCAAATAAAGACGCTTTAAGTGAGTTTGTAGTTGGACTCACCCTCTTTAATCACCCATCAATTCAACCATTGGTTGCAATCTCAGCACCATCTATGGGGATGGGTCCACCTAAGAGGGTGTTAAGTGCTCCACAAAGATCAAACTTCACTTACTTGTGTTTTTATTAGTTTTTCTAACTTAGAAAATTCCTTGAATGCACATTAGGTTCGCTAACACTTCATTTGGGCACTAAAATTGAACAACTCTTGACGTGGAGGGCCTCCAGGCGCGTGCTTGACATCGAATTTCATACACTTTTGTTTTGGGCTTAAAACAAACTCACGCTCAATCTTGAATGCCTTAAAGAAAAATCAATCGATACTTGACGTGGAGGGCCTCCGGGCGCGCGAGTTTACTTTATTGTTGACCCTAACTCTTCTTCTTGTTTGCATTCTTCGATCGATTTACTTTTGTTGGTGCTTCAAGTTGGAATTGAACATTGTCTCTTAAACATGAGTGCTTGCAGAGTCTAGATTGGCACACATAAGAGTCAGTTGGTAAAAGAACAAGCATTTTTTTTAGCCCAAGGTCATCCAAGTCTTCTCTCCCCTTGTCCTCTTTCGAGGTCATCTTGGGTGCATAAGATTAGGATCCAAAACCTTGTTTGTTTTCTTAAGAGGCCTGCTTGGGTATTTCATCACCCCTTGGATGACCTCAACTCCAGCGTTTCGATGGAGTATAAGAACCGGGAGGTGAATCGAAAGACACCTCTCTTGTGATCAAGATTTTGTCACTCGGGCTAAGCCTCAAGGAACTTTATACCCTTTAGAAGTGAAAGAGGAGAAGTGGGTTACTGCTCCTCTCGGCTGTGCGACATCTTTTTGTTTTCATCTATGGATTTGGGCCTCACGTACCTTGGGTATATCGAGGACTCCCTAACTAAACCAAATGTCAGCCTTGTAGACAACCATCTAGGGTGTTAATGTGTTTGAAGTGACTGATCGAAACATTTGTAAAACATACACTCCTTGGCGCAAGTATCACATTCTGAGAATCAAAAACTTCTATGTGGTTGTTCCTATCTATTGCTTGATTTTTTATTTGTTGAATGAATGTTTGCCAAACTTGGTCAATCCTAGCTTAGGGCATACTTAGTGTAGTCACTGCTTGTTTCAAAAATTGAAGAAGTCGAAGCAAAGCAACCGAGATCTCTCAAAGCCAAGCAGATTCAGGAATTCATGTCAGAACAACCCAAACCCAAACAGAAGTTTCACAAAGTTAAACTCAAGCCATCTCAGGTATACCAAGAACTTTCAACCAAGAGAAAGGAACTAACACCAAGCCCTTGAATTGCCAAACTCCACAAAGAAGAGGACAAAGCTACTGACGAAGCCCTTCAAGATGCCTGGTTAGATCGCACCATCCAACTTAACCAACATCCAGGAGTTAACAATGCTTATGCCTTACCAACTAGGCATGATTTCTATGATTAGACCCCCTGTTTCTCCATATCTTCTTGCATAAGCTTCACTTTTGCATTAGAGTCATCTTTGTAGGTAAGCCAGCCAGCCATCCTTAGTCATCCTCTTAAGCATTTTAGTTCTCCATCTCATTTAGTTTTTTTTTTTTAGAACCAAACCATCTAACCAGTAATCAAAAAAATTCACATCCAAGCCTTCAAAATTGTTGTCACCTTGCTAGAATTCTGTCATTCCTACCATCTTGCAAATCCACCAGTCTCGCCGAGGTTATCCCTCTGACAGAGCTTTGTCTAGGGTAATCTAGGCTTGTCACTTGTCATCCCTCATCACCTTGAGCTAAAGTTTGAGATCCACAAGTGCTTAATCTCATGTTTTTTCCTAAAGGATCATCAGTCTATCCTTAAGTTGACACAATAACCACCAAGTTTGCACATAGGAAAGCAGACCTTTCATGCTTTGGCAACATATCTTTGAAGTTAGAATCCCCAACCCAATCCTCCTTAGCTTTGTCTCAAACTAGGAAATCATTTGCATAAAATAGCCTTCCCCCTTTGCATCCATTAGCATTGTTGCATCTCATCCCTGGTAACATTCTGCATTTTCATGCCACCCACCACTCGTTTTGGCAGAAACACAAGGAAAACGAACATGGATCCTAGTCATAGTAATAACACATCTCGAGCTCAGCCATACCCCATCGTTTCCATGATGGCACCAGATCCACCACCACAAATCCTCAAAGAGACAAGTTCCTCCATAGACATTGATGCTTTCATGAACCAACCTGGTCATGCCACCATTGTTAATGCCATCATAGACCGAAACAAGGAAACCATCATGGAAAATTTCTTAAGGGATAATGTTGGTTCCTTTGAATTTGGGTGTCCACCACCTATTGACATTTTAGATCCTATACACCTTTTTTTTGGATGGCAACCACCAGTCGTAGAGTCATCTATTCTTACCGATCCTTTCTCTAGATGTCAACCACATCAGACAGAACCTGCAGACCCGAATATACCCTCAACCCAGGTGTCTGCTCCTATTTCACAAAACACCCATCCCATCCTCACTCAACCCTTAGTACATGCTACATCCCAACCAACCTCAAGTGTATCATCTACCTCTGCTTCAACCTCCCTCATTACTCCTTTGACCAACCCATATCCTACCCTCTCACATCCAATCACCTTGTGACATGTGTCACCTCCTAATTGGCTTTAAACAAGCACAATCCATGTGCTCCCCTTTGAGTGCATCCTAGCCCTCCCTTACCATCTTGCCATCCTTGCATCCTGACTGTCCATCCTTCCACCCCTTGGCCTATAAATAGAAGCCTCTCCCTTCACTAAAATCATCCACTTTTGAAGCAAACTTATAATGCTATTTTGAGAGCCTAAAAAATACCAAAATACTATTATAATGCTGAAAACCCTCCATACCTTCATTGTTGAATCATTCATCCACACTCATATTTGATTATCACTCATCCATTTGGAGCTTGAGCACATCATGAGCATACATCCACTATCCATCAGGGACATAGCTTTGTCATCATGAGAAGTACTTGAGGAGTTTACCATCTTTGGTCTACTTTCCTCAATTTTGTCTTCTTTGGTCCTATCTTAAGTGTTTATTTGTTTTTAGTATTGAGAATGCTTTTTATAGATTAGTGTTCATTTTACTCTACTAAAATAGGTGATACATTTTCATGTTTTGATTTCATTCACTTGAATGTATTATTTCAAAGAAATGAATACGAATGAGAAATGATTTCTTTAGTTTCATTTTGATTCTCATCTCATGTCTTAGTAATTTGCAGTCTTATATGGTCTAGGAACAAAGAACTAAGACCCATTTGCATCCCTTTAATGTTGTGTGTTAAATATGTTTTACTGTTGGAACAAAGGTCTAGGTAAATGCTTGATGTGTTTGATAGGATTGTTGATTATTTGAGAAGGATAATTCATAAGAATGAGGTCTATATGAAACTGATGTCTGATTGACAAGGCGATAGGATATATCTAATGTCTGGGTGTATGAAATATGTCCTGGATATCATAGATGTATGTATTGAATTCATGTAATTGCCCAATAGATAAGGCACAAATCAGTTATAAGATCACTTGTTCATGTTGCTACGTATTTGGGGTTGTGTTGATATTCAACATCATTAATCAATTGTATTTACCTTTCATGTTGAAGAGCTAAAAAGGATTCCCTCACTCAACTTGTGAATTTCATAGATTTGCATTTAGCTATCATAGATCTAGGTTATTGCACAAGTAAATAGGAGATCAAGGGTTTTATTTTCTTTAATAGATTCAGGAATATGTTTAGCACTAGTATCATATAAATTGAATCTGAGGTCCACCCTCCTAGGTTTTGGAGAGCCTAAAGTAGAAGAAGGGTCTAGCCTTATAGTTGGCTCAGTGTCTGAAAGAACATGTTAAGGATGGGAATTAGCTACCCCTAGATATGTCTTATTCTCATTAGTGTAATTTGAAACCTGTAACATTTCAAAACACCAAAAACTGGGATACTTATGAAAAAAATTCTTAAAATAATTCAAAACTTTCATCAACCCAGTTTTGATACATTACCAATTTATATCAATCAAAAGGGACCCATCCAAAATGGTTTCACTCTTCAATTATTACTTTCATATGGCCTATTGCAAGCTAGAAACACCATACACTATACCAATTAAAGCCTCTATTCAAATTTATCTAAATTCTATGGACCATGTTGGAATTATGAATGAAGTAACTAAGAAGGGGGGTGAATCAATTACCACAAAAAAAAATCATAATCCCTTAGATGTCTTAAATAACTAGTTACTACTATCACTCGGTAAACACATCACAAAAATACTATAACTCGGTAGATTAACTTGTTACTAATTTTTAGAATTCATAATTATTAGCATGCATGCAAAAGTAAATAACATGAGCACAAGAGACACTAGATTTAACGTGGAAACCCAATATGGGAAAAACCACCAAGTAACTAGCTACCAATTTTCACTCTTTTGAAGTGTGTTGTATTAGGAGCCAACCCTGTTAAAGGTTACAATACAACTGCTAGGTGTGACCCTGTTAGAGGATTTAATCACCCTATTAGGAGTGGCCTTGCTAGAGGTCTTTAGAAAAATTCAACTAAACTATCACCTTGTTAGAGGATTTACAAAATGGCTATTAAACCAACTCTATTAAGAGATTTGAAATCACTGCTACAATAGTTAGAAAGTAACAATCAATTGACCTAAATAAGATGTAACTGAATTTTCTAATTATAGATCTCTATTTTGCACCATTAGATCCTCCTCAATCAAATATAGCTTTGCTACTCCTTAATGATCTCTGATCATTCTTCAAAATTCACTTTCACAATAATTAGTCCTCCTTCACATTCATATCACATCAAATCCACCGCACTCTTAGAATGCGCAACTTGACCTCTTATATATACCATTCAAATTATCAAGTTAGATCATTCACACTTTACATTTACCAATAAACCATACATCAATCAGCTACAAATATTATATTAAACAAATCAACTTCATTTCTCAAAACAATGAAATCCAACATTGGCCGACCCTACTCGGTAAGCACTACTTCTAGAAATAATTTTCTAAGTTAACCATCTTAACTCAATTAACATTACAAAACCTACAAAATCCTTTGGCTACCAAATTAACTTAGTAAGAACTAAATTTCCTTCACTATCCATGAGAGCTTGGCAAGAATTGTTCCCTGAACTATTTTCCTTTGATGACCAAGTTAGCTCGATAACAACTAAATTTTCTTTGCTAACCTTGAAAGCTCAGTAACAACTGTTTACACAAGTTAAAGCCTAAGAATACTTGGTAGACATTGTAAACATTCTTTGCTAATTGTCTAAGCTTGGTAGACTCTATCTTTTTCCTTGTTGACCATTAGAGCTCAGTAGACTCTATCTGACGATTGATATGACATTTGTGTAACATCAAAGATAACACTCAATTGAACAATTGTATCCAACAATCTCCCTCTTTGGAATTGATGGAAACACAACATGTCATAGAAGAATGAAGTTTGAAAACAAGTCTTTTTAGACAGAATACTTCTCCCTCTTATACAAAACTCCTCAAATACATTAATCCAACAATCTCCCTCTTTCATAATAATCTATCCCTCCTACATAAACTCTCTTTTTCTTGCAAATTTCAAAAAGATATGATAGTAATCTCTCCCTCTTTGACAACACATGCCAAAGAAAACATAAACCAAATGAATAGCAATGTACCTTATGTACTGATTCAAATGCAATATCTTCATTACTTTGCTACATCAACTGATAGATCTTCAATTCTGCTTCTATTGATGCATCACTAAAACTATATTTTAGTGAGCTTTAGATAGGGGAATGACCCCTAACTTACCTCTTAGATACAAGAATGCATCCTTTGGTAAGGGCTTTATGAATATGTTAGCAATTTGTTCCTTTGTATGGACGTATTCCAATCTGATTTCCTTATCCTACACCAATTCTCTAACAAAGTGATACTTTATAGCAATATGCTTGGTTTTTTAATGCATCACTAGATTCTTGGATATTTTAATTGCACTTGTATTGTCACAAAACATAACAATGTTTGAACAGTTTACTGTTGCTACAACATATTTAGCATTTCCTATGGACTAGGATGTACAGTTCTACTTTTTACTTGTCCAAGAAACCTCTTTCCAAGAAAGAAAGCTCCTCCACTTGTACTCTTTATATCATCAATGTTCCCTACTCAATCTACATTAGTGAATACTTTTAAATCCAAATTTCCTCCAAGTTTATACCACAATCCATAATCTTCAGTTCCTTTTAAATATCTCATGATTCTTTTGATTTCCATCATGCAATTTTCTTTTGGTTTTGTTGACAATCTCGCTACAATTCCTACTGTAAGGGCAATGTTTGGTCTTATATGTACTACATACTACAACTTTCTAATCATAGATTTGTACAATGTCTGATCCACTTCCTTTGATTCATCATTCTTGGTAAGTTTCAATCCAGTACACATAGGAGTCCCAACTGGTGTGTAGTCTTCCATACCAAAAAATTTCAGTATCTCCTTGATGTATTTAGATTGAGTGATGTAGATTCCATTCTTACTCTAATGAATTTGAAGACCAACAAAGAATTTGATCTCTCCAAACATTGACATTTCAAATTGCTTGTTCATTTGTTCTAAAAATTCTTTGCAAAGATCATCATTTCCTATGAACAAAGCATCATCTACAAATATTTTTGCCAAAACAATCTTATTATATGGTCCTTCCTTTATACAAGTTACTATTATCATTAGTTGTTTGAAATCCAATCTAACTAAGATAGTTATAAAATCTTTCATACCATGCTCTAGGGGCTTGTTTCAGATCATATAATGCTTTATGCAATTTGTAGACCATGTCCTTCTTGTCTGGATCAACAAAACCTTCAAGTTGTTCAATGTAAACCTCTTCATCCAATATGCCATTGAGAAATGTTGACTTGACATCCATCTGATAAAATTTCAATCCTTTGTATGTAGCATATTAAAGTAAGGTTTTGACACCTTCCAATCTTACAATAGGAGCAAAATTCTCTCCATAGTCTACACCTTCTTTTTGAGAGTATCCTTTGCATACCAGTCTAGCTTTTTTCCTTAACACCTTACCATCTTCATCTAACTTGTTTATGAATACCCACTTAGTTCTAATCACAATTTTGTCTTTAGGCCTAGGTACAAAAGTCCATGTTTTTTTTTTCTCTATCTGTTCTATCTCTCCATTCATAGCTTCAATCCAACTTTCATTTTCTAATGCATCTTTGACATTTCTAGGTTCAAAATCAGCAAGTAAACAAGTGCCTTTCAACTTACTTCTTGTCATTGTTGCTTCATATTTAGCTCCAATGATCTGATCTGGTGCATGATGCTTCTTGACATACTTGGCTAGCATAGGTTCCTTGTCTTTTGAATGACTTGTATTGTTATCCTTTTGTGCTTCAACTTTTGATTCTATTCCTAGTTGCTTGGGCTCGGTAGCTATTGATTCGGTAGCTTCTATTTGCAACTCGGGTCCTTGCAACTTGGTAGGCATTAGCTTGATTTGAACTTCCTACAACTCGATTATAGAAGATTCTAGAGTAGAAGATTTTTGATTTACTAGTGTGTCTGGCACTATATCAGGTTCAATGAAAACAAATCTCTTGTAGTCTTCAAGTTCTCTTTTGCTTTCTTCTTTAGTTCTTTCTACAAACTCATCAACTTTTACATGTTCACTTTCTATGACATTTTGAGTAGACAAATTCAAACATCTATATGCTTTACTTTTGCAAGAATATCCCAAAAATATTCCTTCATCACCCTTCACATCAAATTTACCTTTTCTAGATTCTTTCAAAATGTAAAATTTGCTTCTAAATACTTTTAGGTAACTTACATTGGGTTTGTAGCCATACCATAACTCATTGGGGGTTTTCAATGAGTCCTTTTTAAGTTGTACTTGGTTTAAGGTATGAATTGTAGTGTTGATAGCTTCCTTCCAATATTTGATAGCAATGCTCTTTTCAATCATTAAGGTTCTTGCACAGTCCATGATAGATCTATTCCTTGTTTTAGCTATTCCATTTTGTTCAAGAGTTTTAGGTGCTAAAACCTATCTTTTGATTCCCTTTTCAATGCAAAATTTATTGAGCTCATGTGAAATAAATTCACCTCCTCTATTTGACCTTAAACATTTCAGTCTTTTGCATATTTCTTTTTCTACTCTAGCCAAATACCATTTGAACTTTTCAAATGATTCTGATTTCTCCCTCAGGTACATAAGCTATTAGTGTGAGGCTCACTCTGCATTAGAAATTAGCGAACACACTGCAAACTGCTTTAAAAATCCAAATCGTTGAAAAATGTGACCAAACAGCCATCCACAACCCTATTTTTTATGAGGTCAGCAGAGGAGCAAAAGAATGTCATCGGTTAGGAGATGTGAATTCATGGAGCCAAGGGAGTTAAATGGTCATCGAGCTCATTCGATCAACTGGACGAATTTCACCTTGAAGGGGCCCAATCCAAAAGTTTCAGAGGTCATCTCCTAGAACTGTAAAAAACAAGGCCAATCTTACATGCAAACTCTGCTACTGCGCAAACATAGGTTGCAATTAAAGAGAAATTGCAAGGTTGTCACAATGGCTCGAGGCCAATGCTTTGACTAAGTCAATTTTCTCTTGCAATCACCATGCCACCATTCACAGATAGATCTCCCCATTCACTTGTGATGATGCACAATCCAAGTGCTAGACGCGAGCTCGCCCTTGAATGACCACTTTCCAAGACACCCCAATGACACATTGGAATGAAAACTGCTATCAAACCATTCCCAATGTTGTGCCAATCGAGTTGGCACAAAGGCGACCTTAGGGAGCTCTCGCGTAGCAATCGAGATGTGCTTTCTTACCCATCTCTCACAAAAACCAATGTTAGCTGTGAACAAATTTAGAATCCAAGGCTCGTATCCATCGATATCGTCGGCACTAGGTCTATATTCAAAGGCCACTGAGAGGTTCTAATAAGAGAAGCTCCCCTGCTCGCTCGCACAAACATCCCAAATTCTAGACACAAGCTCCCACCCTTAGCATCGCTCTCAAGATCACCGCAATGACACATTGGAATGACAACCGCTGTCGAACAACTCTCAAATTTGTGCTGATGGAGTGAGAAAGAACAGCAACTTTGGGGAGCTGTGCACAGCAAATGGGCTGCTGCTGCTTCATTCCACTCTTATATAGATCCGACATCATTGATTTTGTTTGGAATCCGAGGCTGCATTCGTCCTTGCTCACACAAGCAATGGCTGTTTGGTCACATTTTTCAATGATTTGGATTTTTAAGGCAGTTGTCGATATGTTCGCTAATTTCTAATGCAGAGCGAGCCTCGCACTAATAGCTTATATAGTTAGTATGCACAATTTTTAAAATTTCTTCAAACTGATAGTTCTTTCTTTTAAAGTTAGTCTTTCCCATCTTGCCAATTTGACAATTCTTGCATAGACCAACCTTAAGTTTCTTTATGTTCGGAATGCCTCTTACTTTCCTAAATTTTCTTATTTTTACCAAGTTATCAAAGTTTACATGATATGACCTCCTATGCCATAACTAACTTTCTTCAGCTTGAGCAATAAAACATGAACATTCACCAAGTTCAAGATAAAATAAGTTACCTTTTGTTTGAGTGCATGATCCAATAAATTTACCTTTGCCATCCAACAGTCTTGCTTTTTCATGCATGAAATCCACTTTGAATCTATTATTGAATAGTTGTGCCACACTCAACAAATTATGCTTTAGTCCTTCTACCCAATATGCATTATCACATACAAGTTCTTTGGTCAGTGAGATTCTTCCTTTTCCTTTTATGCAACAAGGTTCATTATTACCAAATCTTACACTACCACCATCATAGTCTTCAAAATGTTCAAACTTAGTTTTATCACCAGTCTTGTGATGAGAATAGCCACTATCTATAATCCATGTATCATTTTTGATCACATGAGAAATGAGTGCCATTTCTTCATCATTATCAGATTCATCTTTTACAGTAATGTAAAAAATATCATCTTCTTCTTCATCATCAGGATCATTAGAATCTTTAGCCATGAAACATGTTTTCTTACCTTTTATCCTTGAATGATTTGAAGTATTTCTTGCTATTTCACTTGTGACTTTCTTCTTATCCTTGTTCTGCTTATTTGGGCACCTAAGAGCAATATGTTCAATTTCTTCACAAGAAAAATAGATTAGAGGAACCTTACCTTTGTATTTTCCTTTCCTTCTTGAATATTTCCTTGCTAACAGAGCTTCAACTACCTCAAGATCACTATCTAAACTATGTTTTGATTCTTCATCACTATCTGATTGAGGATCCTTTATCTTCTTGCCTTTCTCCTTGAGTGAAAGCTTGGCTTCAAATGCTGATTAAATGTTCTTGGCAGCTGGAACATAATTATCATAGTTGTCTAGCTTGAATGCAGTCAATCTTCCAACTATGGCCTCCAGATTTATCTTACGATTTGCTTCACATCTTCTTTCTTGAGTTATAGAGACTCTAATTTCATAAATAGGAAGTGGAGTTCTATGAACTTTACTTATAACTATCTCTTCCTTGATATCTCCTCCAGATGCTTTGATTGCACTAACGCTTGCTTTAACTCTTTCAACATATTTTGCTAGTTTTTCATCCTCTCTCATCCTTATCTAATCAAATTGTCCTCTCAAACTTTCTGCCTTTGCTCTTCTTACATTATCATCACCTCCATAGATCTCTTTTTGTTCCACATTTCAAAAGTAGTTTTGCAATCTTTGATGTTATCAAATTCTTCATAACTTAGAGTAGATGCAATATCTATCATCATGTTATTGTGAATCTTCTTTTCAGCAATATCATTAATAGATAATGTACCAGCAAGTTCTACATATTTTTCATCAAGGTACTTCAGCCCTGAATCACCAATAGAAGCTAGATGCAATCTCATCAATCCCTGCCATGCTGAGAAGTTGTCCTTGTTAAGACTTGGAATTTCCCTCTTGTAAGACATCCTGATCTTTGGCTTAGATCCTTTAAATCTTTTCTTGCAAGAACCAAAAGCTCTGATACCAATTTTTGGAATTATGAGTGAAGTAACTAAGAGGGGGGTTGAATCAGTTACCACAAAAATAAATCCTAATCCCTTAGATGTCTTAAATAACTAGTTACTGATGTCATTCGATAAACACATCACAAAAATGTTGTAACTCAGTAGTTAACTTGTTACTAATTTTTAGCATTCATAATTATTAGCATGCATGAAAAATCAAATAACATGAGCACAAGAGACACCAGATTTAACATGGAAACCCAATATAGGAAAAACCACCAAGTAACTAGCTACCAATTTTCACTCTTCTAAAGTGAGCCCTATTAGGAGCCAACCCTATTAAAGGTTACAATACATGCTATTAGGTGTGACCCTGTTAGAGGATTTAATCACCCTATTAAGAGTGACCTTGCTAGAGGTCTTTAGAATAATTCAATTGAAATATCACCTTGTTAGAGGATTTACAAAATGGTTGTTAAACCAACTCTATTAAGAGATTTAAAATCACTGCTACAATGGTTAGAAAGTAACAATGAATTGACTTGAATAAGATGCAATTGAATTTTTTGATTACATATCTCTATTCTACACCACTAGATCCTCCTTGATCAAATATAGCTTTGCTTCTCCTCAATGATCTCTAATCATTCTTCAAAATTCACTTTCACAATAATCAGTCCTCCTTCACATTCATATCACATCAAATCCACCACACTCTTAGAATTCGCAACTTGACCTCCTATATATACCATTTAGATTATCAAGTCAACTCATTCACACATTACATTTACCAATAAACCATACATTAGTTAGTTAAAAATATTACATTAAACAAATAAACTTTATTTCTCAAAACAATGAAATCCAACATTGGCTGACCTTGCTTGGTAAGCACTACTTCTAGAAACAATTTTTTGAGTTAACCATCTTAACTCGATTAACATTGCAAAATCTACAAAATCCTTTGGCTACTGAGTGAACTCAGTAAGAACTAAATTTCCTTCACTATCCATGAGAGCTTGGTAAGAACTATTTCCTACACTATTTTCCTTTGATGACCGAGTTAGCTCGGTAATAACTAAATTTCCTTTGCTAACCTAGAAAGCTCAATAACAACTATCTACACAAGATAAAGCCTGAGAACACTCGGTAAACACTATAAACCTTCTTTGCTAATCTTCTAAGCTTGGTAAACTCTATATTTTTCCTTGCTGACCAACTGAGCTCGGTAGACTCTATCTGATGACTGACATGACATTTGTGTAACATCAAAGACAACACTCAATTGAACAATTGTATCCAACACCATCTCATGGCGATTTTTCTAAGGAGACTTCCTACAAAAAATATTGATACATTGGACAAAGTCTTCTTGGAAGAAATTAATTTCATGAAACAAGCCAATCCTAATGGAAAAAGATTGATGCCCCTAGTACAAGTTATTACTACAATACCAACATATCTTGTTGTAGCACTAATAATGCCTAGCTAGTTCATACCAATGATCCAACTCCATTATAGCAGGTACCTACTCCACAAATCCTAGCTTTAACATACCTAGGATATAAACCTCCAAAAGCTACATACTTTGAGAAAAAGGTAGCAACTTCTGCTAAAATAGAGAACAACATTACATTTGATCTTGGCCAATTAAAGAAGACCATGTCTCAAATCACTAATGAGTTGACCCAATTGAGGTTGTCACAAGGAAAAAATTACACCTTTCAGAGGACAAATCTTGGTCCCTACAACAACAACAATTACAATTAGAACTAAAATAGGAATTTTAGTGGAAATAACAATGTAAGAAACAACAATTCCAAAAATCAACAATGGAGGAAACAATTCTAATCTTCCTGATCACAAAAACAAGTTTTGAAGATAGAATTGATGATAAAATACCCGTTAGAACAATGGAAGTATTCCTACAAACAATAACAACAACAATGCCCAATATGTCGACATCAATTAGTATGACAATAATTAGAATGTACTAAATACTGATGGCTCATAATACGATGGAAATCAAAAAGTAAATCAAAATTTAATGGGAAATAGTAATGAGTCCCCCATGCAATTCAATGCTATGATGCTAGGATCCTATGATTCTTCATGGAACATGGGAACAAAAAAACTAGCCAATGATGAGTTCTCTTTTCCATTTAGTCAAGAACCAACATGAAGAAGTGTTTGCCTTCCAGAATGATTATCAAAATACCTGCAACTTGAAAAGTCAAAAGGAACCCATGATTAATGGTATTCCTCCCACATTACAACCAACTCCTCCAAACTTAAGAGCAACTAACAGTCCATCAGATCCTTGTATGGAGGACAACAAAATTAGAATCAAGGAAATATGTCTACAATCTTGAAAAATCCTACTTGGTCTACTAAAAATTATAGTGTGGTGGAAGATTTGAAATGAAAAAAGGCCAACATGTCCATGTTCGACATGCTACAAAACTTTTCTCATCAATGAGAAGCATTAATGAAAACTCTTGAGCATACAAAGGCACTCCATAATATGAATATTATTCGTCAAAAGATAATATCTCAATAGGTCAATGATTTGGAGGCCATGCCAATTATGTTTAAAGATAAGGTTGAGGTGCCTCCCTTTTTTCTTAGCATCAAAATATATGGGAAGAATCTTCATAATTGCCTAATTGATTTAGGAGCTTCTTGTAATGTTACACCACTTTTGATAGAAAAAAGATTAGGAGTCACTCCTCATCCCTATAATCAAATAGTGATACAATTGGATAAAATAGAAGTAAAGGTCATTGGGGTGTTGAAAGATGTTTGGATACAATTGATATTTGACCCCTAAATTCAAGACGATGGTGATATACATGTGGTTTAGATTCTTGAAACATATGGATTTTTACTAAGAAGAGAGTGGTCAAAATGCTTAAGCGGATAGTTTTCAATGGATTTCACTCAACTATAGTTATCTTGGAAAGGGTTGAAAAATCAAATAAATATTTTTGTAGAGCCAAAATTCAAAATGATGATTATAGAATATAATGTCCCAAATGAGGTGGCATTCCTAGTATCTAATTTAGTTTCTTACAAAGTGATGGGTTTTGATAAAACCTTAAACAATATATTAGATGATCAAGAAGGAATATCCATGATTCCAATGTTAAATCAAGAGATTGTAACATAGCTCATAGAAAACATGGTGGCCAACTTACAATGTTTAAGAGAAGAGGCTAACCCAAGTATTTTCCTTCTTCTAGGATTTTTCAAATTACATAAAGTTAGTCATTCAGAGATCAATTGTTCACATTGCCAAGAAGTAGTTGCTAAAGTATTAATGCAGTAATGGAAATAGAGAATGACAACATTCCAAAAGAGATACCCATAGAAAGTAAAAGTTATACAAGCATACCTAAATCTATAGGAAAAGTTGGAGATGAAATTGAAGATATCAATGCATTATAAAGTGATACCTCTTCAGATGGTGGAGGTTTGTCTTCTCCTAAACCAAGAATGATCAAGGTCGAAAGAAGGATACATTACATAAAGATCAAGGTTAGACATCTGTCGTCATTCATCCCAAACCTAAAATGGACAAAATTATAGAATTAATTGGGGAAATTAAAGATAAACAAGAGAAACATATGCTCCCTACATCAAGGAGTAACAATGAAGAATCATCAAGTCCAGCTTGTGAGAGCTTACAATGGATCCCCAAGAAACAATCCTTTCAAGCCCAAGTAAAATATAAGATATAGACAAACATGCATAAATCTAGGAAACCCAAAGAAGATTGAATTTGAACAGTCTAGTTTGATGACTCTAAGTGCAAATTAGGAGATGGTGTAGGTATTGAGTCAATCGACCCAAAAGGTAGGTCTTTTTATGTATCATATCAAGTACAATTTAGATGTACTAACAATTTTGTAGAGTATGAAGCCTTGATTTGTGGACTTCTCTCAACATTAGAGAAGGGAATCAAAGCTCTCATAATCAAAGGAGACTCCCAGTTGGTGACTATAAAAATAAAATCAATTTATTCTTGCAATGATAGAAGATTACTTCCTTACCAAAAGAGAGCATGAAACATAATAGATGACTTTGAAGCTTTGAACATAAGGTCTATCCCCAAAAGTAGAAACATGGTAGTAGATGCCTTGGCAATTTTAGCTAGTGCATTATAAGCCATTGAGAGAAAAAAAAATTTAAAAAAATTATTAGAATTGGTTGCTGCCCTGTCCATCTCAAACAACATTACGAACTTCCAAGTCTTTAAGGATGACCAACATATACTTGAATTTATCATGTGCAATGGCCATTTTAAAGGGAAATGGATTGATGAAACTCTGAATGACAAGCCTAAGGAGGATGGAATTGAAGATGAAGATGGGATTCTCAAATTGAAAACCAAAACTATTCCTAAGTGAATGGTTGAGCTAGAGTGCATTTTTTATTGTGATGAATCAACACTTAATATAAGAATGGTCAAATAAAAGAAGATCGAAGAATGTGACTCATATAATATAGGTACTAATGAATATCCTAGAATGGTATAGGTTGAAAAAGTGTGTGATGCTTAGGAAAGGGAAGATATGCTCCAATTACTTATGGAATGTAAAGATGTCATTGCTTTGAGTTATGAAGAACTCAAAATATATGAGCCTTAGATCATTATGCATGACATCCTATTAAAGATAGATGCCAAGCCTTTCCTACAAAGGAAAAGACCTATTAATCCCATTATTGAACCATTGATAATGAAGGAAGTTAAGAAGTTTCTTGATGCCAAGATTATATTTCCCATACACCATTCTACATGGGTGGCTAATTTAGTCCTAGTGATGAAAAAAGACTGGAGAAATCTGTCTTTGTGTGGATTTTTGCAATTTGAATCTAGCATCTCAAAAGGACAACTACCCTTTGCCTTCACTTGATGAAGCACTATAGATTGTCAATGGCTCCAAGATGATGGCTTGATTAGATGGATATTTTGTATATAATTAGATGATGGTCAATGAAGAAGATAGGTTGAAGATTGCTTTCATGACAAAATGGGGGATTTTCACCTACAAAAGAATTCCCTTTGGGTTGATCGATGTAGGAGCTAAATTTCAATGAGCCATGGATGAAGCTTTCAAGGCACTAATAAAAAAATGTATAGTTATCTACATGGATGACTTGACTATCTTTTCAAAGGATCAAAACACTCACATTGCCAATTTAAGACAAGCATTCAATAGATGTTGTGAATATGGCATATCACCTAATCCCAAGAAATGTTCATTTGGGGTCACTAAAGGAAATATTTTGGGTCATCTTATCTTTGAAGTTGGAATCTCCATTAATCCTAAGAGAATTAAAGCCATTCTAAAGTTGTCACCTCCACATAGTCATAAAGAAATCAAATCATTCTTTGGGAAGATAAATTTTGTGAGGAAGATTATAAGTGGATTTGGAGAAATAGTTCACCCCTGTAATGATTAAATTAAAAAGGGAGAAAAAATAGAATGGATTCTAGAAATCAAGAAATCATTCAAGGACATCAAAGTGGCTATTTCTATAGCTTCAATACTTGTCAGTCTAGATTATGAATTTACATTTAAAATATATTCTTTTACTTTCAAGCATTCATGTGCTTGAATTCTTATGCAAAAGAAAGACAAAGATGATGAAAGGCCCATTATTTTCATAGGTTGTCCTCTGAAGAACACTGAGTTGAATTATGCTAATCTTGATAAACAATCTTTTTATATGATAAAGGTAGTCAAGAAATTCCACCACTATATATTAAGGAGTAAGGTTTATACAATTGTGCCTGATCCTATGGTTAAGACATTACTAATGCAAAATGAATAGGGTGAAAGACAAGGAAAATGGATGGCAATACTTCCAAAATTTTATTTAGAATTCCATTCTTTATAGTGTGCAATTATGGATCAACCTTTGCATCAATATTCCTCATCCAATGGGCACTAGAAAATTAGGATATAATCAATTTCTCTTCAAATTACTATCCCCAAAGAAATGGAGTGGCTGAAACTATAATTAAGAACTTGATCATGGTAATAAGACATTCATTGAGAGAAAATCCAAAAGATTGGAATACTCAACTCAAATATGCATTGTGGACTAATCGAGTTAAGGTCAAAAGAGCCTTGGGAACATCCATATACCTACTAGTCTATGGACAATAGCCAATATTCTCACTTGACCTTAGGATTCCTATTTTCAAATTCATGAGTGGGTATGCTAAAGATGCTAACAGGGTTTAGGTTAGATTGATGAATCTTTTGGAGATGGATGAGAAATAGACAATTTCCTTAGAACATATGATGAAACATCACATGCTATCATTAAAAGGTGGTTTGATAAGAGGACCATAGTAAAATATTTCAGAATATCCAACCTTTTTCATCTTTGGGACAAGGCAAAATAAAAGTTGGGTAGGCACACTAAGTTTCAACACTTGTAGATTGGTCTTGTTAGATTAAGGAAATTCTAGGAGAAAATAATTTTAGGCTAAGTTCCTTACAAGGGGAATTGGTTCCATTTCTAGTCAATTGGAAGTTCCTTACATATTACTTTGAGGCCTCAAAAAAAAAATCCCTTTTTCATATGTGTTTTTTTTTGCAACTGTAGTTTCTTTCAGTCATGTATTTACTTAAGCAAGTGTGTTCATTTTTAGTTGTGAATTTATTTCAAATTTTTGTTAGTCTAAGAGTTAGGTGTAGTAAATATTTTATCTTGACAGATTTCATAAACCATTTTCTTGTGGTTTTGACTTTTAGGAAGAGATAGTTCTTTGCCAAAAAATTTAGATGATATGTATCTTAAAACAACTAGATGAGAGTACTACTTACAATTAGGAAGGACTTACAATCTTGAAATTAGGGTTGCAGATCAATAAATCTCAACACTTTGCAAATATAAAGAACTAACTATCTCGATGCATTTGAATCATAGTTGATAGGAGCAAGGGACAATCTGAAGCTTACTAGTTCAAACAAAAATCTTTTCAAGTAATTGTTAAGATCATTGTTTGGCATGGGAATATTCATAAATTTCATTAAAAAGGAATGCAAGTGATTATCAAATTAAAGGAAAATCTAAGAAACAACACCAATGCCTTGGCCACATAGTCTAAGCATGGTGAGGGTAGAGAAAGAAAACAAAAGAATAAGAATAGTGTTAAGAATCAAAGATTTTGAAAAAGGCCTGATGAAAATAATCTGATAATAGAGATATGCACTCCAAAATGACTATCTAATATCTATTCAATCTCTTCATGGAACAATCAAATGGAAACATGAAAGATTTGTGAAGTAGAATTTAAAAGATTGTTTAGAACTAGAAAATCATAAAGTGATAGCTCGTTAAGAGCTCTCATGAATGGATTCTCTCATCTAGTCAGGCAATTATTAATATACATGATCTATAAAGATTCTAGATGGAAGAATCAGTGGAGCAGAAGACGTTTTACAAGTTGTTAAGACTAATGATAACTTTACACCTTGAGACATCGAAGGAAATGAATACACTAAGCACACATTGAGCTTGAAGATTTGAGATTTTGAAGATTTGACTACCAAGTGACTTGAAAGTTGTTAGAAGTGTTGAAACTCAATTGTTGGTTGATACATTTTCAAAAGATGTTTGTTGGTGAAGAATGCCTATGTCATTTATTCATTTTTTTTTTGGGCTATTTGTTGTGGTTTCACAATGCATGCCTCATTACTCCAAATAAATGGGGACCCTCTAGTAAATTCTTTTCTTTTCTAGACCTCTAGTCTGGGTTTTGAACCTTTTTAGGGCTCTATTTGGTGTTGGAGAAAAACTTGACCCTCTGTCTAAGAGACCCAATTATCATAAACTAGAGATTTTGAATGTAAAGGTTTTCTTTAGAGTAAAGGTACACACTAGTGCATCTAGCTCATGTGCACACCTCAAAATGTGTGCTCATGTGCTAGGTGAGTTAGTGAGGGGAACACTTCCCTTTGGAAGTGTGTACCTATACACATGCATAGGTGTGCAAAACCAAAGGGTGTGCTCCTCCTCTGCCCTATAAAATCTAGGGGCCTCACCCCTATTCAATATCATTGTCACCTTTAGAGATCCATTAGCACACCTCCACAGATTTTGAGGTGCATTTCTATCTTCACTACCCTACCCAAACACACAAACACAAAAAAATTGAAAGGTGTGCAACTTTCACACCTATCCAAGGTGTATAAGGTGTGCCCATTTTTAAAAAAAAAAATTTAAAATGCAATGAAAAACCTAACTCAAATAAATTGAAAGTTGTGCATATGTGCACCTATTCAAGGTGCGCATATGTGCACCTTTCAAGTGCACCCTTAGTTTTGAAAACTAAGATTATTCACCAAACGAAAGGGTGTGCACATGTGCACCCCATAAGGTGCGCATGTGTGAACTCCAAGGTATGAATAACTTGCAAGGCACACCTAGTGCACCTTCAAGGTGCACCAAAAAACTATGCAAAAGAGTCAAAAATATAGTTTTAGGGTTTTGGGTCTTATTTTTCACTAATTAGGGTTTATTTTTTATTGTTTTTTCCAGCTTTTATACTAATGTGCTTTTTTTTCTTTGTAGATATAATAGCTTCTTCTTGATCCTCACTCATGTTGAAGATTGCTCCAAAACAAGTTATCTTCAAGTTTAGGGTGTACAAACAAAATTGCACTTCTAGAATGCACATTCAAAGAATCAGGGCACTAAATTGGGTCATATTGACTAGAATGTGTTCTTAGTACTCTAAAACAAACCAAATGAGAGATCCCCAATGGTTTATGCACTTATTAGATTAGGATTGGTAAAATTAGCTCCATACCTTGTATCAATACAATCTTTAGGATTTATTATGGCCTTAGCAAAGAATTATGTTTTAGAGGAGAGAGTGATGAAGAGTATAACTAGAGAGATTGTCATGGATCTAAGGCCAAAGAAAATTGGGAAAGTATTCCATCTTCTAAGGGCAGATCAATACATTAGGTTGACTTATCATTAAGTAGAAAGATGGTACAAGGATCATGAACAAGAAGCTAAAAAAATTATTCAATCATCAAATTTGATTGATAGGACACTTGTGTGAAGAAAAGCTATAAAATTTGACATGACTAGAGGGTATATGAAGGATGATGTTAGATATCCCATTATTCTTTTGAGAACAATTATGTGTCTAGTAGTAGTAGGGAACTTGAAAATTTGGATGGTAAATTTACTTGAGACCATAAGAATGGCCAAAATGTCAATTGACTGGGCCACGATACTTAAAATCTAGATGAACAGTTGGTCTTTGTTAAAACTGAACCCAAATTCTATATGACTTCATATTTGGTATATCTATTAGTAGCATGGACTAAGGACTACCTAGGGTTTTAAGGATGGAAAGCATGCAAGATTTTGATGCCTAGCCTTATGTGGTATACCCCAAGCTAGTAAAGAAAAAGCTATCAAATCAGAGTAAAGAATATAGGATAGTGAAAGATACTTTAATTTTTGTAATCATTAGATTTATTGAAGGTGATTATACAAAAAGGATGTCAATAGAGGTAGTAGCAAGAATTATAGAAATAGGTTCCTATTACATCCAATACAAGACATTCACTTAACTAAGGGTAGTAGGTACAACTTTAAACCCTAAGAAGCTCCTAGGTATCCATGTGATAGACTCATCTTGTTGGAGATTGCAGCATGATAACTCACATATGCATATGATAGAGGTTGACTAAAGAGGTGATGGTTAGTCATAAAAGGCAGTTGTATTATAGTGAGGATGAGGGAATGAGATAATTAGTTGAATCCCTTAAGAAACCTGAGTTACCTAAGGGTGATGCATGTATATTGGCTTTTATTATGAGGAACTAAAATTAGGACTTGTTCTCTCACATTTCCATCCCTCCTCTACATTAAGATACTGAAGATCTAACCATAAAAGATTATTAGATTAAAGAAGTCTTATTGGGAAAGCCAACTGTAGACATGGCTAAATTGATGGTCAGCATAGGAATTAAAGAAGTATTTAACCACATGGAAAAAGATGAGTTTGAATTGTTAGACTCCAAAAATAGAATGAGCTTCTAAGAGGCTATTTGCATGAAGTGGCTAGTCCTTTAGACCCTAATTATCTTGTGGAAAATCTAGGTGTGACACTTGATAGGAAGGAGAATGTAGTTGTGCAATTGTATCCATTTTTTAAGGCATGTTAGCATTGGAGGAAAAGTTTTGAGGAAAAAGGCATTTAGATAATACAAGGAAACCTTAAATTATTGCACCATATGTAGAATAATGCAAACAAGTTGGTTTCTATACTAAACCAAAATTTTTGATTGATGGACGAGGTACATACCTGGGGTAACAACCTTCAAGCATTATAGTCAATAAAAGCTTAGATGTATCTTATGTTGATGGATGTATATATAATGGATGATTTAGATAAGATAGATGATTGGATTGAGAAGATTGTGGCTGGAAATAAAGTAATGGAGACATTACACACAGATATTCATAAACTCAAGGATAAAACCCAAGAGTAGATCTTGGAAGTAGAGAAGTATTATAGTGATGTGAGCCATTTTTGAAGATGAATCAAGAGATAAACTCTTGCTAATAAAAATTATCATCGAACAATTCTACTATTTTCATGAAGTGGTTGGTCCTTTGAACCTTAATTATCTTGTGGAAAATCTAGGTGTGACACTTGATAGGAAGGAGAATGTAGTTGTACAATTGGATCCATTTTTTAAGACATGTTAGAAATGGAAGGAAAGTTTTGAGGAAAAAGGCATTCAGATAATACAAGGAAACCTTAAATTATTGCACCATATGTAGAATAATGCAGACTAGTTGGTTGCTATACTAAACCAAAATTTTTGATTGATGGATGAGGTGCATACCTGGTGTAACGACCTTCAAGCATGACAGTCAATAAAAGGTTAGATATACCATATGTTGATGGATGTATATATGGTGGATGAGTTAGATAAGATAGATATTGGATTTAGAAGATTTTGGATGGTAATAAAATAATGGAGACATTACACAGAGATATTCATAAACTCAAGGATAAAATCCAAGAGTAGATTTTGGAGATAGAGAAGTATTATAGTGATGCATGCCTTGACATTTTTGAAGATGAATCAAGAGATAAAATCTTGCCAATGTAAATAGTTGTCGAATAGTTCTGAAAGATCTTTGATGAAGCTTTGATTTTTGAAGACATTATACAAGCATTTAAGATAGAGGAGCCATTATTATAATTAGATGTAAAACTAGAATATTTTGCAGAGACTTGCATAGAAGTAGGTAACTACCAGAAGATACTAAAGGATAAGTTTGATGCTTTGGATTTTCCAAATGGAACCCAAGTGATGGAGATAATAGAGAAATTCAAGAGAAAATATCCATACATAGCTTTGGTATAAGGGGGAACAAAACCTACAACCTAGAATTTTAGGTTTGACACTTGGGAAAATTTTGGTTTTTTTGATCCTATCGCTAAGGTGTGCTTCTCCAAAGGTGTGCAAGGTGCACTTCTCTCCAAATGTGTGCTTCTCCAAAGGTGCATTAGAAATTTTGAAGAAGTTAGAGGTTCACCAATAGTTAGCTACCGATTCCAAATTTAGAGCTTTCTATGCACTAAAAATGCATTTTGAGGGAATTTTAACTCCTAACAACATTCAAAGAAGGCCAAGCTTCCATTTTTAGAGCTTCTAGTGACTCCCAATTTTTCTTAAAACTTCCTTCTTATTTTCTCATGCTTTCTTTGTTTTAAGAAAAGTAAAGGCTCATGCATGCATTCATTGATGTAAACAAGGGTGGACTCCTATTTAACACCATTTAGAGAGTCAATTTGTACATATTTAGATTTTTATTTTTATTTTTAAGCATATTATTTGCATGAAGAGATCTCTTACTCTCAACACAAATTGAAGAGACAATTTTCTTATAAATTCAAGAATTTAACATGTATTCCAAGAAAATATTTTGATACAATAATATATGCTTTTGGCACTCTCATTCTGAGTGTACTTATTCTTGTTGGAGTGTGTTATTTTTGTGAATTATTGTTCTTGATAATAGTGGAGCCAATAGTCTTGTTGTGTTGAGTTGATTGTGTGATATTTTAGTTCTGGTGTTTGCCATGTCTAGACAAATTCCATTGGTGTATAGAGTTGGAGAAGAGATCACCCATTTTTTCTTGCATAGATTCTTGTCTCAGATGAGAAAAATTTCCATGGCCTTGCAATGTGTTGAAAAGTGAAACATCTTATGGTTACTAAATTTCCATCGATGATTTCATTAGTGGAATTAAGTAAGCATTGCTCCTATTTTCATCAGTTACCTACCGATGTTTCAAAGGCTTAACTCACAAATGTGCTATTTTTGTGGCTCATGTCCATTTTGGATTTACTTTCCAAGTTATTTTCTTTAACTTCTTATTACCATATCTTCATTATTTTCTTTTACAAAAACTTGGTTAATTTAGGAATTCATATAGTTGCACTGTTAGATTGCATTCATTCAAAAAATAGAAAATACCGAAAAATTATATCTTTTCTTTGTGTATTTAATTTTGAAACAACAAGAAGATTATCATCTTATCCAAAGTTGGTTTGAACTAGAAAAGGCCTCTTTGTGAAAAGAGTAGATTTATCTTCAACTAAGTGGATTCTAGTAGGTCACAAGATCACTTGGAACCTTGGAGTCGATCCCATATTAGCTTTTCAAGAGAGGAGTTTGAAAGGATTCCTACCCTGATTAGTAGAGAATGTTAAACTATTCTCAAAAACAAGTGAAGCTCGAAATTAATCTATGATTTCATGACAACTAATTGTGTGAATCTCTTGGTTTCAGGCAATGCAAAAGGATGCCATAGCTCAATATGCAATATCAATTCATATGCATCTAACATCAAGTGGAGCTAATAAAACCCAATACGCTTGTATTTTTTTTAGAGGTCTCTAATTAGTTATTTGAATTTATAGACCATCATGAGAATTTTAATTTTGAATCTTATAAGAAAGGATAATGTCCTCAACATACAAACAAATCAAGACTTTCTATGTGATGGCTTGTTGAGGATATTCTGTACTCCATCACAGCTAGAGTTATAACATTCTCGATGGTCTATAATTTTAAAAACTTAATATACCTATTAAATAAATGTAAATGTGGTGGGTTTCTTCAGCTTTTCCTATTATCCATGCCTATAGAACACAACTACATGTGCTTTAATGATTCAAAGTGGCATTCATAAGTTTATAAAATCAATGGTATGGTGTCATTCACTTCTATAATTTTGCATAAGAAAGTTTAGTTAATTGTAAGGTGTATTATAGAGTTTGAATTGATAGATTAATGATAAGAAGGTGATATTCCTTAAAAAAATTTGAAGTATGATATTTCTATTAGAATTCATGTGTAGTTTTTAAAGTCAAACTCACTAATTTATGAAATTTTTTTGTAGTGTATAAAGTCTTCAAAAGAATAGCTTTCTATGGGATTGCCTAAAATTTAGCAATCTATTTGACAAGTAAATTATTCTATATTTTCTTTTTCTTATGTATATAAGAAAAGTATTTAAAAGCTTACAACTATTTTGAGAATCTTGTGCATATGTGTGTTCTCTTGTTGCCCAATCAAACCTCAAATTGGTTTCCTTAGTTTGTTACCTCAGCATTGAGAGGCTTTTAGGTCTTTGTTGTTACAATTAATAATTTCCACAATGTTTTTAAAATTAAGCAATCTATAGTTTTAAGTAAAATGTTCTATAATCACAAACAAGAATTATAATTCTTATTTCAAAATTATGCTGCTTCTATATATCAAAATTATTTGTAATTTTTCTTTTGTTTTAATATTGTTTCCTCACTAGGCTTCATTTACATTTCTTGGAAGAATTATTTTTGACATGAGTGATTATGAAGGTAAAGTTGTGTCTAAGTTTTGTGCCAAGTTTCTATATCAACTGATGTAGCCAAAATTCTTCAAATAATTAACATAAACATAATACAGAAAGAGTACAAAATAAATTTGAGAATTCCAAATTCTTCTCTATTATTTCTTCCAAATCCTCCTCCTCCTACAATGAGACAAATTACAATTTTAAATACAATTCCAAAAGCTGATTTTTTTGTGAAGCTTCCTAAAATTGAGATAAGATGAACTGCCAACTAACATTTGAGATTGGAAGTAATATTTAAAGGTTATTAATAAAAACCAACTTTCTAAAAACTAAGAAAAATATTAAAAGCTTTAAAAAAAACTATTAAAAGCTCGTACTTAGAAAGCCACTAAAAGCTCCTACATCATTCTCATCTAGTTGAAAGAACATAGTTCCTGCAAGTTGTATTTTGAATGTCTATAGTTTCTTTTATAGAATGTTTCCTTCCATTGTATCAAACATTATTTTTATTGACTCAGAGGAATGCAAGTTTATTCCTTCTTCTAGGTCTTCCAATTTTTTGACATTCTATCATTCATCTTTGCAACTATCACTGGATCCCTCTTCCTCTTATTTTTCTTAACCCATAATCTACTCAACATTTTCTTATCCTTTAAAATAAAAAATTCCACTACTTCTGTATAAACCTTTGTACAATAATCATTTTTATCTTTAACATATAATATATCAACATATTGATCATTACCATAATTCACATAATACCCTTGCAACCTTGAATCTACTACATTAAAAAATAAATCTAAAAAGTATTCATTAGAAACCTTATTGTCATCATGCATCTCCACTTGCTTAGTTAAAACATCTAATGTAGGTAATTGAAAATGACAACAAGACTCTTCTAGAATGGTGTATACCTTGTCTTCTTCAATTACTGATGTCAAAATAGTTGTATGTATACTCACCATTTCATTTTCTACCTCTTCCTTTATTTTATGTGTCTCTTCTTTCCTTTTCTTCTTTTGAATAATCTTTTGAATAGGCCATGTGATCTTCTTCTTGACTGGTAGGTACCATTTTTTATTTTCTAATTGTAATGCCCCACCAAGGGATCCAAAGAATTAATCTAAAATATCACTAAGTTTGTCAAACAATTTTTTTTTTACATGAAAGATAAACCATTTACAAGTTATACATAGTAACGAAAGCATTAGCATCAATTTAAGTAAAAATAACATACATAACAAGTTACATTCTTTAAGGATCCCTTAACATTGAATTACATCTAACATAACTAATAACAACACCATCTAGTACTGCATCCACATAAAATAATAATGAAAAGTCCAACGTTCTTAAATTACATTCTGATTGCTCAATCATTCTCTGTACATGTCACAAGGTATGAAAGGCTTGAAAGAATAAACATATGTGAAATAAGATACATTCTCACCCTAATTATCATCCATGATGCAATGACATAAATGAAACCACATGTCATACATGATACATCATCACAAAAGATATAAACATCCATCATAAAGATAACCATATATCACAAACATAAATAACTAAGTGCACGGTTCCTCCCAACCGTTAATAGCATCATTACACCATCATGGGCCCTAGCCATCCCTCTGTGCATAACATTCCAAATCATCGAAGAGATCATCGGTATTAACATAATAGGAATGTCACACCTAAATCATACTACATCAAATACAGAAAGTAATCTAACATGCAAATATAAGCATAAGATAACATCATCTAACATATGCTAATCATCAATATAAGAAACATACAAGTAAATACATAAGAAACATACCAGTAAATACATCCATCATGAGGTATATTATCTATCATAATGATCCAAGAATACAATGAAGATAAATACCAACCAAGAATGCTCCAGCCACAATGTCTTGGATAGATCAAAAATGATAAGAGTGGATAAACACTACCACTCGACCACGTGGAACCTAAGTGGTCCACTCCCACTGTGCTGAGGAGATAATCTCAAGTCCCAAACAGGCTATCAAAATCACATAGCATAATACTCTCTAAGTCCAGGAATCCTAAAAGTATACTAACTCAAAGGTTCCAACACAAAATCGACATCTAATCCCAAAGGCACAAAAATAAGTACACCACCAGAGGTACACAAAATCTATAGAGGAGACTCAGGCTACATACTAGGGAGTGTCATCACTTGGCTGCTTGAATTACCCTGGACTAGTCTCTAAATAGACCTCGGACCCTCAAGCATTGAGTTACCCTAGACTGGTTACTCTGAACTTCGGACCCTCAACGTGGCACATGTGGAAACCAAAAAGCCCTCTCAATAAGATGAGGCACTCATCCCATTCCCATCCTTAGTCTATACAAGTACTCAAGTCATGGGTGGATCAAATATCTCTAATTTATCTTTTTAGTGTGTTTCCCCCCATAAATTTTAATTACTAGATTACCACTTATTACATAACTTGCATTAGGTTACCCTGGTACTGACCACTTTGGGTCCCACACCGCTATGCAAGCCACTCCCATAGTCATGTACCTAGACAACCTCTCCTAAGCACATAAATCCAGAGTTGTGTCCCATACCACAACACTCATAAAGATCAAACTCGGTTCCTTAATAGGAAACTTGATAATAAGATGGTTCTCCCATCCAAGAACACATAACAGCTCCATAAAATAAACCTCATAAATATAATCTCTAGTATGAATCACCAAATCGATTGGTTCTCAACAAGCAACCAAAAACTATCTCAAAGTAATACTGATGGAAGACCCCAAAATGGTTGAGTCAAAACATGACAACATGACATCATCAAGAAATAAATCAACACTTTAGTCCCATCATGGCAACTAGAAAGTAACCCAAGTATAACTGATCGATGACTCAAAACTGGTTAAGTCAAGTGTCGCAGATACACATAACCCAGCTTCACTCAAGAAGACTGATGAGCAATAATAATTGAAAAATACAATAATCTCACAGAGCACACCACCACATTACCATGGTTGGGTTTAGAAAGATTGAGACCAAATAACATCAACATGCCATCACATTTACATAACTCCCAAGCCTCTGGTAGATGTCCTAACTGGTCAACATTCTAAGACCACCCCAAATCCCAAGATACAGGTAGCACGCAGAAGCAAGATACAAATACATGTTTTAGTTTGCTTACACAATCACATGCAATATGGGCTGAGTATCCAAAGGAAACCCATATGATATTAACCAACTAATTAGTCATCATCAACATCTGAAAACACTGAATAATCATCAATAACTGAAAACACTGAGTACTCATCAATATATGAAAACACTGAGTAATCATTGATATATGAAAACACTGAGTAATCATCAATATACCTACATGAAATATAGAGTGCCAAATGATCCCATTATGTAACGAACTAAATTAGAACAATCATATCAATTTAAATTTAATCAATTCTACAATAAAATCACTCAATAATTACATCACTATATTATTAATTGAATGATTATCAGTCACTCAATATATAATGATAACTTCATAAATTAAAAATCAACTTTAAAAAAAAAAACCAAATGCCCATCTTAATTAACTCAATTCTCAAAATAATCATTTGACAAGTATCATTTATTTGCCTCATTCAATGATTAGATAATACCAATCCTAGACCATATCATAACATTTCTACAATTCTCATGTAACTATATACATCATCAATTTAATTAAACTAATTAAAATTAACTGATGTTCACCAAAGTCCATATACTTATCTTACTACCTCAATAAATATTAGTCGCGAGTAATTAATAAAATTACCTTTTAATTTTATTAATTGAAACTATAATAACGAAACTTCATTAATTATTAATAAAGAATCATAGAATTCTTATCAAGGCAACTTATTAAATAATTATGGATTCAATATTGAGTTCATTTACCATAATAGACAAACAATTTAATCTGTGAAATTATCTTCCTAACCCTCGTTTACATTTCATTTACTTAAATTGTCCAATGATTAATTATGCTCCTTCTATTATTGACTAATCTTAAAGTAAATTTAATTTAATTAGATTAGTTAATAAAACTAATACTTAACCATAGGGTCCCATTTCCCTAGGTGGAAACACAATTTTTATTCGATGAAATTTAACTCTTTCTTATTTACTAGATGACTTTAGAGTAGCAATTAAAAAGAATGGCTCACCAATCCATTTACAATCAAATTTTCTAAGTAATAATTTTGATTAACTTTGTTCAATGTTACCAATCTTATTAATTAATAATTATTTCATAATTATTAATTAATGCTTCAACAATAATTAACAATTTCTTAAGTGAACAATATACATGTTTGTATCTTCAATTAAACTCCTTTCAAAGGAATATTATAGAACTTATTATTTAAGTACTACATAATAATTATAAAATTATTATTAGTAATCCATTTTTTTTCTAACCATTTTAGGTTGAGGGATCTGTAATGAGTTTCATCCCAACAAATATATGACTTTTTTTGGATCGATTGGATATTATTAATGTCAGTAATAATACAGTTATCATCTTGATCCAAAAATTGGATATTCTTGTTGGTGTTGAACTCAACTATTAACTGATGACTGTAGAGGAAGTCAATGTATTCCATTATTGGTGTTGGCAATCTCATACAAATTGATATGCGTAGGTGTCAAATAGAATGTGTGACCCATAGAAAAGTTGAAGTTTACTGGCAAACACTACAGAATCCATGATTGAGATAATATAAGGAAGCAGCAATAATTCGTATAATTTGCAGTAATGGATGATCAAATTTGCTGTTGGGAATATAGTTACTATGAATAATATTCCAAACCTAATTACATAAGCTAGGTGATCAACGATCACTGCCCTTTGCAAGATGACTGAACGCATTTGCATCATATTTTGTCCCTATGAATGTGATGTCTTTTATTAATGATTCACTACGCAAAATAACAATCCCAGAAGTACATAATGGAAATAAGAATTGCGATTCATCTAGCTACATATCTTCAAGATGATTTGTTCTTCACGAGGATCCATCTATTGCTACTTGGGTGCATCTTTACTTATTTATCTTAAATAGTACTCCTGTGGACAAGATATATATAATATCCACCATGGCAACCCTATCGAGGGGGAAATTGGAGAAGTGGCCGCACTGATGCGATGAAAATCACTTCGAGCAGCTCTCTGATTTGGATTGGCTACGACAATCAAGATTCTGATGGGGTGTCGAAGACAAGAATAAATGTGTTTGCCATGGGAAAATTTTTGTGAGTAGAGCATTATATTATGAATCAAAGAATTGAACTTACATACTATGAATGGTCTAACAGGTAGGTTAAAACTACCGCAAGCTTATTATGTCAGCAAATTTCAAATACTTCGCTATGAAAAATTCCTTATCAAATCATACACATCATGTTTTGAATATCAGGCGACCCTGATAATGGTTTACAAATACTTAAAGGAAGACCCTAATGCTATAAAGAATAAGGTTTTGCAACAGGGCATGCCCTGAGCATTGACTCGACCTAAAGTACTCATGAAAATCTAATGTGATAATAATAAACAAACAACATGGGTGAAGACCACCCATTTCTAAAAAACTTGATATGTGGCTATTCCATTATTTTGTACAAACTGCACCAAGTAATCTACACTCTTGTTGCTACTATTAACATGTGTTCTATTGAACTAGAAGACCCAAAGCACACAACCTACAAAATAAACACTTATTGACAAAATCTACCGAACTGGCTATAGTTTTATATGGATTCTTCACAAGATCCCCATGGCTAGGCTTCAGGGTCATCGATCGATATATAAGAAGACAAGGAGAATAGATCCATTATCGGAAAACCAAAAGAACATAGCAAAGAATACTAGGAAGGAAAATAGATTCACATATCTAATGACCCATGCATTCAAAGGTAATGATGTGGCTAGTATGGTTTGAACAGTGTTAAGGGTTCATCACAAGATGTGAGAGCATATAGAAAACATATACTCTAATCCCACAAAAGACAATCTACATCCCACCATGGAATGATTAGTGATGTGTAAGGGACAACATATATATCAAAGGCATCATTTATCAACCACATACAAATTCTTATACCAAAGGGAAAATTCAAGAGTATCATGTAAGCAGACAGTCACTATGTAAATTTTAGGAATATTAGTGTTCAGAGGCATTTTGAGACCGTACCTCCATATCTTCGAAAGTCCAACAATTGATTAGCTTAACATTCGGTTGTGGTGAGGTCGCCTCCATAGTTGCTGCTCCGCCTCTATACCCCTCTGCTCATCTCTCTCCTTCTTCAGCATTCGCCATTCCTCGAGCACTTCCACCTTACAGTGAGTAGGAGTTCTTGTAGAGGTATATCTGAATGTAGAGCTTCTCGAATCCATTTAAGCTTGCCCAAACACACTAGGAGAGCCTCTATTTAAAGGCCTCTAAGATGCATCTAGAATGTGTCTAGAAAGAACTAGGAGATAATCATTACAATTAAGCACATAACTTCTATGATAGGAAGATAAATATGATGAGGTGTCTAGAATGTTGTAGACACCATGTGCTCAAATAATCAACTAACTCCCAAGTATAGACAACTTGTGCATACTTAGAGTGCAAACTCCTGTGTTGTCTACATGACAACTCTCGAGAATTTACCAACTCCTATGTGAGAAAATATTAAAATAATGCACATTAATTAATATAATATTTACTTTACTCTTTTTAATTAATTAATTATTTATTTTTAAATCTCATGCACTAAATTTAATAACTCCACTTATTTAATCTTAATATATTTATATTTTAATCACATGAAATCTAAAATCTTTTAATAATTTTAATATATTTTCCACTTTTTAATTTCATTTTCGAGACTTAATTGCTAAAATATATAATAATATTATTTATCATCTATTAAAAATGAACACTAAATTTATTATTATTAAAATAAATATTGTCTCGTTCCAAATTTAAACTTATAACTTTATCTCTAAATTTAATTATTTTATTTAATTAATTTCCCAATTAATTAAATAAAATAAATATTAAAATACCATATTAATTTTCTATTAAATTAAACCATTAATTAAATCTTTTAATTAGGCTTAATTAATAGAAAATTCTCCGAGAAAGAGTTCGGCAAAAAGTGACTAAGGGTTAGGCACTACATCCACCCCCCCTAAAATTAGGCTTACTCTTAGAAGCCTGGAAGAAAGACAAAACTAAGATACTCACTATGCAAGTCCCATTGAACCCTTTTTCCCTGTAGGGAAATATAATTCCATTGGTGACACTACAACACACTTAGAGCTATATGATTCTGGTTTAATGATAAACCAAAAACCATATCGATCCAACATTCATTCTTTTATCAACTACTAAAATAGGTCCCCTAAACACTCTAAACAAGAGAAACATAATGCTCACAAAGATAATCAAGGCATACTACCTTAGAACATAGATAAAAGATACACGTTTTGCAACTAGAATGAGTTTCAATTTTTAGTTTTGCCCTCGTTTAGGTTTAAGTAGAATTTTCAGTTTTGAAAGGTAATTGTTGAAGTATGAAAAATATGCAAGTAACAGTTTTAAGTTTTGTTTTAGTTCACCTAGTTTCAAGTTTTCAGTTTGAAAGAGATACATATGATAGTTCAAAGTTTTCTTTTTTGTTCAACTAGTTCACAACTAGTGCCATTCCAATATACCCAAAGCTCCCAATGTTGAAACTCAGGCTCTGATACCAAATGTAATGCCCTGCCAAGGGATCCAAAGAATTAATCTAAAATATCACTAAGTTTGCCAAACAATTGTTTTTTTACATGAAAAATAAACCATTTACAACTTATACATAGTAATGGAAGCATTAGCATCAATTTAAGTAAACATAACATACATAACAAGTTACATTCTTTAAGGATCCCTTAATGTTGAATTACATCCAACATAACTAATAACGATACCATCTAGTACTACATCCACATAAAATAATAATGAGAATCCCAACGTTCTTAAATTACATTCTGATTGCTCAATCATTCTTTGTACATGTCAAAGGGTATGAAAGGCTTGAAAGAGTAAACATATGTGAAATAAGATACATTCTCACCCTAATTATCATCCATGATGAAATGACATAAATGAAACCACATGTCATACATGATACATCATCACAAAAGATATAAACATCCATCATAAAGATAACCATATATCACAAACATAAATAACTAAGTGCACGGTTCCTCCCAATCGTTAATAGCATCATTAGACCATCATGGGCCCTAGCCATCCCTCTGTCCATAACATTCCAAATCATCGAAGAGATCATCAATATTAACATAGTAGGAATGTCACACCTAAATCATACTACATCAAATACAGAAAGTAATCTAACATGCAAATATAAGAATAAGATAACATCATCTAACATATGCTAATCATCAATATAAGAAACATACTAGTAAATACATCCATCATAAGATATATTATCTATCATAATGATCCAAGAACAGAATGAAGATAAATACTAACCAAGAATGATCCAGCCACAGTGTCTCAGACAGATCGCAAATGATAAGAGTGGATAAACACTACCACCCGACTGCGTGGAACCTAAGTGGTCCACTCCCACCATGCTGAGGAGATAATCTCAAGTCCCAAACAGGCTATCAAAATCACATAGCATAATACTCTCTAAGTCCAAGAATCCTAAAAGTATACTAACTCAAAGGTTCCAACACAAAATCGACATCTAATCCCAGAGGTACAACAATAAGTACACCACTAGAGGTACACAAAATCTATAGAGGAGACTCAGGCTACATACTAGGGAGTGCCATCACATGGCTACTTGAGTTACCCTAGACTAGTCTCTAAATAGACCCCAGACCCTCAAGCGTTGAGTTACCCTAGACTGGTTACTCTAAACCCTGGACCCTCAACGTGGCACATGTGGAAACCAAAAATCCCTCTCAAGAAGATGAGGCACTCATCCCATTCCCATCCTTAGTCTATATAAGCACTCAAGGCATAGGTGGATCAAATATCTCTAACTTATCTTTTTAGTGTGTTTCCCCCCATAAATTTTAATTACTAGATTATCACTTATTACATAACTTGCATTAGGTTACCCTGGTACTGACCACTTTGGGTCCCACACCCCTATGCAAGCCACTCCCATAGTCATGTACCTAGACAACATCTCCTAAGCACATAAATCCATAGTTGTGTCCTATACCACAACACTCATAAAGATCAAACTCGGTTCCTTAATAGGAAACCTGATAATAAGATGGTTCTCCCATCCAAGAACACATAAAAGCTCGACAAAATAAACCTCATAAATATAATCTCCAGTATGAATCACAAAATCCATTGGTTCTCAACATGCAACCAAAAACTATCTCAAAGTAACACTGATGGAAGACTCCAAAATGGTTGAGTCAAAACATGACAACATGATATCATCAAGAAATAAATCAACACTTTAGTCCCATCATGGCAACTAGAAAGTAACCCAAGTATAACTAATCGATGACTCAAAAATGGTTAAGTCAAGTGTCGCAGATACACATAACTCAGCTTCACTCAAGAAGACTGATGAGCAATAATAATTGAAAAATACAAACATCTCACAGAGCACACCACCACATTACCATGGTTGGGTTTAGAAAGATCAAGACCAAATAACATCAACATGCCATCACATTTACATAACTCCCAAGCCTCTGGTAGATGTCCTAACTGGTCAACATTCTAAGACCACCCCAAATCCCAAGATATAGGTAACACACAGAAGCAAGATACAAATACATGTTTTAGTTTTCTTACACAATCACATGCAATGTGGGCTAAGTATCCAAAGGAAACACATATGATATTAACCACCTAATTAGTCATCATCAACATCTAAAAACACTAAATAATCATCAATAACTGAATACATTGAGTATTCATCAATATATGAAAACACTGAGTAATCATCAATATACCTACATGAAATATAGAGTGCCAAATGATCCCATTATGTAATGAACTAAATCAAAACAATCATATCAATTTAAAACTCCATTATATTACTTAACTAACAATTGAATTTAATCAATTCTACAATAAAATCAATCAATAATTACATCACTATATTATTAATTAAATGATTATCAGTCACTCAATATATAATGATAACTTCATAAATTAAAAATGAACTTCTTTAAAAAAACCAAATGCCCATCTTAATTAACTCAATTCTCAAAATAACCATTAGGCAAGTATTATTCATTTGTCTCATTCAATGATTAGATAATACCAATCCTAGACGATATCATAACATTTCTACAATTCTCATGTAACTATATGCATCATCAATTTGATTAAACTAATTGAAATTAACTGATGTTCACCAAAGTCCATATACTTATCTTACTACATCAACATATATTAGTCGCGAGTAATTAATTAAATTACCTTTTAATTTTATTAATTGAAACTATAATAATGAAACTTCATTAATTATTAATAAAGAATCATAGAATTCTTATCAAGGTAACTTATTAAATAATTATGGATTCAATATTGAGTTCATTTACCATAATAGGCAAACAATTTAATCTGTGAAAATATCTTCCTAACCCTCGTTTACATTTCATTTACTTAAATTGTCCAATGATTAATTATGCTCCTTCTATTATTGACTAATCTTAAACTAAATTTAATTTTATTAGATTAGTTAATAAAACTAATACTTAACCATAGGGTCCCATTTCCCTAGGTGGAAACACAATTTTTATCCGATGAAATTTAACTCTTTCTTATTTACTAGATGACTTTAGAGTAGCAATTAAAAAGAATGGCTCACCAATCCATTTACAATCAACTTTTCTGAGTAATAATTTTGATTAACTTTGTTCAATGTTACCAATCTTATTAATTATTAATTATTTCATAATTATTAATTAATGCTTTGACAACAATTAACAATTTCTTAAGTGAACAATATACATGTTTGTATCTTCAATTAAACCCCTTTCAAAGGAATATTATAGAACTTATTGTTTAAGTACTACATAATAATTATAAAATTATTATTAGTAATCCATTTTTTTTTCTAACCATTTTAGGTTGAGGGATCTGCAATGAGTTTCATCCCTACAAATATATGACTTTTTTTGGATCGATTGGATATTATTAATGTCAGTAATAATACAGTTGTCATCTTGATCTGAAAACTGGATATTCTAGTTGGTGTTGAACTCAACTGTTAACCAATGACTATAGAAGAAGTCGATGTAGTCCATTATTGGTGTTGGCAATCTCATACAAATTGATATGTGTAGGTGTCAAATAGAATGTGTGACCCATGGAAAAGGTGAAGTTTACTGGCAAACACTATGGAATCCATGATTGAGATAATATAAGGAAGCAGTGATAATTTGTATAATATGCGATAATGGATGATCAAATTTGCTATTGGGAATATAGTTTCTATGAATAATAGTCCAAACCTAATTACATAAGCTAGGTGATCAACAATCACTGCCCTTTGCAAGATGACTGAATGCATTTGCATCATATTTTGTCCGTGTGAATGTGATGTCTTTTATTAATGATTCACTGCACAAAATAACAATCCCAGAAGTACATAATGGAAATAAGAATTGTGATTCATCTAGCTACATATCTTTGAGATGATTTTTTCTTCACGAGGATCCATCTATTGCTACTTGGGTATGTCTGTACTTATTTATCTTAAATAGTACTCCTGTGGATAAGATATATATAATATCCGCCATGGAAATCCTATCGAGGAGGAAATTGGAGAAGTGGCCGCACCAATGCGATGAAAATGACTTGGAGCAGGTCTCTGATTTGGATTGGTGGTGACAATCAAGATTCTGATGGGGTGTAGAAGACAAGACTGAATGTGTTTGTTGTGGGAAAAGTTTTGTGGGTAGAGCATTATATTACGAATCGAGGAATTGAACTTACATACTATGAATGGTTTAACAGGTATGTTAAAACTAATGCAAGCTTATTATGTCAGCAAAGTTCAAATACTTCGCTATGAAAAATTCCTTATCAAATCATACACATCATGTTTTGAATATCAGGTGACCCTGATAATGGTTTACAAATACTTAAAGGAAGACCCTAACATTGTAAAGAATAAGTATTTGCAACAGGGCACGCTCTGAGTGTTGACTCAACCTAAAGTGCTCATGAAAATCTAATGTGATAATAATAAACAAACAATACAGGTGAAGACCACCCATTTCTGCAAAACTCGATATGCGGCTATTCCATTATTCTATACAAACCACACCAAGTAATCTACACTCTTGTTGCTACTGTTAACATATGTTCTCATCGAACTAGAAGACACAAAGCACACAACCTACAAAATAAACACTTATTGACAAAATCTACTAAACTGGCTATAGTTTTATACAGATTCTTCACAAGATCCCCATGGATAGGTTTCAGGTTCATCGACAGATATATAAGAAGACAAGGAGAATAGATCCATTATCAAAAAACCAAAAGAACACAACAAAGAATACTAGGAAGGAAAATAGATTCACATATCTAATGACTCGTGCATTCAAAGGTAATGATGTGGCTAGTATGGTTTGAACAGTGTTAAGGGTTCATCACAAGCTGTGAGAGCATATAGCAAACATATACTCTGATCCCACAAAAGACAGTCTACATCCCACCATGGAATGATTAGTGATGTGTAAGGGACAACATAGATATCGAAGGCATCATTTATCAACCACATATAAATTCTTATACCAAAGGGAAAATTCAAGAGTATCATGTAAGCAGATAGTCACTGTGCAAATTTTAGGAATATTAGTGTTCAGAGGCATTTTGAGACCGTACCTCCACATCTTCGAAAGTCCAACAATTGATTAGCTTAACATTGGGTTGTGGTGAGGTCGCCTCCATAGCTACTGCTCCGCCTCTATACCCCTCTACTCATCTCTCTCCTTCTTCAGCATTCGCCATTCCTCGAGCACGTCCACCTTACAGTGAGTAGGAGTGCTTGTAGAAGCATATCTGAATGTAGAGCTTCTCGAATCCATTTAAGCTTGCCCAAACACACTAGGAGAGCCTCTATTTAAAGGCCTCTAAGATGTATCTAGAATGTGTCTAGAAAGAACTAGGAGATAATCATGGCAATTAAGCACATAACTTCCATGATAGGAAGATAAATATGATGAGGTGTCTAGAATGTTGTAGACACCATGTGCTCAAATAATCTGCTAACTCCCAAGTATAGACAACTCGTGCATGCTTAGAGTGCAAACTCCTGTGTTGTCTACATGACAACTCTCAAGAATTTGCCAGCTTTTATGTGAGCAAATATTAAAATAATGCACCTTAATTAATATAATATTTACTTTACTCTTTTTAATTTATTTATTATTTATTTTTAAATCTCATGCACTAAATTTAATAACTCCACTTATTTAATCTTAATATATTTATATTTTAATCACATGAAATCTAGAATCTTTTAATAATTTTAATATATTTTCCACTTTTTAATTTCATTTTCGAGACTTAATTGCTAAAATATATAATAATATTATTTAGCATCTATTAAAAATGAACACTAAATTTATTATTATTAAAATAAATATTGTCTCATTCCAAATTTAAACTTATAACTTTATCTCTAAATTTAATTATTTTATTTAATTAATTTCCCAATTAATTAAATAAAATAAATATTAAAATACCATATTAATTTTCTATTAAATTAAACCATTAATTAAATCTTTTAATTAGGCTTAATTAATAGAAAATTCTCCTAGAAAGAGTTTGGCAAAATGTGACTAAGGGGTGGGCACTACACTAATTCCATTAGCTTCATTAATTGTTACCAACTTTCTTGTAATTTTCTTAAAAATTCTTTCAACTCTAATTTCCTCATCTCTTCCTCCTTTCTCTTCCTCTCTTTCTCTTTTATTTTATTTTCTTCTTTACTCTTATGCAAATACTTCATCAACAAATCTAGCTCTTCAAACGAGTTCATCCTTTGTCACAACTAGATCTTTTCTGTTCTACCTTGATTTTTGGAAACTAATTCCTCTTCTCAACTTGCATAAACATAAACTCACAACCACACAAATATAAAAATCTCCTTTTCCCAAACCTTCTGTGATTTGATACCAGATGATGCAGCCAAACTCTCTTAAATAATTATCAGTGACATAAATGAGAAAGAACACAAAAATAAATATTAGAGCTCCAAATTATTCTTTATTATTTCTTCCAAATCCTCCTCCTCCTACAATGAGAGAAATTACAATTTTAAATACAAATCCAAAATTACCATTTTTGACAATTTTTTCATAAAATAGTTTTTTGCCATTTTCGATAGTTTTTAGAACAACTTGAAAAAAGCTAATTTTTTTCATGAAGCTTCCTAAAATTGAGATAAGATGAACTGCCAACTAACATTCAAGATTGGAAGTAATATTTTGACGTTATTAATAAAAATCAACTTTCTAAAAACTAAGAAAAATATTAAAAGCTTTAAAAAAATATGTTAAAAGCTCCTGCTTAGAAAGCCACTAAAAGCTCCTGCATCATCAACTTGTTAAAGTTGAGAATCATAAAAAGGGCACTATATGTGAAATCCTTCAAGCAACATTTTCGAGGTTCTTTACTTTTCATCATTTTTGCAATGAATTGATAAAACAAGTATTTGTAGATTAGAATTGGAAAGAAATTTTTTTATTTCCTAATACACATTTAATTAGATTTGAACTTCTTAATCTTATGATGGTTTGATCATCCAAATTCAACTTTTCTATATTGAAAAGTTTATAAACTAAATCTAGTGGTTAATCTAGAAGCTCCTGATCTAAAAAATTATGTTGTGGTTGTCTTGAACACTTGCAACACACTTGCAAAATATTTTTTCTTCTTCTATTTCTTTTCTCCTCCCAAGATAGTTTCCTACACTATTATTTATGAAACTTACTAGATAATTCTATAATTTCCTTTCTCTAACCTTGTTGTCATTGGTTGTTTCTTACCACCATGAAAGGCTACATTTTATAGAAGTTAAAGTGTTTGTGGGTGATCCCAAAATAGTGGGTGCCACTTTTCACATCAACAAAATTGAAAATGATGGGAACTTTCTAATTTTCAATGGTGAACATTAAAGAAATGTTTGCACAAACACTCCTCAGATAAATGTTTGCACAAACATAGTCAAACAAAACTAGGTGTGTTTATGCAAACATAAGTACAAATAAAGGTTTACATGTACATATTAAAGTTATGATTTTGACTTTTAATTCATCATTTTCCAATTTTTTGTTTTCATTTTTATAGTGGAGTAAAAATGCTTTGGACGTTGGAGTGAACATGTCAGGGTGTTTAGTGAGTTGCATTTTTTTCCTCCATTTTTTTCATTGTTGCACTATTTTGGGTATGTTTATATCTAATTATATCAATGTTTTTTTATATTTTTTAAGCTTTCAAAGAATATTTTAGTGTTAATTTAATATTTTGATTTCTTATTATTGTTAGTTAATTATATTTTTTTTATTTATAATTTTTTATTAGTTAATTATAGATTAGCGTTATTAGAAAAATATTTGAAAGTACATTAGAAAATATTAGAAAAATATTAGTATAACATTAGGAAATAAATTTAGAAAAATATTAGTGTTATTAAAAAGATATGAGAAAAAATATTACAAAATATTAGAAAATATATTAGAAAATATTAGAAAATACATTAGAAACTATTAGAAAAATATTAGAAAATATTTAAAAACATTAGTCTAGAATATTAGAAAAATATTGGCAAAACATTAGAAAATATTTTTAAAAATTAATGTAGAATATTATAAAATATTAGAAAAAGATTTAAAAATATTAAAAAGAATTAGTCTAGAATATTAGAAAAATACTGATTTATTAGTAGTAAATAAATTTAGAAAAAATATTAGTATAACATTACAAAATATATATTATAAAAATATTAGTATAACATTAGGAAGCAAATCTAGAAAAAAATTAGTATTACTAAAAAAATATGAGAAAAAAATTAGAAAATATTAGAAAATACATTGGAAAATATTAGAAAAAACATTAGAAACTATTAGAAAAATATTTAAAAATATTAAAAAAAATTAGTCTAGAATATTAGAAAATATTGGAAAAACATTAGAAAATATTTTTAAAAATTAGCGTAGAATATTAGAAAATATTAGAAAAAGATTAAAAAATAGTAAAAAGAATTAGTCTATAATATTAGAAAAATATTACTTTATTAGTAGTAAACAAATTTAAAAAAATATTAGTATAACATTACAAAATAAATGATAATAATAATAATTCTAACCCTAATCCTAACCCTATATATAACCCTAGTTATGTAACCCCAATTCTAATCTTAACCCTAACCCTAATCCAAACTCTAGCTCTAAATCTAGCTCTAACTCAAATTTGAACCCTAACTCTAACCCTAATCCAACCCTAGTTCTAACTCATCGTCAGTGGTTCCTTGCGATATTACAAGGCGACCATCAATACTATGCATTATAAATCTATATAAACACTTTAAACATATGCATTGAAATATTCAATTATATATATTTATTGTGTTTTACCATTTCCTTGAAGCATATAACATATATTGTATTTTGTAATACATGTAAACATCAATTTTATTACCTATTCTACCTCCTACTAAAATAACAATCTGAGTTGTATCTTTGGTATGTATTTGTTCTTTATTACATATCACTTGTTTTCTTAGTATGTCTTAGTTACAATTGAATTTACATTAATTCTATTAACCTATTACAACCCACATTATGAGTGGTGGATTCTTTTCCTATCCACCTTTCTAGGAGAGTCTCTCAGTAAGTTTGGAGCCCGTTACCTTTATCATTCATCCCAAGCATAGAAGAATGAGATGAGGTAATAAAAAATTCAATAATCAATGTAAATTAAAGTCCCTTATTTAGTTAATTTGACATTACTTTTTGATACAATGTTTGACTTAGCCTTTGAATTGTTCTTGTATAGATGTAGAGTGAGCCACACTATGCTATGAAGAAGCTTCATTTTGATGATCATGCTACTTCATCATAGATTTTCATTGTTGCATATTATGTAGATACATCATTGTGTTTATTGAATGACTAATTTTTGTACATATTCAAAATTTGTAGTGTGAATATGGATCTCCATATATGTGATGCCATATTTTGTAATTGTGCTTTTGATCTAGCATATATGACTTATTTGGATATGTACTCTCAATATTTTATCATAGTTCATTGGACATTAAACTTGATATATGATATTATTTGTTCATTATGAAACTAAAGAGTGTAATGATGGTTTTGAATGTGGTGCATCATGAATGTGTTAGGGCCATTATAGATCACTTGGATTTTGTTGTGAGGTCAGTAATGTCAATGATGACCTATACTTTAATGAGTAAGATTGTATTGGCGGAAATGTTTTCTACAACCTCAAAGATTGCAAGGATGGTTAGGGATTTTGTAGTTCTCATTATTATGACTATTAGATAAAGGAGGATCATTTGTTGATCCTAAGAAGAAATATATAAACATTTTAAAATAAATATTCTATTATCATCTAAACATATGCCTAGATGATTACTTACTATGTTTGTGCTAATATTATAGAGTTAACACAATACAATCTTTATCTAATTATATTTATATAATTATTTTTTTATTTAGTACTATTTTACTTTTGTAAATTAATTATATATAATAGCGAGATAGTGACATGTAGTATACTATTTCCTTAGAATGAGGATATATAAAGGGAGATGAAGGAGGCTATCAATTTTTATTCTATAGTGTAGTATCATTCTCTTAAATTGATTGTATATAATAAGGGGGTGGTCATTTTATTGCTTGTAGTATATTATTTTCTTGGAATGGGGATAATTTTATTAGACAGATGTGTTTAGTATCTTGTTCAGTTAAATTGATTATACATAACACGTACATGATCACTACATTGTATGTGGTATATTATTTTTGTAGAATGAGAATACATAAAAGTGGGATGATTATGCTTATTTCTTATATAGTATCTCATTGTCTAAATTGATTGTATATAGTAAAAATATAGTCACTTTATTATCAGTAGTATATTGTTTTCATAAAATTAAACTAAATGAAAGAGAGATGATTATGTTGTATTATGTAGTGTCTCATTTTCTTAGAATTTATATGATTCACTAGAAAATCTTCTTCAACAAGACTCTTGAGCTAATATTGTGGTATGGTTATGTAATTAAATTTAGGCATTACTCCATTAGAGAGCCAATGTAGATAGAAGAAGAATTGTAACTTTATTTTTTATGGTATATTATTTTCTTAGAATGAGAATAGGTAAAAAGGAGAAAATTATGTTTTGTTGTGTAGTGTCTAGTTTCATTAAATTATTATATATAATAAAGAGTTGGTTATTCTATTTTATTTAGTATATTATTTTCATAGAATGAGATTAGATAAAATGAAGGTAATATTTTTTATTTTTTAGTATACATTTTCACAAATTGATTGTATATAACAAGGGGGTGTATGCAATATTGTTATTTTTATAATTATTTCTAAAAATGTTTGGCATATAGCTGTAATGGCCAGTGTTGTGCATGCCCATTGATTAACTTTAGTGACACTCCTTGATGACTATTTGTGCTTCGTTGTTTCTCATTCTAGATTGAGGGCCATTTCCCTGCCTTCTTTATAAAATTTAAGGAGATTGTCACTTTATTTGGTGTAGTATCTTGTTTGGTTAAATTGATTATAGATACAAAGTAGATGGTAACTTTATTGCATGTAGTATACTACTTTCATAGAATGGGAATAGATAAAAGGGAGATGATTATGTTCTATTATGTAGTATCTGAATTTCTTCAATTGATTATAACTAATAGAGAAATAGTCACTTTATTGCAATTAGTGTATTATTTTTTTATAATGAAAATAGATAAAAGATAAATTATTATGTTTTATTGTGGAATATCTTATTTTCTTAAAATGATTATACACAACAAGGATCTATTATCACTTTATAGCATATAGCATATTATTTTTTAGAATAGATAAATGAGAGATGATTATGTTTAATTATATAGTATCAGGATCTCTTAATTTATTTATACATAATAATGTGATTGTCACTTTATTCCATGCAATAGACTATTTTTTGTAGAATGAGAATAAGTAGAATGGAGATGATTATGTTTTATTGAGTTGTATTCCATTTTTAAAATTGATGGTATATAATAGGGAGATGGTAACTTTATTGTAATTAGTATATTATTTTCCTAGAGTGAGAATAAATAAAATATATATGATGATTATGTTTTACTATGCAGTACCTTATTTTCTTATATTGACTATGTATAACTAGGAGATCATCACTTTATTGAATGTAGTATATTAATTTCATAAAATGAGCATAGATTATAAAAGTAGATGATTATATTTTACTATGGACTATACTATTTTCAAAATATTTAAATATATCAAAGAAAGATGCTTGTATTTTATTTGTAGCATCTTGTTTTCTATACTAATTATTGGAAGCTACAATTGGAACAATTTTTATATTGTCATTGATCTCAAACCTACTAGAAAGGCATTGTCTAACTATTCAAGAGGCATTTATTAACACTGTACAATCCTATATCTATTGATTGATGGAGAGGATTTGAAAAGAAGATGTAGCAAGGTGAATTAGTGATGTTTATGAGTGATGAGAAGTTAAAGTATCATGGAAATACAATGGACACTTCATATGTTAGTCTATGACAATATAATGTGTTGTTTAATCTAATTTTGATAAAATATCAATGTTGGTCAGTCAATGATGGAGCTAGAACAAAAGGTTAAGGAACTTAACTAGAAGACAAGTGATAGTTATTGACAAGTAAGTATACTAAGGAAGGTTATTAGCAACTGTGTATAGAAATGACCAACTGGGTTAGTGAATTTTGAGCTACATTGTAACAACCAACTAGAAGAACACAATGATTGCAAAGTGATAACAAAATTTATATTTTGTAAATGAATTGAGTTTGAGGCCAACACAGTTAGAATTTTCAATTAGTCAAACTGGACGAATGATAAAGACTAATGAGATGGCGTATTTATGAACTAGGAGTGTTTTTTATATAATCAAAGACAATGATTTAATCATAGGTTTCTAGAAGTATAAAGAGAGGAGAAGGAGAATGAAATAGTGGAAGGATTCAATGAATTTTACCTAACCCTAAGATCTACAGTGATATGTAAGTGAAAAAATATCAAAATTATCTATTTAAGGAGGAATAAAAGATATTTCTAAGGGGGGGTCAATGTTGATTGGAAAACTTATGGAGAAGTTATGATGAGAATGGAACTTGAGGAGAAGTCTTAACAATTTGATGAATTATGATTGCTTGAGGAGATGCCAAGCATATGAGTGACAAAGATGTGATTGAAAGTGTGGGTGTTTAAAAGGTGCTAGGTTGCAAAAGACCTAATACAAGGATGCATAAGAGAAAAACAAGCGTAAGGACTAGCAAGAGCCCACACTCAATACGATTTTCTTTAGATCTAGACCAAATTCAACATAATCACAAGGACTCTCTACATTTTAGGCTCTGCAAGGCCAAGGTGTGTGCATCTTAAGGATCTAAATGACTAGATATTTTGATTTCTCCTTTGAAACTCATTTTCTCACACTCTTCTCTCTAGATCTATCCCTTATAGAAGAAAAATGGTCAACAATTATTCTTAGATTTTTAATGAAACCTTGATTCTAGTAGCTAACTATAATTCAAAGAAATGCTACTACAAATAAGCAATGATTAACAGTTTGATTCTTCATATAGAAAAGTAAATATTGCTTTGATTTTTAAATATTCTTTGTGTAACCACATGAGCATACTAATTTGCATTTGAATTGATGATTTATGTCTTATCCATTGCTACATAGATTCTAACTAGCAAAACATAGACCCATTTAATTGCCTTATAATTAAATGATCAACATTTAGCCCTAAACCCCATTCTTATGATATCCCTTTCTTATGACTAGAAACCATAAAAATTTATGGAAGCATTTAATCAATTCCTTTAACTAAAAGAAACAACAAATTGAAATATTTAACCTATTCTAGTTGTATTAAATTGGATGAATGTTGCTCATTCAATCCCAAAATAACCAACATATGAGAACAGAGACAAAATTTAGAGACATAGATATTGTAGAATGTTCCTTTGTATTTATCTTCCTTGGAAACAATACATTATTGATATAAACTCAAGAATAACTCAAGAAATAACAAAGTTGTCATTCAATATTCACTTGTATTCTCAAATTTGCAAACTTGATAACACCACATAAAATTGACACAAACGCTAACTAGACTAACTACAAAATAACATAAACACTAAAATTATATTGACTTTAGATCTCTTCTCCACATCTTGGAAATCCTTTTATAGGAAGGATTGCAACAAGCCTCAGATGGGAGGACATGTGTCAAAATTACACTCAAAACAAAAACAAAAATATATTTTATTATAAAAATTCTTTGTACTTTTGAACACAAAATAAAATGGAGTTCCAAAATTGGCAAGTGACACTTTCTATAGGTTTCTTGAGCATATTTCTATTGATTTTAAACTTCCTATCACTTCCCTTGCCTTTTTCCTTTTCTACCTTTTTAATTGCATCTTTATGCCATCTTAGTCACTGTCACCGTATGGTAAAGTTTTAATATATGTAATAAATTCCACAATAGCTATGTCTTTGTCTACATCAAGTCAGGTGGCATCCCTAACTACATTTCAACCATTGAGGCACTTGTTCCACTTGGCATCTATTATTTCTTTAACCTTTGCAATTTTCTTTAACATCTTTGCTTCTAGCTTATAGAGCATGTTAATCAAATTATAAATTACTACTACACTTGCACCATCATTGAAATATACTAGGAATCTTGGATGATTTAAAATGCTATCAAAATAAGATGACCACTCCATCCAGTCACTCCTCCATCACTATCAAAAATTGTAGGCACAAAATTGGGTGTTCCTATGGCAATTACTTTCATTTTATTCTAAATTAGTTGTAATCTATCAACAAAGAAACCATTCAGATCATTTACCTTGTTAATCATTTTTCAAAAATTGATTATCATTTCCTTTAGAAATTCTTTATTTTGTGCCAATATAGGTATAAGGTCCCCATGTGCTAAAAAGAGGAGAAAATAGACCAATTGCCTCATAACACTTGTACTCTTCTCCCTACAAAACAAGATAGTTGTTGTGTACACTCTGGGGGGCAAGTTTTGGTGCATTTATTTTGTGAACTAATGAGTTCTTTAGTTCTAATTTCAATCTCCTTGCCTAATTCTAAATTCTCTTCATCAAATTCCATGGCATGACTTGATGTACCTTATATCCTTGATGCTTGACCCTCTATCTGAATGCCCTAGTCTTTAAACTTTGTAGCTAATCTAACAATTTTCTTAATGCTACTATTTCTTTTTTCCAAGTTGAGGGTTTTATGCTCAAATACATAAGTCTTCTTCATTTATTTCTCATAATGCCTCCCACTTTTGATATACCACTAATAGGCTCCTTCCAACATTGTTTCAAGGACATCTGACTTGTTATTTCCCAAGAGTTCCATTGAGGTTTACATTCCATACATTAGGTTGTTGGAGGTTGAGTACACATTCCAAAATATCACATTACCCCTAGTGGATTCTTTAATTTTCATAAGGTTAGGCTTTTGATGCTCTAGAGATAGACTCCATATAGCCATTGTTTGAGCATCAATGTTGTATCTTGACCCTCTCAACTCTCCTAGTTGTTTCTCACCTTCAAATGAGACTATCTTTTCTTGTCTCCTCATCTAGTCTAGTAGAAAAGAGGAACTAATATCCCATCCTAGGAAGACAATCACACCACTTTTTCTCAACAAATCTCTAGCCTCTTCCATAATGAGTGTTTTACTAGTATGATCATACTCTTGGAATTTCTATACTAATTCAACAACTACCTCATCAAACTCTCCTGGCTTCTTTTGTAGAGACAACTCATTTTGTTTCAACATGAAAAGGAAGCTTTTAAATTCTTCTATTTTGATGAAACTATTGTCACTCATAAATTCATTTTTTTTAATGATTCTATCACCAATCATCTAAGCTTGTAGGTATAGTTTTCTATCCTTTTTCTCATCCTTAGTGACTTGAGCTATCAGATATCTTCTTCTTACATCAACAAAATACTGGTGACCCCTAGGTAGGACTTGTAACACCTTTTGTTGATCCTTTTGTGGAATCTCCACCATTTTCTTCTTATTCCTTTACTCTTCCCATGCTGAGCTCTCGGGTTGATCTTCCTTATTATAATTGATTTAAAATATACTTCATCAGAATAATCAAAGATCTAATTTTCTTCTTATTTCCTCAGAAACTTGTGTTGATATTTCATCAAAATTCTACACATAGTTGTCCAACTTTGACCAATAATATTCTTAATGAGAAAATCCCTTAAAGGATGGATCAACCTTTTTGATCTCCTACTCATAACTTAGAACATCTCTATATTTGATCATTCTTTCTCTATAGATTTCATCATTCAATATGTCAATAATGACATAATCCTCCCATAGATATTTGTGTGATGTAAATTATATCCCCTCATGCTATTTAGGGCATTCCTGACTACATCTCAGGGGTCATATGTTGTTTGTGGTCCATTTGGAAATTTTTAGCCTCTCAAATAGGAATAAATCTCCCCAATAGCATTGTTTCCTATCGCAAAATCTCCTACTTTAGTGCATCTATACAAAAATGTTCCTTTCTTGGTAGCTTTGTCTAGATATTCTCTATTTAATGAGATAAGTTGCCAAAAAACTTCTAAAAACCCTAGCCTTTCTTGGAAATATTTAGGTAGAATAAGAGGTGGCTAAGGGTACCCATATATTTTAATAATAGTATATTCCTCAAATAGAAAAACTCTTCACTAATCATGTGTCAATTATTTCCCAACATCAAAACATATCTTAGGCTTAACAATTTCTCTAACACTTCTTGGTATTTTTTCATTAACCAATCCTATCATTTTCAAAATAGGATGTACAAAATCATTAGAAAAATAAAATGACATATGAATATGGGTATACTCTTTTCCATACCATTGTCCACCTTTGCACTGGTAGCCTTTCTCTCCATTCCTCTATGCATTCGATGAAACTTTGATCAAAGGAATTAACATTTTTGAATAAGATCGAATGAATGGTCAAAGAGTAGTGAGGGAATGTAAAATTCACTAATTTACCTATTGTGTAGCAATGATCTCATCATGGATCTTGTCAATGATGTATGCCACATAAACATACATGACATTTTCTTTAGGGTTTTGAATATTCTAGGCCATTATATAATGTCCTTCTAGGGATTTCATGGTGTTGGATACAATTGATCAATTGTGTGTTGTGCTTGATGTTACACAAATGTCATATCAGTTATCAGACAAAGTCTATTGAGCTTAGATGGTCAGCAAAGTGAATTACAGAGTCTACCGAGCATTTCTAGAAGTCACACTATGAAGACAGTTTCTATTGAGCTCACTCAAGTGTCAAAGGATTCTATGATAGAATTTAGTGTTAACCAAGCTCCCAAGGTTAACAAAGAAAAGTTAGTTTCTACTAAGCTCACAAGGTCAACGAAGGAAAATTAGTTCTTACCCAATTCACTTGGTCCCCAAACGATTTTGTAGAGTTTGCAGTGTTTACCAATCTTCACTTGGTTAATACTGGAAATCATTTATGGAGTAGTGTTTACCAAGTAGGGTTGACCAATAAAAGATTTCATTATTTTGGGAAATGAAGTTTAATTGTTTCATGTAATGACTGTAGCCAACTAATGTATTGTTTATTGGTAAATGTAACTTGTAAATGAGCTGACTTGACAATTTGTAAGGTATAAATAAAAGGTTAATTTATGAATTCTAAGGTATGGATGGATGTATGAATGAGAAAGAATGCACGTGAGTTGATTGTGTGAAGAGGAAGTGTGACCAAATTTTGATGAAGGATCAGATATCCTTGAGGAGAAGAAAAGGTGTATTCGATCAGTCAGGATCTATTGAAGAAGAACATAGATCTATAATAGAAAAGTTTAGTTTCATCTCATTTAGGTCACTTCATTGTTAAGTTTTCATCATTGTAGCAGTGATTTGTAAATATCTTAACAGAGTTGGTTTAACAGCTATTTTGTAAATCCTCTAACAAGGTTGACAGTTCTACTAAATTTTTCTAAAGTCCTCTAGCAAGGCCACTCCTAGTAGGGTGATTAAATCTTCTAACAAGGTCACACCTAATAGTGTGTTTTGTAACCTTTAATAGGGTTGGCTCCTAATAGGGCTCACTTCAAAAGAGTGAAAATTAGTAGCTAGTTACTTGGTGGTTTTTTCCATATTGAGTTTCCACGTTAAATCTGGTGTCTCTTGTGTTCATGTCATTTTCTTTTGCATGCATGTTAATAATTGTAAATGCTTAAAGATTAGTAATAAGTTAATACATAGTTCATCTATCAAGTTACAACATTTTTCTGTGTCTACCAAGTAACAGTAGTAACTAGTTATTTAAGACATCTAAGGGATCTGTGGATTTGTTTTTGTGGTAACTGATTCACCCCCCTCTCAATTACTCCATCTATATTTCCAACAATTGGTATCAGAGCCTTTAGTGCTTGTAGGAAGGATTTCAAGGATCTAAGCTAAAGATTAGGATGTCTTACAAGAGGGAAATTCCAAGGCTTAATAAGGACAACTTTTTAGCATGGCAAGGTCTCATGAGACTCCATCTGGCTTCCATTGGAGATACTGGACTGAAATATCTAGATGAAACATATGTAACTCCCTCTGGTACATTATCTACTAATGACATTACTAAGAAGAAGACTCATAACACCGTGATGATAGACATTGTATTTTCCCTAAGCTATGACGAATTTGATGATGTCAAGAACTAAAAAACTACCTTTGAAATGTGGAACAAGATGAAAGAAATCTACGGAGGTGATGATAATGTAAGAAGAGCCAAAGCAGAAAGTCTAAGAGGACAATTTGATCAGATGAGGATGAGAGAGGATGAAAACATTGCCAAATATGTTGAAAGAGTCAAAGTAGTTGTCAATGATATGAAGGCTTCTAGAGGAGACATTAAGGAGGAAATAGTTGTAAGTAAAGTTCTTAGAACATTACTTCCCATTTATGCAATTAGAGTTTCTGCAATTCAAGAAAGAAGATGTGAAGGAAATAATAAAATAAATTTAGAAGCCATAGTAGGAAGATTGATTGCATTTGAGCTAGATAACTATGATAACTGTGTTCCAACTTCCAAGAACATTGAGCCAACATTTGAAGCCAAACTTTCACTCAGGGAGAACTCTAAGAAAATAAAGGATTCTTAGTTAGAACATGAAGAAGAATCAAAATAGAGTTCAAATAGTGATCTTAAGGTTGTTGAAGATCTGCTTGCAAAGAAATATTCAAGAGGTAGAGGGAAATACAAAGGTAAGGTTCTTCTAATTTTTTTTTCATGTGAAGAAATTGGACATATTGCTACTAGGTTCCCAAATAAGTAGAACAAGGATGAGAAGAAAGGTCACAAGTGCATTGGCAAGAAAGAATTCAAATCATTGAAGGACAAAGGTAAAAAAATATGTTTCATTGTTAAGGATTCTAATGATTTTGATGATGAAGAAGATGAGATTGTTTACATTGATGTGAAAGATGAATCTAACTATGATGGTGGTAGTGTGAGGTTTGGTAATAATGAACCTTGTTGCATAAAAGGAAGAGGAAGAATCTCACTAACCAAAGAGCTTTTTTTTGATAATGCCTATTGGGTAGAAGGTCTAAAACACAATCTGTTGAGTGTGGCACAACTACTCAATAATGGATTCAAAGTGGAATACATGCATGGAAAAGCAAGATTGCTAGATGATAAAGGAAAGCTAATTTGATCAGATATACAGATAAAAGGTAACTTGTTCTATCTTGAACTTGGTGAATGTTCATGTTTTATTGTTCAAGTTGAAGAAAGTTGGTTATGGCATAGAAGGTTGTGTTATGTGAACTTTGATAACTTAGTGAAAATAAGAAAATTCAAAAAAGTAAGAGGCATTCATAGTATAAAGAAACCTAAGGTTGGTCTATGCAAGAATTGTTAGATTGGTAAGATGGGAAAGACCAGCTTTAAAAGTAAGAACTATCAATTTGAAGAATTTTTAGAAATTGTGCATACTGATCTGTGTAGACCTATTGGAATTGAAAGCTATATTGGAGAAAAGATCTTCATTTTTTTTTGTTGATGATTGCTCAAGAATGATGACTATCATGCATCTAAGAGAGAAACTAGAAGTATTTGAAAATTTCAAGTGGTATTTAGCCAAAGTAGAAAAGGAAATAGGAAAAAGACTAAAATGTTTGAGGTCAGACAAAGGTGGTGAATTCATCTCCCATGAGTTCAATAACTTTTGTATTGAAAGGGGAATCAAAAAAAGGTATCAGTCCCTAACACTCCTAAGAAAAGTGGAATAGCTGAAAGGAGGAATAGATCTATCATGGACTATGCAAGAACTTTAATGATTGAAAAGAACATTGCTATCAAATACTGGAAGGAAGCTATCAGCACCGCAGTTCATACCTTGAACTAAGTACAACAAAAGAAGGACTCATTCAAAAACCCCTTTGAGTTATGGTATGGCTATAAACCTAATGTAAGTTACCTAAAAGTATTTGGAAGTAAATGTTACATTTTGAAAGAATCTAGAAAGGGTATTTTTGATATGAAGGGTGATGAAGGAATATTTTTTGGATATTCTTGAAAAAGTAAAGCATATAGATGTTTGAATTTGTCTACTCACAGAGTCATAGAAAGTGCACATGTGAAAGTTGAGAGTTTGTAGAAAGGACTGAAGAAGAAAGTAAAAAGGAACCAAAAGATTAAAAAAGATTTGTTTTCATTGAACCTGATACAGTGCCAGATACATATGTTAATCAGGAATCTTCTACTCATAAGTCTTCAGTAACCAAGTTGCAAGAAGTTCAAACCGAGCTATAGGAACTTGAGTCACATGTTGATGCTAGTGAGCCAATGCCTACAAAGTCTAAATGCCCCAAGCAGTAGAAAAAATAGCCAAAACCTAAAGTTGAAGTTTAAGAGGATGAGAATACAATGCATTCAAAAGGCAAGGAACTTGTATTAGCTAAGTATGTCAGGAGACATCATGCACTAGATCAGATCATTGGAGACAAATATGAAGGAACTATGACAAGAAGTAAGTTGAAAGGTACTTGTTTACTTGCTAATTTTGAACCTATAAATTTCAAAGATGCATTAGGAAATGAAAGTTGGATTGAGGCTATGAATGAAGAGATAGAGTAGATAGAGAAAAACAAAACATGGACTCTTGTACCCAGGCCTAAAGATAAAAATATGACTAGAACCAAGTGGGTATTCAAAAATAAGTTGAATGAAGATGGTAAGGTGTCAAGGAACAAAGCTAGATTAGTATGCAAAGAATACTCTCAAGAAGAAGGAACAGACAATGGAGAGACTTTTTCTCCTATTGCAAGATTGGAAGGTGTCAAGACCTTACTTGCTACATATAAAGGATTTAAAGTTTATCATATGGATGTCAAGTCAACATTTCTCAATGGTATACTAGATGAAGAAGTCTACATTGAATAGCCTAAATGTTTTGTTGATCCAAACAGGAAAGACATGGTCTACAAATTACACAAAGCATTGTATGGTCTAAAACAAGCCCCAAAAGCATGGTATGAAAGACTGCATAACTATCTTATTCAGATTAGTTTTTAGAGAACTAATGATAATAGTAGCTTGTATATCAAGGAAGGACCAGATAACAAAATTTTTTTTGTAGAAATATTTGTAGATGATACGTTGTTCATAGGGAATGATGATCTTTGTAAAGAATTTTTAGAGCAAATGAACAAGGAATTTGAGATGTCTATGTTTGGAGAGATCAAATTCTTTCTTGGTCTTCAAATTTAGTAGAGTAAGAATGGCATCTACATCACTCGGTCTAAATACATCAAGAAGATACTAAAAAAGTTTGGTATGGAAGACTATAAACTAGTTGGGACTCCTATGTGCACTAGTCTAAAGCTTACCAAGGATAATGAATCAAAAGAGGTTGTGTATATAAGCAATGTTAGTATACTAATAGAAACCAAATTTAAATAAAGCTTCTACAAACTAAACAAAATTCATAAACTTCAAGATAGACTAAGATGAGCTCTCAATTAAGAATATGAGCCGTTAATGGACTCTCTCAATAAGAAGCTCTCTTGTTGAGTGGCTTTTTCTAAATAGATAGGATGTATGCTCAAGCTTATGTGTGAGGCCTCACCCTAACCCATCATAGCATAGTGATACACTACTATTATTTTGATATTCATGACTCGAGATGTCGAGACATTATCTGATGCTTAGAACATACTTTATTATTTCATTTTGTGTGATGTTACTTTCAGATATATTTGATGATCGTCATTTCATGTTTCATGTATATGTATGTTGATGAAATCAGTAAATGTAAGATTGAGACTTTGATTTAAGAGTTTTTAAATGATTAAGAATTAAGCAGGATGAAGAAACCCTTATTGATGTATGTTTTAATTTATGTGAATTTTTGATACGTATACATTTATGTACATGTGATTTTATGGGACTACTGATGTGTGCAATGAGTGTGCAGATATTTAGCTGAGAAACCCTACGGAGGAACATAACTGATCTCCTTGTGCTAATTTTGGAGACCTTGTTGTTCATAATTATGTTCTTTCACTGTCACTTGACACTCCTGAAATGTTTATGTGCTTTAGCATACTATTTAGGGTTAGTTGTTTAACCTTTGGACCCAAGTTGGTTTAGTTGGTGTTAGTTTTCTATTGGGTTCTTAATCGAGGTTAGTCATCCCTTAATCTGGATTAGTGTTTAATCTGCAAGGTTAGAGTAGTTAGATCCTATTTTATTCCTAAATTTTATTTAGCTCTAAACCTCTTTCCTAAGGCTTAAAACTTGATATTATTATACCCAAAGGGTATGGGTATGGGTTAGGGATCTTTTCCAACCCCTAAGCCCCTTTTTTTGACTTTTGAGGTCACTCATAAAGTCTCTTTTTGCCTTTGTGCGAAAATTGATCATGGGTATCTTGTGTTACCTCACCTCATCTCCACTTGGGGTTTAACCATAGTGTAGGTTGAGTTAGGAGTTTCTAGAATTGCTAGTGGGTGGAAATAGTTATTGCCCCTGTTGGTGGTTGAGTTTGAGGCCTATTTAGAGGCCCTTCTTAGACTTGTGGAGGTGGTTACCCAATCTCTACATTTAGAGAGGAGTTCTTGAAGATTGAAGGAAGGAAGTGGAAACTCTACTCAAATTTTTTCATTGCCATTAGCTCCTTGTGAAGGTAGGAAATTCTCATCTCCCTTATTCAGTTTTCATGTTTATTTCATGCTTATGCTACCTTGTTGTTGTTGCAATGTTTGTATGTTTGTGGGTATGTTGGGAAGATTTGAAAACCATGTTATTTTGGAAGTTTTCCTTTCATGTTTATTGTTTGAAATTTTTGAGAGTTTTCTTATATGGGTGTTTTGGTATTACTCACCCTTGGAGAGGGCAGAAGTGACCAATTTTGGGAAAGGTCTGTTTAGTTGGACTCCAACTAGTGTAGAGTCTCTTCTTAGGATGAGAAGAGGGAGAAAGGGTAGGGTTTTATGGGCCCCTACCCGTCAGCACAAACCTCGTATGAGTATGGCATTTCTAAATGGAAGAACAAAAGTTCTTGATTAATAGCCCCGATTGGGCATCTGATTTTGTGTTGTGCTCGACTTCTCCTAGTTGGAAGAATCCACCTTTCCCTAGTGTTGATTTATTGTAGATATTGTTGTGCAAACCTTGTATAAATATGCATGTTTTGAATTGTTCTTGTTCATGCTTTTGGTCACCTGATCAGATTCTGTTTCCTCCATGGTTTTAGAAATGAGTTGCAAAAAACATTATAAATTCCTTGATTAGGGTCATGAAGAAAATTTGATTAAATTGTTGAAATTTGGGATTGAGATCCTATTGTATATTGTATTTTAAACATTGTTAAAATTGGCAATGAATCTGGGTTTTCTTCCTGATTCTTTCCCGACTGAGCCTTGAATTAGGTTGGCCAATAAAATTGGCGTTGAGTATAATTGCTTGTCATGTGATTTAATTGTAAATTTTAAATTTAGATGGATGAATTTTAAAATTTGGATGGAGTTGATGATTTTTAATTTGGTAAAAATTTCAAGGTTTTCCTTTATGTTGAAAATGAAAATTATACCATGGATGTAGATTCAGTTGATTTGAGCAAATTTTCAAGTTCTTTATGTAATCATTATATGATTAAAATGAAAATTTATGTTAAGAAAAGAAAAGAGGATTATAGTTAATAGTTTTATTCAGGATGTTAATAGATCAAATTTAATCATGTATTTTTTTTAGACATAAACCATTGTATCAATGTTTAAAGCTTGTAAATATATATATATATATACACACACACACACCTTAAAAAAAAATAACATGACTTTAAATCTACACTTAGAAAATTTTCAAAGAAAAATGTGTTCACCCTAGTTTTTGTATGAAAAGACAATTTAATTCCCCTCACTACAACAGAGAATCTTATAAAGAATTTTTTTATTCTTTGTTTGAAAAATATAAACATAAATACATCAATTTATAAATTAATGTGCAATTTTTAATAGACTAGTCACATTTTCAAAATATCCTAAATTTATCTTCTCACCCATAAAACTTTAAGAGTTTAATGCATACCTTTCTCACCATAGGGGACGTCTGTTTTGGATTGGATTTAAAATGGATTTTTGTTTAAATAAAGTCATTTGCATGTGGGAGGGTGACACCATTCTATCCCCACATCCCATCTCCCATCTACCCCTTATCATTTGGGCGCTAACTTGGGAGATGTATTATTTTAAAAGCATGGACAAAATAAAGTTTTGCCTTTTTAAAATATTACTCCCCCCCTTGGTCTGGTCACCACTTTTGAGGGTGAAGTCTGCGCATTATTTTTTGGCTGTAGGTTTTGTTGGGTGGGGGCGGCTCTGCCAGCAGTCCCTCGGGCAGAGCGTTGTCCCAAGGGTAGCACTTGGGAAGTGCTCCTTGGGAAGCACTTGCCCAAGGAGTAGGGTGGGGCATAGGGAGTAGGATATTTGTTAGGGGTTAGTTAGGGGTTAGGTTAGTATTTAGGTTAGTTAGTATTTAAGGTTTTTTTCAAATGTAAGTTTAGTATATGTTACCTTGGTTTTATATTAATTCAAGTTTATTAAAATTTCTTTTAGTTGATAGTTTGTAGAATGTAATTAGTTAAATTTGTTTAAATGTATGAAATTTAGGTTAGTTAAAAATTTATGTTTTTTTGTGTTCTTAGTTTAGTTATTTTAAAGATTAGATTATCATTAAAGTTATTTTAAGTTTATTAGCTAGCTTTGTATTATGAAGTGTAATTTTTTTATGTTTTAAAATTTAGTTAGTTAATTTAATAAATGGAGTAGTAGTAAATCTGGTTATGTTAATACTTTCATTTAAGCTATTTTTTTTTTTTAAATTATTATATAATTCGTAGTGTTAGATGTTAATTAGTATGTTAGCATAGGTGTTAGTGTTAGATTTAGTAGTTGAAATGTTTTAAGTTAATAAATTTAGATATTGATATATATTCAGTTTTAATATAGTCAATGGTGTTAAAGTGATTTTCTTTATCGATTAGTTTGTCAATCGATAATTAACTATGAGATTTTTAGTAAATTTTGTTTAGATAATTACAATTAATCTAAACCCGAATACATTTACATTGTTGATTGACTAGTTGTTTCATATTGTTGTAAGATAATCAAATATCGTATCTTTGATCGATATCCATCTTCTAACAAAAGTTCAATATCCTAATGACATAATCGTCCTCATGTTTTAATCATAAGAGATAATATAGAGAACCAGTACTTAAAATGTTATCTCAATCATTTAATGTTTAAGCACTTTATTTAATAATTTAAAAAAAAAAAAAAAATATTTGTGTGTTTTTGCCCTCGTAGTTTGGGCATGACATTTTGGTATCAGAGCTCATGTTTCAAAACTAGGAACCTTAAACCATTGTGCTTCCTAAACTTAACTCAAGCTTTTAATTGTGTAGATGTCGCCTGTTACTCGTAGGCGACGAGGCAGAGGTCGTAGGGCTAGGGGTGGTAGAGAGGGACAAGAGGATAGACCACCTCCACCACCACCACCTCCACCTCCACCACCACCACCTAACCTGAACTAGGACATTATAGATGCACTTCATACTTTGATCGGTGTAGTTCAGCAGAGAGTAGTACCTATAGTTTAGCCAGTTCAGCAGATTCTAGTAGTGGAAGTAGAGGGACCCGGGGGAGGCGGGCCCAGAGTCAGAGAGAGGACTAGGAGTCCCCCATCGAGGCAGTTAGAGGGTTAGGGTGAACACGAGGAAGAGTCCATACACCAGAGAGGACCCCCTTTTGACAGTTGTCCTAGACATGTAAGAGATGACATCAGGGAATTGATTTGACTTGAACCACCATTGTTTATCGGTACCACTGAGGGTTCAGTAGCAGAGGCATGGTTACAGAGCTTATAGCGGTGCTTTGGGTTATGCCCTTATGGGATTAATCTAAAAGCATGCCTAGTAGTTCATCAGTTGAGAGGGGATGCCTCCAACTGGTGGCACCAAGAGGAGATTATATGTGGAGTGAGGATGGACACCTTCACATGGGAAACTTTTCTAGAAAGATTTTGGGAGAGGTACTTGTCAGAGCATTTTCGGTAGAAACAGATAGAGGAGTTCCATTCTTTTTATCAGAGAGGCCTTATAGTGGCTTAGTACGAGAGCAGGTTTCTCGAGCTCCTTCCTTATGTGGAATATATGAAGGACGAGAAACTTTGGGTGCATTTCTTTATCATGGGTCTAAATTTCTCACTTCAGGGCCTAGTTAGGATGGCATTCCCTACCACCTTTAGATAGGTAGTGGAGATAGCACTAGTTGCTGAGGATACTCAATGTAGGCAGGAGTCACGAGATCAGTCTCAAAATTGAAACTCTTCCCAGCAGAAACCCCCTTAGAAAGGGAATGAGAACTATACAACAGGGTCCTCTAAGGGCTAGCAGTCTCAATAGCCAAAACCCCAGCAGTAGCAGAAGAAACATTCTCAGGGTTATCAGGGCTCCAAGCCCAAGTAGTGGCAGTCACAGGGACCTAGGTAGGATCAGAAAGTATAGGCCCCACAGTCATAGTCAGTGAAGACTCAGAAATCTTCTAGGGGTGGATACAGCGGATCTAGTAGGTCAGGAGGCCCACAACAGTCTAGGTCATAGGGTGCACGATCTTATACTCGTGGACCATGCTACACTTATGGTGGCATGGGTCATATAGCTAGGGAGTGTCCATAGGGGTAGGCATCTAGTGGTCAGAGCAGGGCTTTTTTAGAGCCAACAGTTGGTGACCTAGGTAGATCCCATAGAGTTTTTATAGTGGTTGACAACCGCCAGGCTGAGCATTAGGCCACAGTTATGGAGGCTACAGGTATTATATAGAGTCGTATGGTTGCAGTTTTATTTGATTCTAGAGCTACTGACTCTTTTATATCTCCATTCATGGTGGAGCAATGCGGGCTAGTGGCAGTATGACAAGATGTTAGTTGGGAGGTAGAGTTAGCCTCAAGAGCCAGAGTGTCAGTTAGTTCCTTGGTGCGGAGTTGTCAGATGCAGATTGGAGACATGTCCACTAGGAATGATCTATGCATTACCCCTCTAGGTTCTTATGATGTTTTTCTTGGCATGGATTGACTTTATGCCCACAGTGCCAAGATGGATTGTCGACAGAAGAGGGTGGAATGTGTGGATGATGATGGTATCTCTAGGGAGATCTTTGGAGTGAAGAGGCCAGTGTCCCTTTGTATGATTTCTGCTATGCAGCTTAGACGGTGCATGCGAAAGGGTTGTCAATTGTTTGCTATCACTATTAGTGATAGAGAGGAAGATTCTAAGAGGGAGCCAGCCCTTGATGATTTTCCAATCCTTCAGGAGTTTGCAGATGTGTTTCCTTCAGAGCTTCCTAGTATGCCTCCACCTCGAGTAGTGTATTTTCACATAGACCTAGTGCCAGGAGTCAAGCCAGTTTCGAGTCGAGAGCACCATACAGGATGACTACTCATGAGCTTAGTGAGCTAAAGGCTTAGTTGGAGGAACTCTTAGAGAAGGGGCATATTCAACCTAGTGTGTCACCTTGGGGTGCATCGGTGATCTTCGTCAAGAAGAAGGATGGATCACTTAGGTTGTGTATTGATTATCGGCAATTGAACAAGGTGACCATCAAGAATCGATATCCTCTTCCTAGAATCGATGACCTCTTTGATCAGTTGTAGGGTGCCCAATTATTTTCAAAGATTGATCTAAAGTTGGGTTACCATTAGTTGAGGATTGTGGATAGTGATATCCCCAAGACAACTTTTTGTACTAGGTATGGCCACTACAAGTCCACTGTGGTACCTTTTGGCCTTACGAATGCTTCAGTTGTATTCATGAGCCTCATGAATGGAGTATTTTGCACATTTTTGGATAAGTTTGTTGTTGTGTTTCTTGATGACATTCTGATTTATTCTCATGATGAGAAAGAGCATGACGAGCACCTGAGACAGGTATTGTAGAAGCTGAGAGAGAATCAGTTGTTTGGTAGCTTATTGAAGTGTGCATTCTTTAGACCTGAGATACATTATTTGGGTCATGTCATATTAGATGATGGTGTCTTAGTAGACCCATCAAAGATTAGGGCTATCATGGATTGGCCAGCACCCACCAGTGTTACTGAAGTGAGGAGGTTTATGGGGCTAGCAAGATATTACCAATGCTTCATTTCAAGATTCTCTAGATTGGCACACCCCATCACATATCTTCAAAAAAAGGGGAAGAAGTACGAGTGGACACAGAAGTGTGGTAGAGCTTTTGAAGAGCTCAAGAGAGCCCTCACGAGTGCACCGATTCTTGCACTGCCAGATCTTGTTGCAAATTTTGTGGTGTGCACCGATGCATCTTTAGATGGTTTAGGGGCAGTCCTTATGCAGGAAGGACGACCTATTTCCTTTGAGTCTAGGAAGTTGAAGACTCATGAACTCAATTATCCTACTCATGACCTAGAACTAGCGGCAGTGGTTCATGCCTTGGTGAGATGGAAACATTTCCTTCTAGGTCATAGATTCGAGCTTCATTCCGATCACCAGAGCTTACAGTACATATTCTCTCAGCCGAACCTTAATGCTAGGAAAAGAAGGTGGATGGAGTTCTTGTGTGAGTATGATTTTGATGTTCATTACATCAAGGGAAAGGAGAATGTGGTTGCAAATGCCTTAAGCAGAAGGCGCCATGAGCTTTCATCTGTGACTACTTGCACTGACTTGAGAGAGCGGATCTTACAGCACTTACCAGCTGATGAGCTTTATGCAGAAGTTAGTCAATTAGTATATTCTCAGAGACCCTTGGAAGGGAAGTTTTTAGAGTATTCTTTGGAGTCCGATGGAATTTTGCATCATAGGGGACGTATGTATGTACCTTCCATTGGGGGTTTGCGTGAGCTCATTGTACTTGAGGCTCACAGAGCACCTTATGAAGTGCACCTCAGTGTTAAGAAGTTACATGAAGATTTGAGGCAGTTGTATCATTGGCCAAGCATGAGAGTGCAGATTGCTAGCTTAGTTGTGAGATGCCTTAAGTGCCAGAGGGTAAAGGCAAAGCACCGTCATCCTAGCAGGCTTCTCCAGCCGCATGAGATTGTAGTGTAGAAATGGGACACTATATCTATGGATTTTATTGTTGGTCTTCCTATGTCATCTCATCGCCATGATGCCATTTTGGTGATAGTTGACACATTGACCAAGGTTGCCCATTTCTCACCCATGCATACTACTTTCACAGCATGAGACATAGCTCAGGTGTTCTTGCGGGCCATTGTTAGACTTCATGGTGTTCCTCGTAAGATCATCTTCGATAGAGACTCTTTGTTCACTTCTTCATTTTGGAGAGAGTTGTAATTAGCTTTGGGCACTAGGCTCAATTTTAGTACAATGTACCATCCTCAGATCGATGGCCAGACTGAGTGAGTGAATCAGGTTTTGGAAGACATGCTACGTATGTATGTGATGGATCATCAAGTCAAATGGGAGGAATACCTACATCTTGTCAAGTTTGCCTATAACAATGGGCATCATTCTTCCATAGGTATGCCGCCTTATGAGGCCTTGTATAGGAGACCATGCAGGACACCCTTGAGTTGGGACAAGATTGAGGATCAATTATCTATTGGTCCCCAGTTAGTAAAGGAGATGGAACAGCAGGTGACCCTGATTAGACAGCGCTTGAGAGAGGCACAAGATAGACAGAAGAAGTATGTTGATGCAAAGAGAACAGATCGAGAGTATCAGGTTGGGGATAGAGTGTTCTTGAGGGTGTGACCACACAAGAGCTCAATTCATTTTGGAAAGGGCTCTAAGTTGGCACCCCAGTTTGTTGGGCCGTTCGAGATCCTTGAGCGGATAGGACCTATTGCATACCATTTAGCTTTTCCACCTAGCCTATCACACATCCACGATGTGTTTCATATTTCAATGCTTAGAGGATACATTTATGATGAGTCTTATATTATAGATTGGGATGCTTTATAGGTGGATTCGGATGAACAACTAGCACTGGAGCCCATCCGCATTATTGCCTGACGAACCCTAGCACTTCGAGGTTGAGAGCTAGACCAGGTTAGGGTCCAATGGGATTGTTACGATGAGGTCACGACTTCATGGGAGGATGCAGCATAGATGTGATCTCAGTACTCGTATCTTTTTGATGAACTCCAGGAGGAAGTTCATGCCTAGTGGGGGAGGATGTGAGGCCTCGCCCTGACCCATCGTAGCATAGTGATACATTACTATTATTTTGATATTCACAACTCAAGATGTCGAGACATTATCTGATGCTTAGAACATACTTTATTATTTCATGTTGTGTGATGTTACTTTTAGATATATTTGATGATCGTCATTTAATGTTTCATGTATATGTATGTTGATGAAATCAGTAAATGTAAGATTGAGACTTTGATTTAAGAGATTTTAAATGATTAAGAATTAAGCAGGATGAAGAAACCCTTATTGATGTATGTTTTAATTTATGTGAATTTCTGATACGTATACATTTATGTACATGTGATTTTATGAGACTACTGATGTGTGCAATGAGTGTGCAGATATTTAGTTGAGAAACCCTACGGAGGAACATAACTGATCTCCTTGTGCTAATTTTGGAGACCTTGTTGTTCGTAATTATGTTCTTTTAGTGTCGCTTGACACTCGTGAAATATTTATGTGCTTCAGCGTGCTATTTAGGGTTAGTTTTTTAACCTTTGGACCCAAGTTGGTTTAGTTGGTGTCAGTTTGCTATTGGGTTCTTAATCGAGGTTAGTCATCCCTTAATTCAGATTAGTGTTTAATCTGCAAGGTTAGAGTAGTTAGATGGTCCTATTTTATTCCTAAATTTTATTTGGCTCTAAACCTCTTTCCTAAGGCTTAAAACTTGATATTATTATACCCAAAGGGTATGGGTATGGGTTAGGGGTCTTTTCCAACCCCTAAGCCCCTTTTTTTGACTTTTGAGGTCACTCAAAAAGTCTCTTTTTGCCTTTGTGCGAAAATTGACCATGGGTATCTTGTGTTACCTCACCTCATATCCACTTGGGGTTTAACCATAGTGTAGGTTGAGTTAGGAGTTTCTAGAATTTCTAGTGGGTGGAAATAGTTATTGCCCCTTTTGGTGGTTGAGTTTGAGGCCTATTTAGAGGCCCTTCTTAGACTTGTGGAGGTGGTTACCCAATCTCAACATTTAGAGAGGAGTTCTTGAAGATTGAAGGAAGGAAGTGGAAACTCTACTCAAATTTGTTCATTGCCATTAGCTCCTTGTGAAGGTAGGAAATTCTCATCTCCCTTATTCAGTTTTCATGTTTATTTCATGCTTATGCTACCTTGTTGTTGTTGCAATGTTTGTATGTTTGTGGGTATGTTGGGAAGATTTGAAAACCATGTTATTTTGGAAGGTTTCCTTTCATGTTTATTTTTTGAAATTTTTGAGAGTTTTCTTATATGGGTGTTTTGGTATTACTCACCCTTGGAGAGGGTAGAAGTGACCAATTTTGGAAAAGGTCTATTTAGTTGGACTCCAACCAGTGTAGAGTCTCTTCTCAGGATGAGAAGAGGGAGAAAGGGTAGGGTGTTATAGGCCCCTACCCGTCAGCACAAACCTCGTATGAGTATGGCATTTCCAAATGGAAGAATGAAAGTTCTTGATTAATAGCCCCGATTGGGCATCTAATTTGGTTTTGTGCTCGACTTCTCCTAGTTGGAAGAATCCACCTTTCCCTAGTGTTGATATATTGTAGATCTTGTTGTGCAAACCTTGTATAAATATGAATGTTTTGAATTGTTCTTGTTCATGTTTTTGGTCACCTGATCAGATTTTGTTTCCTCCATGGTTTTAGAAATGAGTTGCATAAAACATTATAAATTCCTTGATTAGGGTCATGAAGAAAATTTGATTAAATTGTTGAAATTTGGGATTGAGATCCTATTGTATATTGTATTTTAAACCTTGTTGAAATTGGCAACAAAGCTGGGTTTTCTTCCTGATTCTTTCTCGGCTGAGCCTTGAATCAGGTTGGCCAATAAAATTGGTGTTGAGTATAATTGCTTGTCATGTGATTTAATTGTAAATTTTAAATTTAGATGGATGAATTTTAAAATTTGGATGGAATTGATGATGTTTAATTTGGTAAAAATTTCAAGGTTTTCCTTTATGTTGAAAACGAAAATTATACCATGGATGTAGATTCAGTTGATTTGAGCAAATTTTCAAGTTCTTTATATGTTCATTATATGATTAAAATGAAAATTTATGTTAAGAAAAGAAAAGAGGATTATAGTTAATAGTTCTATTCAGGATGTTAATAGATCAAATTTAATCATGTATTTTTTTTAGACATAAACCATTGTATCAATGTTTAAAGCTTGTAATATATATATATATATATATACACCTTTAAAAAAAACACATGACTTTAAATCTACACTTAGAAAATTTTCAAAGAAAAATGTGTTCAAGAGAGTAAATACTCCTTGGTTTTTGTATGAGAAGACAATTTAATTCCCCTCACTACAATAGAGAATCTTATAAAGAATCTTTTTATTCTTTGTTTGAAAAATATAAACATAAATACATCAATTATTAAATTAATGTGCAATTTCTAATAGACTAGTCACATTTTCAAAATATCCTAAATTTATCTTCTCACCCATAAAACTTTATGAGTTTAATGCATACCTTTCTCACCATAGGGGACATCAGTTTTGGATTGGATTTAAAATGGATTTTTGTTTAAATAAAGTCATTTGCATGTGGGAGGGTGACATCATTCTGTCCCCACATCCAATCTCCCATCTACCCCTTATCATTTGGGCGCTCACTTGGGAGATGTATTATTTTAAAAGCATGGACAAAATAAAGTTTTTCCTTTTTAAAACATTACTCCCCCCTTGGTCCGGTCACCACTTTTGAGGGTGAAGTCTGCGCATTTATTTTTGGCCGCAGGTTTTTTTGGGTGGGGGCGGCTCTGCCAGCACTCCCTCGGGTAGAGCGTTGTCCCAAGGGCAACGCTTGGGAAGCGCTCCTTGGAAAGCGCTTGCCCAAGGAGTAGGGTGGGGCATAGGGAGTAGGATATTAGTTAGGGGGTTAGTTAGGGGTTAGGTTAGTATTTAGGTTAGTTAGTATTTATGTTTTTTTTCAAATGTAAGTTTAGTATATGTTATCTTGGCTTTATATTAATTCAAGTTTATTAAAATTGCTTTTAGTTGACAGTTTGTAGAATGTAATTAGTTAAATTTGTTTAAATGTATGAAATTTAGGTTAGTTAAAAATTTATGTTTTTTTGTGTTCTTAGTTTAGTTATTTTAAAGATTAGATTATCATTAAAGTTATTTTAAGTTTATTAGCTAGCTTTGTAATATGAAGTGTAATTTTTTTATGTTTTAAAATTTAGTTAGTTAATTTAATAAATGGAGTAGTAGTAAATCTGGTTATGTTAATACTTTCATTTAAGCTATTTTTTTTTAAAAATTATTATATAATTCGTAGTGTTAGATGTTAATTAGTATGTTAGCATAGGTGTTAGTGTTAGATTTAGTAGTCGAAATGTTTTAAGTTAATAAATTTTAGATATTTATATATATTCAGTTTTAATATAGTCAATGGTGTTAAAGTGATTTTCTTTATCAATTAGTTTTTCAATCGATAATTAACTACGAGATTTTTAGTAAATTTTGTTTAGATAATTACAATTAATCTAAACCCGAATACATTTACATTGTTGATTGACTAGTTGTTTCACATTGTTGTAAGATAATCAAATATCGTATCTTTGATCGATATCCATCTTATAACAAAAGTTCAATATCCTAACGATGTAATCGTCCTCATGTTTTAATCATAAGACGTAATATAGAGAACCAGTACTTAAAATGTTATCTCAATCATTTCATCTTTAAGCATTTATTTAATAATTATTTTTATAAAAAAAAATATTTGTGTTTTTTTGCCCTCGTAGTTTGGGCATGACATTATGCTTCAAAAAGGGCCTCAATTGGAGTTGGAATTTGGGTGTGAGTGTATGGTTTTGATGTAAAATGGCTTCTTAAAATGGAATTATGACTTTACTTCATGGATTGTGTTATTTTGCAAAGGGGAAGGATCCAATTTATAGGCAAGAGGCTTGAGGTATTGAGAGCTAAGATGCAAGGATGGGAAAAAGCTCATGGAGGGCTCAGATTGCATGAGAGGAGAGCACATTGATTGTGCTTCCTTACAGCCAATCAGGGAGTGACACATGTCATAGGGTGAGAGGATGGAGGAAAGGAGAAGGATGAGTCAAAAAAAGAGGCTGAAAGGATAAAATCTTCATAAAGACCCTCATACTAGCTTGTAAGAGCAATAAAAGGGCTTGGAAGAGTCATTTATGGCCTAGTGGACTTCATAAAGTTTTATGGTTGGGATATTTTGAAGGAGATGAGAGGAATTTCGACTTGGGTTTGATTAGCAAGGTTTTAAGCTTGCTTAGGATTGTGCAAATGATTAGAGGATGGATTAGGATGGTTTAGGATTAGCTTAGGGATAGGCAGGTGGATGGCATTTAATGAGGGTGGGTGAAGGAGGAGATATTTGTTAACTTTGGCTTGGGTTAGTAAGTCTTAACCCATTTTTAGGGAATGTGACAAGGTTAGGAGGGGATTAGGATTAGGTTTAAAGACATCTTCTAGAAGAGTCTAGAATTTGGATGAGGATAAAGACTTTCTAGAATAGTCTAGAACTTCCTAGGATGAGGATGAAGACTTTCTAGAAGAGTTTAGAACTTCTTAGGATGAGGATAAATTAGATTTTTAGGAAATAAATAAAGTTTTATTTATTTCAAGGGTTTGGGTTGAGGAGATATTTATTAAAACTTTTTTAATAAACATGAGGATTAATATTTAATCTTAATTAAATATTTTGAGTTGGGATTAGGTGTAGGAAATGATGGGATTAGCCTTTAATCAAAATTAAAGAAGGATTAGAAGATTTTGGAAGAGGTTAGTGGTCTTAAGGAAATTGGCCAAGTTTTGGGCAAAAAATTGTTTTTTATTTATTTTGGGTTTTTTGGTCAATTTATTAATTAAATAATTAATAAATAAGGAAATAATGTTTAAATAAGATTTAAACATTTTTGGGAGGGATTCCTTAATTAAATATTTTTAATTAAGATAAAGGGATTTAATGGCATAAAAATAAATAAATTAATTAAATAATTAATTAATTAATAAATGATGATGTCATCGGGAATTTTTCAAAAAATAAAAATACTTTATTTTCTAAAGGTTTTTAGGTGTCTACATTTTGCCCCTCTTTGATGTGATGCCGCAAGTGGCATGGCATCAAAGATAAGAAAATAAGATGCCCAAGGCTAGAGCAGAAGAGGAGAGAATGGACTGCAAGATGCCCCCTCAAGAAGGCGGCGGGGAGAGAAAGCGAGGCTCGACGAATTCTTAAAAAGTACAAGAATCCAAGATGAGCAAGAAGACTCAGATTGGCTTAAGAGAAGAGGTTTAGTTAGCTCAAACTCTCACTAGAGGAGAATGATAAAGGGAGAATCAGAGGCACAAGAGGAAGCAAGCTTAAGATCTCAAGGATTGCAGAGGATGAAGGAGCGGAGCGCTATAAAAGGAATCCAAGATGTGAAGATGGATGGGGGGATTAAAAAGCTGATGCAATAGGATTTCAAAGAGTCAGATTGGCAGAAGATGGGTTTCGGAGATCCCTAGGACTAGGATTGTGGATCTCGAAAGATGAGGCTTGGTGGATATATTTGGATTGGTGGATCCCTAAGACCAGGATTGTGGATCCCTAAAGCTAAAGGTGAGGAGTGAGTCAAAGAGATACTGATGCATAAGCTGGGGTAGGAGAGACAGATGCTAGATATGGATGGGGGATAATGGAGATGAAGGAAAACCATTGAAGCTTTTTGAGTAGGGGGATACTTCAAAGAGAAGTACCACCATGTAGTTGAGCACTAGAGTTGCTATAGGACTATTGGTTAATTAGCAAGGTTACCAAGAACATCAAGGCCTTTTCACCAACTATCTAGAGGACTGACGGATTGACTCAAAATAAACACGCAAGGATTGCCCCAGCATCACACATGAATCTTGAAAGAATTAGAGTGGAACTAACACTGGGTAACCCACAAGCAAAAAAAAAAAACAAACAAAAGACTTGATCAAGACCCTATGCCTAGATTGCCCCATTTGTAGTATACCATGATATGGAAGATCGTGGCAACTTTGAGGAGGGAACAAAAAGATTGTTTGGAAAAGATACCTCAAGACCCAAAAGGGAAGATTCCAAATCAAAAGAAAGTGAAAAGCCAAAAGAGAAACATTTGCCAACGAGATGGGTAGGATGAGGTACTAATGGACCAAGATCAGACATGAAGAAAGCTATATCCTACAAGGATCTATCAGAGAGCACCTAAGCTAGTGGATCTAGATGAGTGATGCATCTGGCAAGCTGAACTAAGAAGGATAACACTTTGGTGATAGGAGATCTAGCTAAAGGATGCATTGGGATAGCTAACCAAGGGTTGTGCGATGTGTGCAAGATGTTGAGCAAGGACGATCTGACATAAAAACTGGATAGATACAATGGTACTAAGCTAAAGAGGATGTACAAGTTGATGGACCAAGATATGTTACAAATGTACAAGGTTCTTCATGTTTGGGTTCTGTGAGATGGAAATGTTTGTAAAGGGTGAGATTTCTACAATAGTTGATAGGTGGATAGGTAGATGGTTTGCAAAAAGCTTAAGGATAATGGGATTCTTTGTGTGCATGTGATAGGATACAAGCTAGGATACAAGATTATTTACAAGCTGGAATATGGTACAAGCTTTGGACAAGATTCGGATATACAAGGAATATAGTGCCCCCAATCAGAAGATAACATGTGGAAGGAGGTCTTATGATGGATGTGATAGGATTGAAGCTAGGATGGAAAAAGCTAAAGGGGCTAGGGAGATGGATGATAGCTAGGATGGTTGGTTGAAGCTGCATGAGATAAGTGGATGGTGTGAGATGGAAGATGGAGGGTGGAAGATAGGTGGATAGATTGGAAGACGGAGTTGGATGTCAAGAGATGACCAAAAGCATGAGGGTGATAGGCTAAGATGGGGATGGCGAGATTATGCATGACGCTTGTTTGCCAAGTTTTCATCATGGTACTTGTCCAAGGCGCTTGAATTGCCAAGTTTTCACCAATGGACTCTTTATTTTTCTTTTTCTTTTTGACTTTTTGACTTTGGACTTAGCTGGAATGATTTTGGCTTTCTTCAGCTATTTTGGCTTTTTTGGGATTTTTTACTGGCTGTTGGAATGTTCAATTTTGTTGCTAGCTATTGGTACACCAGATGTGTGATTTATGCAATAGATTGGATTAGATGGGATTGATGGTAGGAGATGGAGGGATGAAAAGGTTGGAAAGGAGCATGAGATGGGGATTCTTGCAAGAGAAACATTGGCACATGTTGGGATGGGTGTGAAAAGAGCATATGGGGGATAGATGGTAGATGCAAGCATGATGGAGGATTTGTGGAAGCGTGCTTGGGGATATAGGCACCCAAGATGGAGTTAGGAGATGGGAGACATGAGTCACTAGATGGAGGATTAGCAATGGTGGATGCCATTATGCATTGGGTTTCAACTTTTTTCTTTGGGATCCACATGGTTTTGGATTTTCTTTTCATAGCATTTTGCATTATTTTGCATTCTTTGATTGGATTTTTCCTTTTTGGAGTATGTCTTTTAGAATAGACATATGATTGCCTAGGATGTGGATTTTTAGCTTTATGCATTTTGAAGTTGGCATTTACATTGTTGTGGTAAGCTTTGGGAAGATGGTTAGGAGAAGCTTTGTGAGATGGAGAGGATATGAGAGAGCATGTAGGGGGAGGATGATGGATGATGTGCCTTGATATGTGCCTTTGCTGATCTTGCATAGGAATGGAGGGAATAGGATTTGAATGATGGCTGATAGGAGGATGGAGGATGGTAGATTTTGGAACATAGGGACCCAAAATGGATTTAGTGGATGAAGGGGGGATATGGTAGGTTGTTTTAGGTTGCAAAGATGGTGGAGGGGGGATGACATAAGATTTCTTGAAGGAGTGATGGGAGGCTAGCATGGGGGGTTTGGATATAGGCTTGGTTTGGGGGTGTGGTGTACCAACACCTTTAGATGGTGAGCCTTTGGATACATATCCAAGACCATGAAATCCTAGATTTTTTTGTGCAATAATAGGCTTTCTGATTCCTTGCTCTTGTGGTCCTAAACCTTGACCTTGATAATGCCATCGATTGAGCATTTGAACTAGTTGAGGATACTTTTTGCTTGCAAAAAATGGTGGAAGTGCTTTATTAGATGTACTACAATAGGGAGATACTATTCTTAATAAATCTGCTGAGAGGAGGCCACTATGGATGAATGTAAGTGAACCAAGAGGGTATATTATAGATGGTGAAATAGCTTGGATAGGTGGTAAGATGGAAGCATGGAGTGGAGGAGATGGTAGGATAGGATCTTGATTTAGCTGATGGGATGAAAAGATATCCTACAGTAGAGGAGGTATGGCTTGACATTTTGGAGATGGAGGGGATAGTGACTGCACTATGGATGAAAGACATGGTATGATGATATTTTCATTTATGCTTTGGGGGATGTCAACATGCTTTTGGGCAGGATCTTGATAGGATTGGTTTGGAGTGGATGGTGTGATAGGAGGTGAAGGGATGGACTCTTCAAAGGCAACGAATGGATAGATGGAAGATTCAGTAGTGGAGATGGGTGAGTAGAAGATGGATGCATTTAGGTCATTATGGGAGATTTGGGAAATGCTTGGAGGTGATGTGGATAGGATTTGGAGGGTTTTGACAGATGGTGGGATTTTGATGCTTGCGAGAAGTGGAAGGATTTTAAGAAATTTGATGGATGGTATGGGGATGATAGCTATGGGAGATGGAGGTGATATTATAGATGGGAAAGCTTCATTACTGACTACTTCACATGGTTGGATTAGATGACATGGCTTATCAACTGCTAGAGGTGACTTTTCTTGTATTTCCTCTAGGAGATTCCTTGGAGACTCGAGTGTCGGAGGTGGAGGTGGATTGACAGGAATAGCTAGTGTGATGGGGGTGGAAGATTGGAAGCTTGGTTGATTAGGTGATGGAGGAGAAGCTGGGATATCAGATGGCATGACTAGATAGTTTGGAAGAATTCATGGATTTTGTGGGATGCTTGGGGGAATGTTTCTAAGGCTTTCAGTATACCCATCATAGTCAAAAATATTTTCATCATCATTGAAATAGGAGGTGGTGGGAGCAAGGACAATATGATCGAACACATCATGATAGGTTTGGGATTTCATGTTTTGATGATGAGTTGGATGGGGATGGGGTCTTGCATATGAATGAACACAAAAGCTCATGGTTGGATTTGGATTAAGTGTAGATTTTGGATTGGCTGATGAAGGATTTCCTAAGGAGAGTCAAAGTTGTATGATATACCTAAGGAGGATTGGATGGAGATTTTTGGCTTTCCTATGAATGGAAGACTTCAAGGGAATGCTGTCAAAAAGTGAGAGTTTTTCTTTCCTATGCACTGGATTGGTGGAGATTGTGTCAACTTAAGGATAGACTAATGATCCTATGGGCATGCCATTGAGATTGACCATTTGTGGATCCCAAACTTTACCTCAAGGTGATGAGGGATAACAAGTGACAAAGCTAGATTACCCTAGACAAAGCTCTGTCAAAGGGATAACCTTGGTGAGGCTAGTGGATTGGTCGGATTGATTGGATAGCAAATTCTAGCAGAATGACCACAACTCTCTAAAGGCTTGGGTGTGATTTTGGATTGGGTTGCTAGCTGGTTGGGGGGGATGATTTGGAGAGACTTTGGATTTGGGATTTTTCTAAAGCAAGGAACTAGATAGATTCGGTTGCAGCAGGGGAGCTTGGATGATTTTCTGATGAGGCAGTGACTATGCTAAGTATGCCTTGAGCTGGGAGATTTCTGCTTTTTTGGGATTTTGACCAAATTTGGCAAACATTCATTCAAAAGCTATGAACAAATAAGCAAGCAAAATTTTGGAGCAAGCACGTCAAACACACCAACATCCTAGGAAGCTTTCTACAAGGATGAAATTTGTTATAGCTAGGGAGTCCTTGATATACGCAAGGTACGTGAGGCCCAAATCCGTAGATGAAACCAAAAAGATGTCACACAACCGAGAGGAGCAGTAACCCACTTCTCCTCTTTCACTTCTCAAGGGTATAAAGTTCCTTGAGGCTTAGCCCAAGTGACAAAATCTTGATTCCAAGAGAGGTGTCTTTGGATTCACCTCCCAATTTTTATACTTCACTGAAATGCTGGAGTTGAGGTCATCCCAAGGGGTGATGAAATCCCCAAGCAGGCCTCCTAAAAAGTGTAAAAAAAGACCACATACATGATCTTGGGCTTTAAAAGACACACGTTTATTTCAATTGATGATTTAGATTTTGTAAGCTATGATTGAAGACACTTGTGATATGGCATACAATGTTCATTCTAATTTGACAACATCGTCAACATAATGAAATTCGAGAGATTGTCAACATAAGAAATGCGAGTGTAATTGAAAATGCGTCCAAACCATGCAATGTTCATTGATTGTTAAGCATTCAAGATTGAGTGTGAGTTAGTTTTAAGCCCAAAACAAAGATGTGCGAAACTTGATTGCCAAGCGTACGCCCGGAGGCCCTCCATGTCAAGATTTGTCCAATTTTTATGCCCAAATGAAGTGTGGGTGAGATTAATGTGCATTCAAGGAATTTTCTAACTTAGAAAAACTAATAAAAACACAAGTAAGTGAAGTTTGATATTTTTGGAGCACTTAACACCCTCTTAGGTGGACCCATCCCCATAGATGGTGCTGAGATTGCAACCAATGGTTAAATTGATGGGTGATTAAAGAGGGTGAGTCCAACTACAAACTTGCTCAAAGCGTCTTTATTAGTTTTTATAACTTAGAAGATTTCAAAAATGTGGATTCTTTTTATGCCTCAAAAGATGATTATTTGATCTATGGCATTCAAGATTGGATTTGTTTTTTTAATCATGCATTCATAAAAAAAAAAAAAACTTGATTTTAATCCATGGCACTCAAGAGTGATTTTAGCAACATGCATTCAAAGACAAGTGATTAAACATCCAAGTTGTTTCCTTTGAGCATTCAAGATTGGGATTTTGTGTGTTGTTTTAAGAACATTGAAGTGCTTTGTTTTAACCTTAGATCATTCAAGATTGTTTTGGAGTCAAAAGTGAAAATGACTCTTTGGACTTTGGTTTTCATTCAAGATTTTGTGTTCTAGTTTGCATATTTTAAGCCCAAAAATGATATTCCTAGATTGTTTTGATGCATGAAAACCCTAAGAAACATTCAAGATTTTGCAACAAGATATTTTTTTGGAACAAATAACAAAGCTTTTGGGAAAATTTTTGGCAACCATTTAGGACTCTTAGTTTTCATGAGATTTTTAAAAGAACTATAAAATATTTGCAAATGAGGTTCATTTTATCCTTGATTGATGCTTTGAGTTTGATTTAGATTTTAGTGCGCACTTAGTGTTGATTTTGAACTTTTTGAAATGGAAACTTGAAGTTCTTTTTAAATTCCCAAAAATGAAGTATTCATAACTTTGCATGAATGCATCTAAAACCTTGATGTTGCAAGGATGCAAATGATTGGATTGGTTTAGTTTCACTTGTTAAAATATTTTTTCTTTTTTGCAAATTTTTAATTTTTTAATGGATTTAAGTATGATTTGGGGGTTCATTTTAAGCACTAAAAAGAAGTGTGTATGATTTTGCTTCCTTAAAAAAAAATGGCCAAGATCTCCCACAAGAAGAAAAAGAAGAAGTAGATGGAATAAGAAGAATATAGACAAGAAGAGGAAAAGAATTCCAAGTGCTTTGTCCACCTATAAGCTTGAAAAATCTGCAAATACTATGAGATAGACTATGAGTTCCTTTGTCTTCTTCATGCTCATGTGGATCTAGAAAACCAATTTATAAAATCCTACCAATCACAAAAACAAGCAAAATTAGCCAAAATTAGCAAATGACATACAAAACTTAACTTAAAAAGCTAATGAAGATTACCCATGCGGGGTCCCACCGGGCATGCCAAAATGTATATGAGAAATGTTAGTATGCTAATAGAAACCAAATTTAAATAAAGCTTATACAAACTAAACAAAATTCATAAACTTTCAGATAGACTAAGATGAGCTCTCAATTAAGAATATGAGCCATTAATGGGCTCTCTCAATAAGAAGCTCTCTTGTTGAGTGGTTTTGTCTAAATAGATAGGATGTATGCTCAAGCTTATGCTTCAAAAAGGGCTTCGAATGGAGTTGGAATTTGGGTGTGAGTGTATGGTTTTGATGTAAAATGACTTCTTAAAATGGCATTATGACTTTACTTCATGGATTGTGTTATTTTGCAAAGGGGAAGGATCCAATTTATAGGCAAAAGGCTTGAGGTATTGAGGGCTAAGATGCAAGGATGGAAAAAGCCTCATGGAGGGCTCAGATTGCATGAGAGGAGAGCACATGGATTGTGCTTCCTTACAGCCAATCAGGGAGTGAAACATGTCATAGGGTGAGAGGATGGAGGAAAGGGGAAGGATGAGTCAACAAAGAAGGCTCAAGGGATAAAATCCTCATAAAGACCCTCATAATGGCTTGTAAGAGCAATAAAAGGGCTTGGAAGAGTCATTTATGGCCTAGTGGACTTCATAAAGTTTTATGGTTGGGATATTTTGAAGGAGATGAGAGGAATTTTGACTTGGGCTTGATTAGGAAGGTTTTAAGCTTGCTTAGGATTGTGCAAATGATTAGAGGATGGATTAGGATGGTTTAGGATTAGCTTAGGGATAGGCAAGTGGATGGCATTTAATGAGGGTGGGTGAAGGAGGAGATATTTGTTAACTTTGGCTTGGGTTAGTAAGTCTTAACCCATTTTTAGGGAATGTGACAAGGTTAGGAGGGGATTAGGATTAGGTTTAAAGACATCTTCTAGAAGAGTCTAGACTTTGGATGAGGATAAAGACTTTCTAGAATAGTCTAGAACTTCCTAGCATGAGGATGAAGACTTTCTAGAAGAGTCTAGAACTTCTTAGGATGAGGATAAATTAGATTTTTAGGAAATAAATAAAGTTTTATTTATTTCAAGGGTTTGGGTTGAGGAGATATTTATTAAAACTTTTTTAATAAACACGAGGATTAATATTTAATGTTAATTAAATATTTTGAGTTGGGATGAGGGGTAGGAAATGATGGGATTAGCCTTTAATCAAAATTAAAGAAGGATTAGAAGATTTTGGAAGAGGTTAGTGGTCTTAAGGAAATTGGCCAAGTTTTGGGCAAAAAATAATTTTTTAATTTATTTTGGGTTTTTTGGTCAATTTATTAATTAAATAATTAATAAATAAGGAAATAATGTTTAAATAAGATTTAAACATTTTTGAGAGGGTTTCCTTAATTAAATATTTTTAATTAAGATAAAGGGATTTAATGGCATAAAAATAAATTAATTAATTAATAAATGATGATGTCATTAGGAATTTTTTAGAAAATAAAAATACTTTAGTTTCTAAAGGTTTTTAGGTGTCTACAGGTAGATTAGACATTGTATAGATCTATGATTGGAAAGTTTTAGTATGTAGTTCATACAAGGCCGAATATTGCTCTTGCAATTGGTATTGTAGCAAGATTTTCAGCAAAACCAAGAGAAAATCACATGATGTCAATAAAAAAAATCATCAAATATTTGAAAGGCACTGACGATTATAGATTATGGTAAAAATTTAGAGGTAATTTGAATTTGAAAGTGTTTACTAATGCAGATTGGGTAGGAAACATTGATGACAAAAAGAGTACAAGTGGAAGAGGTTTCTTTCTTGGAAAGAGGTTGGTTTCTTGGACTAGTAAGAAGCAAAATTGTACATCCCAATCTACAAATAAAGCAGAGTGTGTTGCAATAGTAGTAAATTGTTCTAATATTGTTTGGTTCAAACAATTATTAGAAGGCATGAAGGAGGAAATCAAAGAACCCATTGTTATGTTTCATGACAATACAAGTGCAATTAACATATCTAAAAATTTAGTGATGCACTTAAAAACCAAGCACATTGCAATAAAGTATCACTTTGTTAGAGAATTGGGTCAAGATAAGGAGATCAAATTGGAACATTTCCATAGAAAGGAAAAAAATATTGACATATTCAACAATCCTTTATGTAAGGATGCATTCCTATATCTAAGAGGTAAGTTAGGGGTCATTTCCCTATTTGAAGCTCACTAAAATGAAGTTTTAGCGATGCATCAACAGGTATCAAGTTGAAGATATTTTAGTTGATCCAAAATAATCATAAGAACATTGCATATGAATCAGTACTCAAGGTACATTGTTCTTCATTTGGTTTGTGTTGTCTTTGGCATGTGTTGTCAAAGAGGGAGAGTATACTATCATATCTATCTAAAATTTGAATTTGTTTGTGAAGAGTTTGATATTTGAAATGAAGTTATGTAAATCCTTCACAAAGGCAGATTACTGTATTTGAGAATTTTGTGGAATGAAATCTAAGAGGGAGAAACATTCTATCAGAAAAAGACTTGTTCTCAAATTTCATTTTGCTATGACATGTTGTATTTCCATCAATTCCAAAGAGGGAGATTGTTGGATACAGTTGATCAATTGTGTATTGTCCTTGATGTTACACAAACATCATATTAGTTATCAGATAGAGCCTATAGAGCTCAGATGGTTAACAAAGTGAATTATAGAGTCTACTGAGCATTTTTGGAAGTCATGTCTATGAAGATAGTTTCTACTGAGATCACTCAGGTGTCAAAGGATTTTGTGACAAAATTTTGTGTTAACTAAGCTCCTAAGGTTAACAAAGGAAAGTTAGTTTTTACCAAACTCACAAGGTCAATGAAGGAAAATCAGTTCTTATCAAGTTCACTTGATCTCCAAAGGATTTTGTAGAGTTTGTAGTGTTCAGCGAGCTTCACTTGGTTAATACTAGAAATCATTTCTGGAACAGTTTTTACCGAGTAGGGTTGGCCTATTGGTGTTTGAAAATGTTGGAGGGTTTTCAATTATCCCAATGACAATATGACATATCTAGGGGTAGCTAACTCCCATTTTCAATATGTCATTTCAGACACCAGGCCAACTATAAGGCTAGACCCTTCTTCTACTTTAGGCTCTGCAAAACCTAGGCAGGTGAACCTCTAATTCAATTGATACTATACTAGTGCAAAAACATATCCCTGAATCTATTAAGTAGATGAAAACCCCTTATATCTCCTAAAGCCTTATGCAATAACAAAGAAGTGTAGTAGCTAATTACAACTTTGATAGCTCTTCAACATAAAAGGGTAAAACATGTTTGATTAATAATGTTGATTTCAACAGACCCCTCATATGCAGCAATAAGATCTAATGATCCTGTAACTGATCAGTGACTTAACCATTGGGAAAATCCATAAATCAGAAACATACATATGAATATCTAAGACATATGTGTATCTTCAGATATCTGATCTATCTATTCAACCTGTAAATAGACATCAATGTTCAATTTAAACCTCATTCTTAGATGATATCCCCATTAGTAACCTCACAACCTTGTTGATTTCCCTGAAGCATTTACATAACCCTTAGAATCACAAGAAATAATGAAATAACATATAGCCTTAAGGGACTGTAACTACAACCTAAGCTCTATGTCAAAGATTATAAAACATTGAAGATCACTGATGAAGGAGACAAGATTCAAGATGAAACTCAACCATTTTTTGTTATTTGTATTAATTTCCTTGAAATTATACATTCATATGCATAAAATGAAAACATAGAAAAAACCTAATAGATCTAAACTATCTATATTATCCTTCCTAATGCTATTCATACAAGAGAGAATATGTTGAAGAAAATGGTTTCACAGTAAAACATTGGAACCTTGCTAGTATTACCTAAAGAAAACTGCCAACCTCTACAATGAAAGAAAGAAAGAAAGATATAAGAAAGAAAGAATTCTTAGATCTGATATTAGAGTGACATGTGTCCATTTGGAAATCAATCTTTTTCAGTTGAAAAACCTCCTTCCTCTTTCCACATATTGATTTGATTTGGTTTCATGATTACTTTGTAACTAATTTGAAAATATCTTCTATTTAATGATGAAAACCCTTTTGCTTTCCAAAATATCTGATCTGCCTCATGAAAATGCTAGTGAAATTGAGTTTTTACTGAGTGAATTAGATCAAAATTCAACCTTAACTACATTTCCACTACCTTTTAACCACATTCAGGTCATTACCATGTCAAAAATTAGTTATGAACTTCCTCACCTAAATACAGTTGCAAAATAGGAATCTGGAAGAAAACCTCCTGTAGCTTGAACCAGTGGCATTTTGTGCAGAAACTAACTACATAATCAAAAAATTCATATTCTCCCAATTCTGGCAATATATAATATCGCATATTTTTCCTACCAAAAAATGCCCAGAAAGTCAATTTGAAAATGTCCCCCTCTGCTAGAAAACTCAGGTCTGTCTGCAACTTCTTAATTTTAAATTTTGAAAAATTTAAAATTGATTCTAAAGTCAAAAATTTAGAATATGAGCCCTTCTGATATAAAATAAAACAAAACATGGGCACTTTGAAGAAATAATAAAAAATAATATTTTTATCATTTTCCAATTTCTCCCTACCCGTCTAAATTTGGGTCAAACCTAGTTTAACCGATGCCATGTGGCACTTCTTGATTGGCTTGATTGATCTACATCATCTACCACATCACTACCATCTATTTCAGGCCTGATGACACATGTCACATACCTACATACCTGCTTTGCTTAACCAGTGAGCATCTTGGAAATGCGGGAATGTGCTATTCGTTAGATCGTGACACATGTCATGATCTAAGCGATTCCTACTTGAGACTATTGTCAAGCACCACCTTGCCATGCAAGACCCACTTGACATGTGGTGCTTGCCCACAATCCCACACTATTTAAACTTCATGCAACTCTGGGAAGTGGGCATGCGCCAACCCTTGGATGTGGACACATGGCATGATCTCATGCCACCTCTACCACATCAACATCTTTGAACTTTTGTTTAAAAAATATTTGTGGTTGGATCTAGTTGTCAATGATTGGGTTAGTGGTGGGGTCCTTGCATGCTAGCTTTGTGGCTTCCAAAAGAGCCTATCTTATTGACTCTTTCTTGTTGATTATTTTGATATTTAACAATTTTGAGATCCCACAATCTCAGCAACGTGGGATAATATGTTTCCTTTGTATTGTGCCTTAGAATTCTTCTTTATAATATGCATGCCCACATGCCTTGCCCACATTCTTCAAGCCAAATTCTTCCTTCATGAAGAGCATTGATTCCTCTAGCTACTTTACTGATGGGTGCCTCTCTTGATTGATGTAGGCTTCCTACTTCCTTTTGATGCATTCTCTATTCCTTGCATGGAGTTGGGGCTTTGGATGCATGAGACTTCCTTTTTCATTCATTGGATCTTCCCTTGTTTTGATCTGAAGCATGGTCTCAAGCTTCTTGTGGCTTCATACTTGATGCCTTTTCCTTTTCTCATAGGTGGACTAACTTGTATGTGTGTTTTTCTTTTATCTATTGCTAGATGGTTTTCTTTTTAAAGTGTTGCCCTTGCCCTGCGGCAGTTATCTCTATTTAATCGACATCTCCTTTTATTGACTGGGAGGAGACTCTTCTTTTAAATGGCCATGGGCTCCTTTGACTATGATTTTTATTTACTAACACCTTCATGCTTGGTATCTTGCTTAAAATTTGTTAGTGCCCTATTTTTTATGTGGGCTCTAATCTCCCATGGGTGTCTACCCCTAGATAATGCCATCTTCCTATACTTATAGCTAGCTACGGCCTTCTCTTTGTGGATTCTTCATATTTTCTATGCCACGGCTTTCTCATTTTGATGGCATGAGTTGTTCTTTTCTTGGCATGACCTTTTCATTTATTTGCTACGAGTGGAGCTTCTTTGTAGCACGCCACTATGCATGTGTTTTCTTAGCATGGCTATGCCTTTGACTGGCTTTTTTTGCATGTTCCTTCTTTATGATCAGAACATGTTGTGTGGGTACTGTGCCTTGCTTAGTTGTATTTGTGTCTTGAGGAAAACCCACTCAACATTGTTGATCTGTCTCATTAGATTTAAAATCAGAGACAAAAATGTCCATGGCTAAAATATGTGTATCTGTAGAATTGCCAACACCACTATAAGAAAATCTTGCATTGTTTGAGAACCTTGGACTTGATTGGATTGCTAATTCATTTCCCAGTGAAATGCCTAAATGGCCATGCAACACTGGTGGTACACTTGATGAAATTTCCATCCTTCCACTACTTGAGATCGAGTTATCATCAGAAGATTGTACAATATTAGGCAGGCATGCTCCACCATTAACCAAGGATGGATTTGATGGCACTAAATTACATCCCATATTATGAATCCTTTGCATTGATATTGCTGGTTGTTGTGCATGATAAACAATGGGTGTATGTTTCCTTGGTGATGAATGTAATCCATTTTAAATAGGAGGTCCCTTTTTTGCCTTCATCTTCTACATTAGTTCAACCTGTTATCATAACAACCCATTGAACTTTGTGATTTTCTACTTCACAAGTAATCTTGTATAGTATGCTTTGAAGAAATCTAGATTTTTCTCTTCCATCTTTTGTCACACAATTCCAGTGAAGCCTGGTTCTATTTTAGCCTGATTTAAAAGAGTGTTTACAACTTCCCTTTTGTTCATGTATAGTTGTAAATAACGCTCTATCAAATTTTGCACTTGTTGTATGTCTTCACAAGATATTTTCCTAGGCTCCCCATTTGAACTTGGAGGTATTCTAGAACCACCTAACAATGTCTGGCTTTTTTTTGGATAATGGATGTTGAGACTACTGGGAGGACTATGATTGACTTTGTTGAAGTCCTTGATAGCCTAGTTGTTGCATCATCAATCCTTGCCTAAGTTGGTGTTGTGGCGGTGATGTCACAACTATTGAGTGCCCCAGTGGATAATGATCCAATGATCACCTTAAATTGTCTGAAATTGATTTTGAGAATTAACTTGATCATTAAAAACTCATTCACCCACTTTTACTGCCCACTGTCATTTTGGTGCCAGATGGTCCTTTGACTAGCCTTAAAAACTGACCAAATCACCTAATTGAGCTCTGGAAATAGGCACATTGATTCTCTGTTTTACATACTCCTACCCTGTCAAATCTCATCTCATGAAGAATTCAAGGTCAAAAGATATTCACTATCAAAGTTTCCTTCTCAAAATTACCTACAAGTAAACAAGTTAGAAGGTAATAAACTGGGTTCGGATTTGGCCTTGAAAATTGGGCAAATGAACACATGGGAAAATGAAAACTAGGACATTGGTTCTCTATCATTAGGACATTATGGATCTTCAATCTAGGCTCATGATGAATAACAGGACACAAATGGTGATCAGTCAAAGTAGGCTACTTGGATTTGTTGACTAGAAATATTGACATAAAATAATATTTGCAAATAGAATGGACCTACAAAAGTGTGCCTGTGCATTCATCAAGACTTGAAACTTGGCACACTTAAAGTATTTTCACTGGACAACATAGTGGTATAGTCCATTCAACCTTACCAATCACAGATCTCAAGTTATGACATCCCGAACAGGGGTACCAAACAATCTGCATTTGTTGACACCAGTAAAAAGATAGAAATTCCATTTGGAATCACATTTGAGAACTAATCAAATGAATTTTTCATAAGTTGAAACTTGAAACATAAAAATTATTTGACCTTTAAAATACAACGCAAAAGGAATTTCATCATTTGGGCCAACTAGGTCAAAATTATTACTCGTCAAACAGGGCTTCCCAAAATTATGAACAACTACACAAATGCACAGAATAGTAAACTACCAACTTTGAGGGGTTCAAAATCTAGTCAAACAGACTCAAAATCTAAAACATAGGTTCTTGGGTATGGACACTATATACTCCCAAAGTGGCAGATCATGAAACATTTCTAGGTGCAAGATATTCAATGGCAAACACAGCCTCCTGTTGCTATTTGACTCGTGGTAAAAATGCAGAATTGACATTTTCTCAAAATAGGACTTCACCAAATGATTCAAAATGTTAATTTAACTTCATGGAACACTTAAACACACTAAATGGAAGGTGTTAGAAACATTAAACACCTTAGGGGCCTCAAAGGTACAGTTAAGTACATATGCATTTATGGGCATTCATAGGGGTTGATTTGACTCAAACATTGAAATAGACGCTCAAAATGGGAACACAATTTTGAGAACCAACACGACCAATGAAGGATTTCATTATTTTAGGAAATAAATCTTAATTGTTTCATCTAATGATTGTAGCTAACTAATGTATTGTTTATTGGTAAATGTAACTTGTAAATGAGCCAACTTGACAATTTGTAAGGTATAAATAAAAGGTCAAGTTGTGAATTCTAAAGTATGGATGGATGTATGAATGAGTGAGTATGCAAGTGAGTTGATTGTGTAAAGAGAAAGTGAGAAAATTTTGATGAAGGATCAGATATCCTTGAGGAGCAACAATGGTGTATTTGATCAGTGGTGATCTATTGAAGAAAAATAGAGATCTCTAATAGCAAAGTTTAGTTGCATCTCATTCAAGTCACTCCATTGTTACTTTTTCATCAGTGTAGTAGTGATTTTTAAATCCCTTAACAGATTTGGTTTAACAACCATTTTGCAAATCATCTAACAAGGTAGACAGCTCTACTGAATTTTTCTAAAATCCTCTAGCAAGGCCACTCCTAGCAAGGTGATTGAATCCTCTAACAAGGTCACACCTAACAGTGTGTTTTGTAACCTTTAACAGGGTTGGCTCCTAATAGGGCTCACTTCAGAAGAGTAAAAATTGGTAGCTAGTTACTTGGTGGTTTTTCCCATATTGGGTTTCCACATTAAATTTGGTGTCTCTTGTGTTCATGTCATTTCCTTTTGCATGGACGTTAATAATTTTGAATGCTTAAAGATTAGTAATAAGTTAATACACATTTCATCTACTGAGTGATAACATTTTTTTGTGTGTCTACTGAGTAACAGTAGTAGCTAGTTATTTAAGACATCTAAGGGATATGTGGATTTTTTTTTGTGGTAACTGATTCTTTCCCCCTCTCAGTTACTCCATCTATATTTCCAACACATGGTTCCATTTGAACCTAGGACTTTTTTGAGGCCAAAGATAGTATTTGAGAAATATCTATGAAAGAATTCAAGAGACATGATTTTATCCACTTCCTTCTTGTTTGGAATTTCCTCCTTTTCTTTTCTAGCCATAAGGATGTGTCTTCTCATTTCCCTACCAATATAAATACTCTTCTAACTTTTGAAGTTTTTATTTAGGCTATCTATGTCAATAGGAAATGATATTGGGGCTCCCAAATCAAATGCTTCTATGAACATCTCCTTCTCTACAGCTAGGAAAATGCTTCTATCTCTCTGGTGCAATGACTTGCTGACTAGATTGTAACATTTGATTAACTTCTTTACTTGGTCAAGATCCACAAATACTTCTAGCATAATTAACTTTCCAAAACTCTTAACCCAAGGGTTGCAAATTGAGGCTTTCTCCATCCTATTTTTGTAAAATATCTAGAAAATGCATCTTGATCTCTGAAGGCATGATCATTCATAGATTGTGTGTTGTTAGAATTAGGTAGAATATGCATCCATTCCTTGACAAATAATTTGAGGCTTTTTATTTGCAATGCAAATTCTTCAATCTGGACTTGTGCAATCAATTCACCTTCTTTCTAAGCCATTTTTCCAAGTAATTCAATCAACTCTAAATTTTGTATGTTGGAAAATCATTTCAAATCACTCTGCAACTCAAATTTACCTTGAAATCTCAACAATTATGCATCTGATAATGAAAATCAATATGCCTTTCAGAATTTATATATCTCTACAACAAGGGTGACATTAATATAATTTAAATCAGCACACTTCAAAACCTATCAATCTTTGAAAAGAAGGAAAAAACTTTTCTTTTTCATATTTCATACTTCTAGCTTATACTATTTTCATCTAGCTCATACATGGCCATTTAAAATGGTTTTATGCATTAAAATTGAAAACTATGATGATGCAATGACCACCTTATCATTCCCTTGCCACATTTTTTTTTCTTTTATTATCTACAACTATGACCATGTGAATGGGGTTGTCCTTATCATTTCACAACTTTTTTTATTTTTGTCTTTAACAACTAAGTCTAACCTGCAAGGTTGTGATTACCTTTTTCAATGGTTTATCACTGCTTCACAACTAGTCACCACTTTATCTTTTTGACTACTATGATTTGGTGATGACTTGTTTGTTTAATACTTCACACCTTCATAGTGATCTCAAAACTAAAATCTTTCATACTTGTGATAATATGATACTTGAGATAATTACCTTGTTACTTCTTTGCAACCACACAACATGATGTTTACCTTAACTATTCAATGTTGTGTTGGGAATTTTTGGGTAACCATTACTTTATTTTTCCACATTGCAACTCAATATTTCAAGTGTCTATGAAACCATGTGACATTGCAAGAACCCTTTAACCTTAGCATTTTCTTTAATCACATGCCTGTAAGTTTTCTTCTTAACCACATCTTATGGCCTACAAAGATGTGATCATGATAATTTGTCTACTTGGAAAATCTAACCTTGAGTTAGCCTTTACTCCTTGTGATGCTACGATTGTTGCTTCATTTGACCATAACTTCATCTCACAACTTTTCAACCAAAGAACTTAACTATGGCTAAAACCTTGCAATATTTCTCTAGCCTTTAAATTAAATTTTCTAAATACATCTCATAAGCTCATAACTTAGAAATTTAACTCATAGTCAAACCTTGCAATGGTGTGATTATAAGCTTTTGCCACTTTGCCGCTCTAACTAGAGGTTGACATTAACTTTGTACGACATTGAGACTTCTTAGATCTTAACTACTTGTTTACTTTCCATACTATTACAACTTATACTATTACTACATTTCAAACCCTTATGAAGGATGGATGAGCATCTCCTTTGATCATCATATGATTTTTGTGGCTTCACAACTCATAATCTTTCTTCATGGCTTAACCATGCGAACATGCAATAGCCTTTTAACTTGACTATTTTATCCATCATCTTTGTTACCTTGAACACTTAACTCAATAATTAACCTCATGATGGTGTGATTGCAACATTTTACATCTTCACATCCTAGACCCCAAGTTATCTGCAACCATTTGCAAAAATGCACTAATCTTAAAAATTAACTACTACTTTTCATTTTCCATCCTTAGAACTCTACCTTCAAGGTGTACCTAACTACTTTTGATGGAGTGATAACTATTTAATCTTATTTTATTTTATGAACAAAATATCTCCTTCAAAAATGGTTATAATCCATTACTCCTTCATAGCTAAAATATACTCAATATTTTTTAGCTAGTGACTTTGTGATAACTGTTTAAAGCTAATTGTTTCCTTTAATTGAAATCTTGCAAATATAAACTATAACATGTCATTTGGCCTAGTGATGTTGGGATAACCATCTTTTTGACTACTTGCCTCTATTCACAACATCACAACTTAGACTTTAGAGTTAAGCTGAATCCTTGTGATCATGTTTTGATCCAAATTTGGACTACCACTTATGTCCTTCACACTATCACAACTTGAATTTTTTTAAACTAAATTTGATCTATGATGATGTAATCTCTATTATTTTTCTCCTTTGCACCCTTACCTTGATAGTTAACACTAATAGCTATGAAGCCATATTGAAATGATGATAGACTATTTCACATCCTCGAATGCTTCAACATGGTTAGTGAGAATAACATAGCAATTTTGTGCTTAAAGAACTTTTGCAATATCACTACTTAAGACATAAGAGAAGCATGAAATATAATGCAGAAAAAGATCAAAATACTTAGGTATATAATTGCATCTAAGAAAAAAAAATTATTTATCCCTATTTAGCACTTCATGTCAAATTTATGAATATTTCAACATGACATAAAACATTATTTTTCCCTAGGGGTTTTCATGTGGAAAAACAAATTTTTAGAAACCCTAAGAAAACTAAAACAATTTTCATCTTGATTTTTATGAGAATATCTCAAATTTTTTGGTAGGTGAAAATCCAAGTCATCAGTGGCGATATCTAGGGATGATGGATAACTGGTATCCATGCAAGAATTTAAAATTTTTGGCTAAAGAATACCACATACATGACATAAAGCTAATAAATTCTTCATAGAGCACACCTAAATAAGCATGGGAAACACAAACCACATAGGAAAAACATTAAACAAAGATTTACATAGGCTTACAAAATTTATAGTGTACAAAAAACCCTAGACTATTGTTTATATAGAACATAGGTATTTTAACAAAAATACCTCCTCAAGAACTATCCATGAACTAGTAGCTCAAGAAAATCACTAGATAGCTCTTTTAAGAAATAGGAATCTTCATGTTATTTACCATGGATGAGATAAGGAGCAAGCTAGACAAGATCAAATTTACCAAGCTTTCCCTTGTCTTCCAATCAAGCATTCCATAATAATACTAAATCCTCAAGATAAAACTTCCTATTTGGTGCTCTTTTCTCATAGAAATACTTCATATGTGCTTGTAACCTTGCATTCTATGTAGAAGCATCCCTACTTATCTCATCCAATTATAAAATATCATCCATTCTTACTTGAATTTCATCAACAATATCTTCATTATAAACTTGGATGAACCTATACATTTCATTCATATTGTTTTAAGGCAACCTTGCTTGGATTCCATATTCTAAATCAAAAGGGGCACAACCAATATCTTTTTTCATTGTAACCCTATCTGCTCACAATGCCAGAGGCATCTTAGAATCCCAAGCTCTCTTTTTCTCTCCTAAAATTATCTTGATAATCTTAAGAAAACTTATTTTTCTATACTTAGCCTAACCATTTCCCTAGGGATGATAAGGTGATGATGTATACCCAGTAATACCATATTTCTTTCAAAAACCTTTTTATTCATTTGATCTAAAGCACATGGCATTATTAGTAAAAAAATTTCTAGGAATCCAAATCTAATAATGATATTATTCATTATCAAATTTATTACAACTTTACTTTTTGCATTCCTAGTAGGAATTGGCTCTACCCATTTTGTGAAATAATATGTGGCAACCAAGATCCAAGAATGCCCTCCACTAGACTCATTTGAGATTTCACCAATGAAATGAATACCCCACTATTAGAAAGGTTCTTGCACCTCCATTGATCTCAATGGAATATTTCTAGAAAATTTCAATTTTACACTAAACCTCTAACATGCATCACACTTTTTTACCAGCTCTTGTACATTGTTGAACAATGTAGAGCACTAGAAGGTAGACCTAAAATTTTCATGGGTTGCTGTTTTCAACATATAATGACCCCCACACACTACTTCACACATACATTAATCAATATTTTCTTTGACTCTTCTTCACTTATACATTTTAGATGAACACCTTCCATGTTTCTCCATCACAACTAACCTCTCACAATGATATATCAATTGGCCTACAATTTCAAATCCCTCTTCCAATTTTTAGCAATTTCTTATAGAGCCTTCATATATCATAGGTAGAAAATTACACCCTTGTACCTATTTGAAGTATCCATATCACATGAATCACTCTTACTATCATCATAAAGTTGATTAATCTAGTTTGATTCAAGATTAGCCTTTGTCATCAGATTAGATAGGCCTTGAACTCTATCCAACTTGGTAGTTTGGATATCAATATTAAATCATTAGATCATGTTGATCCATCTAAATCTTCTCCTTGAAACATATTGCTATGAGAAAATTTCTTTTACTACAATACTTGGAACATATGCAATTATAATAGCTCCAATTTAGTAACATTTAAATACTTTCACAACTTCAACCAATGCAGAAGTTTTCTTCTCATTTATATCATATTTCATCTCTACATCTTGTGAATATTTAATAAATGATTCAATTGGTTGTTCAAAACCATCCTCATTATTTTCTAATAAAACAATGATAATTGTACATAATGAAGAAAAGGAGAAAATATTTATAGGTTTTGAATAATTTGGAGCTCTTAAACTAGGGGCATCTTTGATATCTTGTTTTATCTTATGAAATACCATGTCTAGTTCTTCATACCATTTGATCTCTAAACCTTTATATAGCATATTAGAAATGGGCCTACTTATCTTAGCTAAATTTGTGACAAATATCCTAAGAAATTTTATTTGTCCAAAGAATGACTAAATAGCCTTTACATTCTTTTCCTTTTGAATTTTATGTATGGCCTCAACTCTTTCAGGGTTTATTATGTCTCCTTTCATAACTAAATGCCCCAATAACTTACCCTTAGTAATAATAAATGCACAATTCATAGGATTCAAAGATATACCAAACTTTAAAGCTTCGATAAATAACTTCTCAAGGTGCATGCAATGATAGCTCTCATCCTTTGAGTAAGATGTTAAGTCATCCTAGTATACTACCAAACATTTATCAATAATATCAAAAAAGGATACATTCATAGCCTCTAAAAAGTAGCACCAACATTAATTGGGCCAAAATGCATTCTACTTTAAACATAAGTCCCCCAAGATGTTGTAAATGTAGTCTTATATTGTTTTAATTCTTTTCATACTACTTGGTTATAGCTTGAAAATCCATACATCATGGAAATCTTTCTAATCAAGTAACTCTCTATATCATGGCCTCTATGTTTGGAAATTATAATTATCTTTTAGTGATATGATATTATAAAAATATTAAAATGAACATATAGTTTGATATCACCATTTTTCTTTCTCACAAGGACTAGATTTGACACCCAAGAAGAATGCCTAATTGGCTTAATAATTACAATATCACTTAGCTTTACCAATTCCACTTTTATTTTTGGTGCCAAATTTGGATTAATAGGCCTCTCCTTTTGTCTAAAAGGTTTGGCTCTCTCCCTCAAAGGAATTTAATATTGAAAGAGATTCTCCCTGTAGGCCTTTAAATCATCGTAAGATCAAGAAAAAACACGTCTATATTTTCTCAATAATTCAATCAAAGTTTTCCTAATATTAGGGACTAATCTTTTACCAATTTATACTATCTTAGGTTTTCATTGGTCCCTATGTTTACTTCTTCCAAATCCTTAGCACTAGATTCATTGTTTTCCACTTTAGATATGTCATTAATATCAAAGACAATTTCTAAAACAACCAATCCATTTGTGATCTTTTTGGTTTTTAGTTGCACAACCTCCTCTCCAAATACAATTTCCTTACCATAAATATTCTCTACATAAGTTTCACAATCAATTTCTTGCCCCCTAAATTGGTCTTCACAATTTTAGAATCCTATTATATCCTTGTCTTCTTCAAAGACTTGATGATTTTGGATATTGTCAAGGACTAAGGATCTAGTCTGTACTTCCACTTTTGATAGACCAAAACAACATACATTCCCAAGATTAATAGAAATATTTGACAACAAATCTACCATCTGATTGTTACTCATGTATTTCCATACTATTCTAAAAGCATCAAAACATTCAATCATATCCTAGAAACATTGCTATATTGTTTCAATCTTTTGATCTTTGAAACATATAATCCTTTTACTTGAGAAAAAATTATTTTAGAATCATGAATGATATTCAAGCATTTTATTCCATGTTTATGAGTGCAGATATTAGGAGAAATCAAAATAATACCTACCCTTGATCCTTCTTTGTAGTAGGATCCATCAAAATACATTATCCACAAGTCACCCTTCTCTAACTTTTATTCAACTTCCTTTGCAATGGGTTCCTTGATTTTATCTTTATTCACTACCAATACTTCAGCCCTAAAGGAATTCATGTCAGTATCTAGAATCAATGTCATGTCATCTTCAACTTCTTTCTCAATCATGTAGATACTCTTGGACCTTTTATTTAATTTGACCAACTTGTCATCAATTTGAAAAGTTGCATGTGATAGATCACATTGCATATTAACCCCTATTGCTGCACTCTCTTTTCTAGACAATAACATGTCATAATATGGTGGGATATCTACAACTAGGACACTAATGGTTTTCTCCTTTTCAAGATAAGAAAGTAGTTTGTAAGGCATTGCATTTATGGTCCCTATGATATTAATTTCCCTCTTGTCCATAGCATAAGACCTACCCTGAAATGTCCCTTTTCTGATTTTGAATGATATTTCCAATCTTTAATCAGATCTTTAAGATCAAACAACTAATATCACAAAGATCCTCCAAATTTCTCAAGAAACCCCAAATCGGGTATGCCAGAAATGGTGCCAAAAGCTTCACAGCTTCACCTATTATTAATAAATCTGAAAATGGCCATTTTTAAAGATTTTTCAGCAGAATAAAATCCTACAAAATGAAATTTCCAGATCTATATAGCCTTTACACAACAGCTCACAAATGTAGGACAAAAACTATGCTCATCGGGCTCTCGAAATTAACACAAAAATGCCCGGAAACACCACAAAATCACTAATAAACTATCTTAGAAGTTTAATCACGTCCCAATACATATATTTAGCTCTATTTTAACATCTTAAAGTCTGAAATACAGCAGCAACCAAAACTGATATGAAATGCTCAACTAAAAACACCAAACTCATGCAAAAAACACACCCAAAAATCCACAAATCTACACTGTTCAGCACAAAGGAAAACTCTGTATGAGCATGCACATGGAATGGCTTCAAACTCCCATCCTTAGCCTTCCTGGAAACCTACAAACTCCCATTCTTGGGTCTCCCTAGAAACCTACAAACTCCCATTCTTGGGTCTCCTTCTCCACAGGTTTGGCAGCCTCTAAAGAATAACAAAGAATGAGCAAAAATCAAGTTCTCCCCCCTGCCCAAAATGCCTCCAAACCCCTTAAAAGAGGCCATAACTATAACTCACATCCAAGAGAGGTTAATGAAACATATTTTAATAATAATTTCATTTATTAGTCCAACGGTTTCCAAAGATTAACCCCCCTTTTTCCGAAACTTCACTTTCTTGGGCCTGCCTGTCTTAGCAAAGATTATTATTTTTTATTATTTGAAAAGGGGAAATGACAAGTCCTCCCCTCCCCAAACATTTCTTGTCCTCAAGCAATGGCTGAACAATAAACCAATCAATCCACCTAGATCCCAAATGTAGTCATGAACTATACTACTACCAATTAACACAGGCTCCTGCAATATCCTCTGCAATATGACCAAGAGGAATCCATAATCAGACTGACAATTATAGCTCAACCAAACTCCAAAATCACCACCACCATAGTCAAAAACCCATGAGACACAAACTCTTAGAACATTAGAACCCAAGTAAAGTGGACAAATCAAACTGCCAACACAATAAATACCATCAACGCATCCCACTAGCCTATACGAAATGTACAATCCAACTCTGCAACAATGGTGAATGCTCTCATATGAAACTATACCAAGTATGGAGAATCCACACACTGTACAACTCTTGCAATCAACACAACTCTGTAGATCATCAGCCACTATCTCATAACCATAACTCCCATCCACCCCTGATGGTGAAAAGCCATCACAAAATGAACAACAAGAAATGGAACCCAAACCAAATTTTCCTACCATCAACTCCTCAACACAAGGATCAATTGCTAATTGATGTACATACCCTGCTGAAGCATCACTCCAAAACTCCTGCTCTAAGTCATGTATTATCAAGCTATCAACTGCAGGACCTATCACCATGTCATGCCCATCACAACTCTCATCTCGAGGCATCAAACTATTCCATAACTGATGATAAGCACTAGGAACCAAAGTACATCTCTGTATCATAATCTCATTAACATGGTCATCAAAGGTAAATTGATGAGCGTACCTCACAGTGTAATGCCGATAGAATGCGCCAATCTTAGTTAGTGGCTCAGACTGTAATCCAGATGAAACTAGCTGCAATTGATCATTAACCATGTTGGAATTGACAACTATCTCTGAAGATATCACCAAGGGAGTAGTATTACTAATAGGAACCATGCCAACTGTCGACTCACCAACATCACACATGCTCTTTGATACATCTCTAGTCTCTGTGCCATCAGTACTAGAGGCCACCACCATGTCAGGCATACAACAATCTACTACAAAACCCAATTCAACTAAACCTGACTCTAGTGGGAATGAACCTGATATGCCAATGTTAGTATCAAGGATGGATGCATCCCCATCTCTACTGTCTCTGAAAATCTCGGCCATGGACATCCTTGGATCACCAAACACCATAGCTTGTGACTGTATAGAATTAGGTAAAGACTGTAGCCACTCTAACTCCATGGTCACCTTAGCCAAATGAAACTATGACTCCTTAAAAGCCAACTGTGTACTCTCAAGAATCTCAGAAGTCACCTCAAGTTGCTCAGTAAGCTCACTCACCTCATCTTCCTTGGCCAAAAATGCATCATATGTTGTATTGCCCCACTTCATAAGATAATCTCTGTCAGCAACCAACTGCATATAATTCTGTCTCAAAATCTGAATAGCCTCCCGTAAAGAGTGGATCTCTATCAAGGAAAGATAACTGCCTTCCTGCTCATCACTAGTAGGAGAACCCCATCCATAAACTGCTAACAACTGACGAGCAGCATCAAAATGCTGGCAAGTGATAGCAATGTCTCGGTCACTAACTCTTAACTGATTAGGCACATGATGGAACTGGCTTGACTGTCTCCTACAAACCTCCTCTGATGCACTGTCTAAAGGAGTATCCTCAAAGTCACTAGTCTCTAGAGTATTACAATCCATACCCTGTGAATTAAATGTAAAGCTCATATCAACATACGGAGTATCAAAAACATTAGCACTGTTGTCCAACTCCTCTGTACCCAAGGAAATTAAGTCTTCAAAACTACCCACTACATCCTCCTAGATGTCATCAATGCCAATATGATCCTGGGACTCATCTGTACACACTGCCAAATATGAAATATCATCAACACATTCTAGCAAGTATGGTCAACTAGATATATGAACAAAGCCCAACACCGGTGTATAAAAAATAATACAAACATCGGATAAGCTCCTAGCACAAGAAAAGACAACACTGTGCAATCTGCTAATCAAATCCATGGTAGCACCCAAACAATCACTGCTACCAAAAAGTGTTAATGATTTACAGTCAACTGAACCCCAAATGCCAATATAAGAATCTTGAGTCCATATCTATAAACTAGAATTAGCTGGTAACTCAAGCAAAATCCTGACTTGAGTAATATGACCAATACCAACTAACTCCACATACCTGTCATGATGAGATAATGTAGTGACAATACTATCTTCACACACCTTCAGCTGGCGGGATAAATCATGTGAAGTACTACTAGCCTCAACCTCATGTGACAAAGCATCTAACTGTGCCTGGTACTCTCTCTCAGAAAAGTCATGAATGCTCAATGTCTACTCATCTACACTAGGTATCTCACCATCATGCACAACAACATCCTCATAATCATCATCCTTGAGGTCAAATCTATCTATCACTCTTTGACTAAAATCATCAAATGTAGTTACCTGATCATGACCTTGAGTAGTCATTCCATGATACCACCAATCATAGGCTGCATCTTCCAAGTGTAGACTTGCAATTTGAACAACATCACTCTCCTTCATGGGGTTAAGTGTGAAGAAGGTCTGTAATTTTTGTAGCCATGCTCTAGCTGAAATTTTATTGGTTCCATCAAAAGTAGGTGCTATAAACTTGCTTATTTTATTTTTGAGCTCTCTTCCACTTATGTCATGCTCCCTTCTGTACTCTTTCTTGGGCATCAAAGTGTTCATCATATCCACATATTCTCTAAAAGGAACTGAACTACGAAAGTCATCATCTAAGCCATTATAAGTAGCTCTTAATGTAATCAAGTTACCTGTAACCTCTTCCATAGGATTAATGGTTGGATTTGGTACTGGTGGCTCATCTGCAGGCAAGAAAATAGTTTTGGTTGATTTAGATGGTGTGGATTTCAGATTTCTTGGCTCCTCTGAAGTGCTCCCTTTCTCATTAATAGATGCAACTCCTTGAAGTTTTTCTGTCAATATTCGCAAAGCCTCTCTAGTTTCTGCCAAACTATCCACTGTTTGCTTCTGAGTATTCTGGATGTCTTGGAAGAATTTCTTTGCCATCTCATCTGGATCAGCCATAATTTTCCCTTCCTTGGATTTTGTACTTTTACTTTCAACTGGAGGTTTGATCAAAATTTATTTATTCTTTTCTCGCTGCAAATATCTTTTTTCTCTTTCACTTAGTTGCATGCAAACATAAATTTTGACATGCAGCTCATTAGAAGCAACATGCAACCACCAAATTCACCAAGAACTAACATGCATATGATTAGAAGTAGAATGCAACCATAAATTTTGACATGCAAGATTTGGGTGGTTATCAAAACTGACATGCAAGATCTGGTTAGTTGTCAAAACTAACATGCAAGATCTAGGTAGTTGTCAAAACTGACATGCAAGATCTGGCTAGTTGTCAAAACTGACATGCAAACTTCTACAACCACCAAATTCACCAAGAACTAACATGAAAATGATTAGAAGTAGAATGTAACCATAAATTTTAACATGCAACTGATTAGAAGAAACATGCAACCATAAATTATGACATGCAAAATCTGGGTAGTTGTCAAAATTGACATGCAAGATCTGGGTAGTTGTCAAAACTGACCTGCAACTTCTACAAACCCTTAGGCTGGCAAGATCATGGCTTTGATACCACTGAAATGTCCCTTTTCTTATTTTGTATGATATTTCCAATCTTTAATCAGATCTTTAAGATCAAACAACTAATATCACAAAGATCCTCCAAATTTCTCAAGAAACCCCAAATCGGGTATGCCAGAAATGGTGCCAAAAGCTTCACAGCTTCACCTATTATTAATAAATCTGAAAATGGCCATTTTTACAGATTTTTCAGCAGCATAAAAGCCTACAAAATGAAATTTCTATATCTATATAGTCTTTACACAACAGCTCACAAATGTAGGACAAAAACTATGCTCATCGGGCTCCCGAAATTAACACAAAAATGCCCGAAAACACCACAAAAACACTAATAAACTATCTCAAAAGTTTAATCATGTCCCAATACATATATTCAGCTCTATTTTAACAGCTTAAAGTCTAAAATACAGCAGCAACCAAAACTGATATGAAATGCTCAACTGAAAACACCAAACTCATGCAAAAAACACACCCAAAAATCCACAAATCTACACTGTTCAGCACAAAGGCAAACTCTGTATGAGCATGCACATGGAATGGATTCAAACTCCTATCCTTATCCTTCCTGGAAACCTGCAAACTCCCATTCTTGGGTCTCCCTAGAAACCTGCAAACTCCCGTTCTTGGGTCTCCTTCTCCACAGGTTTGGCAACCTCTGAAGAATAACAAAGAATGAGCAAAAATCAAGTTCTCCCCCCTGCCCAAAATGCCTCCAAACCCCTTAAAAGAGGCCATAACTTTAACTCATGTCCAAGAGAGGTTAATGAAACATATTTTAATAATAATTTCATTTATTAGTCCAACGGTTTGCAAAGATTAACCCCCCTTTTTTCGAAACTTCACTTTCTTGGGCCTGCTTGTCTTAGCAAAGATTATTATTTTTTATTATTTGAAAAGGGGACATGACATACCCTAAGGTGTGTCTAGTTTTAATCCTAATTCTTTCATTACCTCAAAAGGCATGATTGTATTAGATGCTCTAGAATTAATCATACAGTTCTTCAAAGTTTTTCCATTAACAATGATACTTAGGAAGAAAGAATCTACACTTCCTAGAAACTAATTTACAAAATCATCTAAATACATAGGTGGAATTTTTGAGACAACAACCTCAATTTCTATTTTCTTTTTAGGCTCATCAAGGATCTGATTTGTATTGCAATCATGATTAATCTTTCTATCTACACCCCCATACTATGGCTTTACCCTTATGCTCAAGGATTCTTAATAATTATGATAAAGAATCTTTTAATTTGATTTTTGATAACAATGATAACATATCAATAGGAGGAGTGGTACAATTATCAATTGGCATACCTTTTTCCTCCTTCTATTTGTTAGATAACTTGGATTGTTCTGATTTTTTTGTTTATCACTCACAATAGTGATCATGAATGAACCCTTTTATTTTTTACTGTCATTATTTTGGATTTCAAAACATTTTGAAATATGTTATTTCTTGGCTTCCTATTTCTTATTAATAGTCTTAATCTTGATATTTCTCTTATCCATTGGCTCATTGATCTATACTTTCTTTGGATCAGTCTTCTTAATAAAAACACCTAACATCTTATTACCTTTAGCCTTGTGCATCATACCTCTTGTCATCACTTGAGTAACCATGTCTATAGTGATATGATCAATTTCTTTCATAGTTGACATTCTTAAAGTCACTTCATTTTTTATGATAGTATATTATATGTGATATCCTCTTCTTCATCTTCATATGAGAAAACTTCTTGTTGTACTATAACGTTGAAATATATTATGTCCAAAACATCACTATCATTATTATCACTTTTAGAAGCATTATTAGAATATGACCCAACCATGTTACATCCAACATCTTCATATCCACCATAATAACTAGGCTAATCTTCATTCTTCTCTTGATCAATAAATGACAATGTAACAACACAATACCTTGGTGCATGACAAAATTGATAGATCATACACCATTGAGGGTCATCAACAATGTTGATATATATATTCTTTAAAGAATCAGGTGTAATTTTCTCACCAATATTCTTAGTACAAGGAACAATAGGATTCCTATCCTTCCACTGAGTGGTCTAAGAAGAGTCTTTCATTCTATTCTTCCTATTGGAATTATTGTTGAATGTGGATTTCTCACTAATATTGGCCTTATTAGCATTATATGCTAGTGGATTCATATTTTTAAGTAAATTTAGAACTTGATGATGGAAATAAATGAGTATAAATTGAGAGGGGAGGGGTGATTTGGTTTCTACAAAAATAAACCCTAGATCCCTTAGATGTCAATACAAATCAAACTCAAGGAAAACAAAACTTTGTTATAACTTCACAAATACATAGGCACATAGTTTACATTAATAAATGCTAAAGCACAATAAAAATTAAAATAACTTTGTAATATCTTATCATTAGAAACTTAAAATATTATATGTGATTACTTTAACTTAGTTTTAAATATATAAAGGAAATAACATGAACACAATTGACTCCAAGATTTTAATGTGGAAACATGATTTGGGAAAAATCACCAAGTGCAACTAGTTACTGATTTTCACTCTTCTGAAATGAGCCCTGTTAAGAGGCAACCATGTTAAAGGTTACAAAAAACACTATTAGGTGTGACCCTATTAAAGGATTTAATAAACATGTTAGGAGTGGCCTTGTCAGAGGTCTTTAGAAAATTCAATAGAAATGCTACCTTGTTAGAGGATTTACAAAGCCAACTTTGTTAAGAGATTTAGATCATTGCTACAATGGTTAGAGAGTAACAATGGGATGACTTGATTTCTGATGCAACTAAATTGTTGATTACATATCTCAATTTTGTCTTGTATACTCGACCCTTTCTGATCAAATGTATCTTTATAGCTCAATGAGGATATTTTATTATCCTTTTAATTCACTTCCTTTGAGAATCATCAAATCTTCAATTATGCTCTACACATTCAATTCTCAACTTGACCTTATATTTATATCTTACATATTTTCAAGTTGGCTTGAATATAACTTAGAAAAAATAATATTCATCTTCTTAGTCAGCTAGAACCAATGGACAATTCAATTGAATGTAATATTCTAAAATAAGAAAATCTTTAATTAGCCAACCCTGCTTGGTAGATACTAACTCAAAAAAAATTTCCTATGTTAACCAAGTCAATGTTGGCCAAATTTGCCTTCTTGCAAAAATTGCCATATTTGAATTCAAATGTTAAATGGTCACATCCCACCTTTAATATTAAATAATGCCATGGAAATATGACATAAGTAAAAGCCTTGTAATGTTTCCATATTTTCCTAAGTTTATTCCTAGAGTCCACAATTTATTGTTGACAATTGGCTAATTGTGATATGTAACTGTTGTCATTAATGAAAACACATGATGTACATGTTGATAGGAAACCTCAAAAATAAAGATACTTAGTGTTTGGTAATAAAAAAATTATTTAAGAATATAATCTATTTACAACAATGTATTTTTTTGTTTATAACATGTTGTAGACATCATATTATGACAACTGAAGTTACATGAAGATAGTATACATGTTGATGATGACATGTATAACCTCAATAGTTTATATGGACTATATAAAATATATATAATCATGTTTTAATGATGCAAGACAATAGAATTAAAGGAAAAAAATGTTTTTTTTACAAAATAATTGCATGTCCAATTAGGGCTGACATCCTAGATGTTTACTCTAACTTGGAAAAGTGAATTGTGGTCCTAGCTAACCCAACAGTAATTTATGTAAAGACATGGTATTTATGCAAAAGACTTCTTACAATAAGAAGTCTACTATCTTGATATTATGAGGAAGCAAAGTTCTCGTATGTTCTTGTCAAGTTATGTGAGGTGAGAGAACTTCTGTGAAAGCAGTATATGTGAAGTTTTGTATGAGCTATCTAATGATCTGAGATAGAGATGAAGATCAAATATTAGACAAGGAAGATAAATAATAATAAATTACTTGTTTGAGTAGTGATATCTTCTTGTAGTTAAAATTACATGTTTGGATAGTGGGCTCTTCTTGCATACAATATACTACAACTCCTAATAGGGTTGGAATCTCCTAACAAGGATTCAATGTCTCATAATAGGGACTACCTATACTAAATTTTCTTATTGACTCCTAACAGGGTCCATCCTTTAACAAGGAACTTATATATTAGTATATTATCTAGTGGGTATCATCCCCACCAAGGTTTTCCCTTGGCCAAGGTTTCCCTAGTTTAAAAAATATGGTGTTATGATTTATCTTTGTGCATTGCCATTGATATTGTTCAACATTACTTTATTGCTTTGTTATGCATAGTTTAAAGTAAATAATAATATCTAGTTGGTGACTAAAGTTTGTAGATTACTAATTTACACCTCCCCCCCCCCAGTAATCCCTATTTCTAACAATTGGTATTAGAGTGCAGTTACATTGAAGAGGCTTAACAACTTAAGTAAGATCCCTATGGATATGAAATAGTTGAAGAAGAACCTTAAAGAAGCTCGTAAACAAATTGATCTCCTTACCAAAGAAGGAGATAAGTTGAAGGACATATATGAAGATTCCAAAATATATATTTGTCAATTGAATTCACTAGTACAAAAGCAATAATATATCACTAAATAAACTACTAAAAATTGTAAATATATGACCAATTTTGATCACATGACCATTGGTAGTTTATTTCCAGTCATTAATATGAAACCAAATTCATGACTAAACTATTTTAATCATTAATTTGGTTTTTGATTGTTATTAAATGGTATTTTATTTGGTGGTTTAATTGTTAGTTCATTTGGTAGTTAATTTGGTGGTTTATTTGGTGGTTTATTTTGTGTTTTATTTGGTAGTTGATTGTTATTAAATAGTAATTTATTTGGTAATATATGGTAGCTTATTAGGTAGTATATTTGGTATTTTATTTGGTATTATGTTTGGTATTTTATTTGGTAGTATATTAGGTGGTATACTGTGTAGTATATTGGATAGTATATTGGGTAGTTGATTTGGTAGCACATTTGGTAGTCAAATTGGTAGTATATTTAGCAATTGATTTGATAGTTGATTTAGTAGTTGACTAGTCATTTATTGGATAGCTAATTTGGCATTTTATATGTTTATTTCCATTAATTAGTACTAAATCTAATTATGAAATGAGTAATTTACTGAATACCATGAATTTTAAAATACAAAAAAAAAGGATATTAGAGTTGACTAAAACATTAAAGAAAATAAAAATATTACACATCAACAACACAAATTAAAAGATTAATTCAATATCATGATGAATGAAAATATTACCCATGAATAATACTAAAATCAAAAGAATGATTCAATATCATGATTAAAAAAAAGGTAACTTGGAATTAAAAGTATATATATATATATATATATATATAAGTAAATATGATAAAAAGTGTCAAAGTTGTCTAAGAGTTTCCAACTCTTTCAAATACACCTTGATAACTAGAATATATTTAAACACCGCTTTCAAAATACTACAATATAAACCAATGAACTAAATTTTCTAACAAATAACGGATTGATCAACTATTTCATTTTCTCAAAATACTTTAGTGACCACCATGTGAAAGTTCCCTCTTTCTCTTTGAGACATACAACTCCATCTATTTTATCTTCATAAGCAAGTGGTATATTACTTGTGACTGTTATAATGTTTACATTGGCATCTCTAGTTCTGTTAAAATTTTCTCCATGTAAAATAGACAAGGAGTGAATAATCCCAATACCAAAAACACAACCATCATATGGATCCAAAACTTTAACTTAATCCCCTTATTTGAGTTTATCAAAATATTTATGCAAAAAGAAAACAAAATAACATATTAGATTACATGGATAATGAAAGGGAAAAATATATAAAATGCACTTTAAATATAGTGCTTATGATAAAGATTAATTTTTCATTGCTAAAGGTAAAATATTCTTGTAAAAATTAAGGACACTCACATAATGTTAAATAAATTGATAATATTAAATAAATTAGCAATATTGGGATTTTAATGGTGAGATTCAAGAAAATGACTTATAAAAAACTATGAATATGAATGTATTATGGTAAGTAGTTAAGGTCCCTGAATTATGAGGCAAAAATAACCATTAAAATTGACTATGAATATACATTCATGTACATACAATTAAATTTTAATGCAATTTCACATCCGTTTCTAGTTATGAAACAACTAAAAATCATATCCAAATCAAGAAAATGTAAAGTTTTATAGCACTCACCTATAGTTTAGCACTACTACTACTATAAATATCACATGCAACCTCTTCAAAATCAGCATAATCACTATCAACATTGCCCTTTCCTTTTTTATTTGTTTTCATATGATTGTTCTACATGTGTAGGTTTATTCATCATGCAAAATTAATATAGTTCAATTAAATAATACAAAAGCTTAAATATTTTTCCACAACAACTATTATATTACCTTAACTTCAACATAACTATGATTGGGCTGCAAATTATTATCCATGAGTTCATCATGATTTTTGTCAATATTGGCAGCTCCATTTCCATCAAGGTAGTTTTGTTTTTACATTGCTTTGGTAAAATTATTTTGTGTGTAGTTAAAATAGGTAAAATCTTGGTAGAGAGAAAATACCATAAAACAATGGTGTGAAAGTGCAATATCAACAATGCAATGTATGAGAATTAACACTTAAGGATAATAGTGTTATATGTAGAGAAAATTGAAAAGACAATGATCAAAATGATGACTTCAACAATGTAAAGATACATTAGTATGAAAAAGAATTAACTCATTGATAGAGTCTCTACCTGATATGAATTCATAGAATTATGGTTATTCCATACAAAAACTATAGGCTGAACTGAGGAAGCCAACTAAGAAACTCTCTCATTTAGATGAGAAATTTTCCCATTAAGACTATGTAAATAACTCATTAAATGTTGGTACCTACCATTTGAATTAGCAAGATTTGGTGAGGTTCTCGCTACGTGTTCCACATATGGTTGTGAAATCTTTATTGACAAACCAGATTTCCACTTCATACAACTCTTAGATTTAGTAGGATCTAATGTTGGCATATAATTGATAATATTGTCTGTGCATGTTTCTCTACTATTATGTTCCACCTAAAATATAATGTTAATTTTAATACATAGTTCAGTAAAAAATTAAAATAAATAACACAATGTAAAATGAAATCAAAAGCTATTCATTGACTCAAAATTTGTTTATTTTGGCCTACAACCCCCCTCAACCAAATGCATATTCAACCCTCACATTATCTCTTTATCTCTTTCCTTTGTTACTCTTTGTCAAATATTCTTCAGAACACATACTTTCTTTCAATGTCTCCCATTTTTTGGAAGTTGAAGTGGAGTCTAAATTCTCTTTTCCCTCATTGATTAATTTTTTGCAACTGTATCTAAAATTGTTCATTAGAAGTCTCATCCTACTCTTGTAATACTTTCTATAGATTTGTCCACCAATAGTGTCAAATGTATTTTCCATTTTTTGTATAACACATTCCATTCATTGTGGATCTTACTTTGCAAAATTTGATTTACAAATATCCAAATGGGATCAACATATTATGCCCAACTCAATGGCCCACCTTGCAACATTTTTCCTAACAGGTTCACCATCTCTTACCTCAACTAAAAATGGATTATTCCCTTCTAATTTCCTTTCTTTTGTATGTCTCTCTATAGATCTATATAAATGTTACCTCAATTTCTTTCTTTCAAGAAAATTGAGCACATCTTCTATTGAATCACTACCAATAGGTTCACTATGAGGTACACCAAATGCAAGTGGACTTTCTTCATGACTTTCTTTAGGATGTACAACACTATGTGCTATATCAAGTTATACATCATCACAACTATCTTTTTTACCAACTACATTTGTTGGATCACAAAGGCATTGACTTTTGCAAATTTGTAGTATTGAATCTTTATTTTCTACTTTATTTTTCTCTTCATGTTCTCTACACTCTTTTTCTTGCCTGCAAAACCAAAAAAATAATAATATCAAGTCTTGCATACATAAATATATTCCTTAAAAAAATTTATTATATACTATTAAACAAATAATATACTAATTAGTTGATTTACAACTTGTCTATTTACCAAACCAAGATGCAATAAATATTCATTATTCTTGGCCACACATTATTCACGAAAGTGCTCATAATCTGTTACTAGAACTTCAACATTTTGATCACTATCATCTAATTTGTGCCTTTTATTATTTCTCTTCATTTTCTAATGTCCAAAAAAACAATAATATATAAATTAGTAACTTTATACAGCCTTTATTAACCATACCAAAAATTGCATAAATAAAACTTTTGTAAAATCCTCATGTCAATTTTGATGACTTGTGCAATAAAGAGAGAAAGAATATGCCCAAATGAAAAATAGAAGGACATTGTTTAGTTATAAAAGTGTAAAATAAGAATTTTTGATGATCTAGTACTACTTATACACAATAAATGCATCTAATGAACCCAAAATAGCAAAGCAGCTAATGAACCCAATTTACTATATAAACATAAATATTTAATCAAACTCAAATGACATCTTTTCCATAACCAATGACTTCCATACAAAAAAACCACCAAAATATGAGAGTCTACTAGCAGGGATATGTAATGTTTGTTTAGATGCCATATCAGAATTAAATCATGAACCATAAAAAGGAATATGCACAAATAGAGTGAAAAATTACAGGATATAATAAAAAATTCTCAACAACACACATGAAAACTCTCAAAGCATCTTAACATAAAAAACTCTTTTGTGTTGACAACTAGATAATATTAGCAACAAACCATGCTACATAAGGAATATTGTAGAATTTCCAAAAAAGATGAGATGGACCACATAATTACGTAGTTGACAATAAGACAACATAAGTTCTTCACCTATATCTAGCCAAATAAAAGAATTTACTTTCTTATTGATACCACTACTAGACAATCAATAAGATTTTGAGTCCTCCTTGAAACAAAATCAGCTATGCTTGACTACTAATGAGCATAAACATAAGTACAATAGATGATACATAAATGAATAATTTCAAAACTTATATCTGAAGCTCTCTTAGGAAACATGACATAAGATACATATATAAGCTTGACAAGCATTCAAAGAATATAACAACTAATTAAAGCCTTCGATATTTTCCCAAAAAAATATTTGTTGTTAGATGCATGAACATACACCTAGAGAGCTTGCATAAAAGGGAAGATCAAGTAATATGAAAGCATTAAGAAAAAAATTCATCTAAAGAATTTCTGCCATTATGAACAACTTCATTAAAGTTCAAATTGCTACAACAGATCTTGAGAGAAAGGTATTTCATGTGTATATATTCAAGCTCTATTATTCTGCTAAGAGGATAGCTTGAACTTTATACATGTATGGTTTACTATTCAATAATTGAAGTTATTATGCAACTTAAGTGAAAGAACTAAGACTCTAACTAGAGTGTATCTTCTTTGCATTTTCAATCCATGAAAGTATATGTTTTTCATGCTTGGTAAACTTAAATACACTCTAAAATTGTACATTCAGTCTATTAATCCTAAGGCAAAAATTCAAGGAAATGAAATGAAAGCCTCCATAGCAATCAAAGCAAAAGAATGGCATTTCCAAACACTAGGATAATGAAAAATATCCTAGATATGAAACATCTTGCAGCCCTGAAGAATTATTATGAATCAAATTTTGTAATTATCAAAAGAGCACAATTAACAAAACCCACTATGAACTAAAGAATGGATAATAGACAATAGTTCGAGCAAAAACTATGGCAAGAAACTATAAGAATGCCTAGATGCAAAATAAAAGGACATTGTTCAGTCATAAAAGTGTAAAATAAGAATTTCTAATGATCTAGTACTACTTATACCCAATAAATATAGCTAATGAACCCTAATGAACCCAATTTACTATAGAAGCATATTGTAGTAGAAAGCTATGGTAGCTCATGATATATCTGATCTTGGAAAAGAGACTGATATTTTTAATAAAAGCTCCTGACTAATATTTGACTGAGCTATTGACAAATATTCTTATAATACACCTTGTTTATGTCATTTTTGTGACAACTTTAGCATGTAGGATGGAATACTAGTATTAATTCTCAAACTAGAGCATCATCATTGAAGAATATTCTATATCATTATTGATAGATTTCATGGTGAGCACACTATTGGATTATTATTTATGCTTATTACTTTTGTATATGTATGAATTGTTGAAACATGAAATCTATGATTCTAAATAGCCTACCATCAAAATGCAAGTTTTTTATCTTTTGCATATCATTAGAGGAAGCAATTGAGATCATAAAGAGGTTGCAGAAGAATAAAGGATTCCAAAGAGTAGTTTACAAGCTTCCACACAACATTCATAAAATTATTTTAGCCTTACAGTCTAAGCACTAAGTGGTATCATGCAGTCAATATCCATAGCCAATACAATAAATTGGGACATGTTGTTGGATACAATTGTTCAATTGTGTGTTGTCTTTGATGTTACACAAATGTCATATCAATAATAAGACAAAGTCTACTGAGCTCAATTAGTCAGCAAAGAAAATTCTAGAGTCTACCAAACTTAATTGGTCAACAAAGCAAATTATAGAGCCTACTGAGCATTATTGAAAAATACTCTATGGAAATAGTTTCTACCAAGCTTACTCGGGCATCAAAGGTTTTTATGGAAAAAGTCAATTTCTACTGAGCTCACAAGGTTAATGAAGGAAAGTCAATGTTTATCAAGTTCACTCAATCTCTAAAGGATTTTTTAGAGTTCACAGTGTTCATTGAGCTTCAGTTGGTTAACACTAGAAATTATTTTTGGAATAGTGTCTATCGAGTAGGGTCAGCCAATGAAGGATTTCATTGTTTTAGGAAATCAAGTTTAAATATTTTATGTAATGAATGTAGCCGACGGATGTAATGATTATTGGTAATTATAACTTTTAAATGAGTCAACTGGATAATTTGTAAGGTATAAATAAAAGGTCAAGTTGTGAATTCAAAAGTATGGATGTATGAATGAGCGAGCATGCAAGTGTGAAGAGGAAAGTGTGAGAAAATTTTGAAGAAGGATCAGATATCCTTGAGGAGAACCAAAGATTTATTTGATCAGTGAGGATCCAAAGAAGTAGAATAGAGATTTGTATTAGCAAATTCAATTGCATCTCATTTAGGTCAACTCATTGTTACTTTTTCACAATTGTAATAGTGATTTCCAAATCTCTTAATAGAGTTGGTTTAATAGCCATTTTGTAAATCCTCTAACAAGGTGGACAGTTCTATTGAATTGTTCAAAAGTCCTCTAGTAAGGCCACTCCTAGCAGGGTGATTAAATCCTTTAACAAGGTCACACCTCATAGTGCATTTTTGTAACCTTTAACAAGGTTGGCTCCTAATAGGGCTCACTTTAGAAGAGTGAAAATTGGTAGCTAGTTACTTGATGGTTTTTCCCATATTAGATTTCTACATTAAATTTGGTGTCTCTTGTGTTCATGTTATTTCTTTTATGCATGCATGTTAAATCTTTGTGAATGCTTAAAGATCAATAATAACTTATAGTACATCTACCAAGTTATAAAAAATTTCTGTGTGGCTAATGAGTGACAATATTTACTAGTTTTTAAGACATCTAAGGGATCCATGGATTTTCTTTTGTGGTACCTGATTCAGCCCCCCTTAGTTACTCCATCTATATTTCCAACAATTGGTATCAAATAATTTGGTGCTTGCAAGAAGAATTTCAAGGATCTAAGCTAAAAATTAGGAAGCCTTACAAGAGGGAAATTTCAAGGCTTGATAGGGATAATTTTTCAGCATGGAAAGGTCTCATGAGACTCCATCTAGCTTCCATTGGAGATACAAGACTAAAATACTTTGATCAAGAATGTGTAACTCCTTCTGGTACATTATCTATCAATGACACTGCTGAGAAGAAGATTCATAATACCATGATGATAAACATTACATCAGTCCTAATCTATGAAGAATTTGACTACAAAATTTCCTTTGCTATGTTGAACAAGCTAAAGGAAATATATGGAGGTAATGATAATGTAAGAAGAGCCAAAGTAGAAATTCTAAGAGGAAAATTTGATCAGATGAGGATGAGAGAGGATGAAAACATTGCTAAATATGTTGAAAGAGTCAAAACAAGTGTTAGTGCAATCAAAGCTTCTAGAGGAGATATCAAAGAGGAAATAGTTGTAAGTAAAGTTCTTAGAACTTTGCTTTCCATTTATGAAATTAGAGTTTCTACAATTCAAGAAAGAAGATGTGAAGCAAATCATAAGATAAATTTAGAGGCCATACTAGGATGATTGACTACATTTGAGCTAGATAATTATGACAACTATGTTCTAGCTTCAAAGAACATTTAATCAACATTTGAAGCCAAGCTTTCACTCAAAGAAAAGGGCAAGAAGATAAAGGATTCTTAGTTAGAAAGTGAAGAAGAATTAGAAAAAAAATTTGACTGTGATCTTGAGGTGGTTGAAGCTCTATTAGCAAGGAAATATTCTAGAGGCAAAGGAAAATACAAAGGTAAGGTTCGTTTGATCTATTTTTCATGTGAGAAAATCGGTCATATTGCTGCTAGGTGCCCAAACAAGTAAAAAAAGGATGAGAAGAAAGGTCACAAGTGCAAGAAAGACTTCAAATCATTTAAGGACAAAGGTAAGAAAACATGTTTCATGGCTAAATATTCTAAGGATTCTAACAATAGTGAAGATGAGATTGTTTACATTGCTATGAAAGATGAATCTGATAATGATGAGGAAGATAAGATTGTACTTATCTCTCATGTGAGAAAAAATGATACATGGATTATAGATAGTGGTTGCTCTCATTATATGACTGGTGATAAAACAAAGTTTGAACATTTTGAAGACTATGATGGTGGTAGTGTGAGATTTGGTAATAATGAACCTTGTTGCACAAAAGGAAGAGGAAGAATCTCACTAACCAAAGAACTTGTATGTGATAATGCCTATTGGGTTGAAGGACTAAAATACAATCTATTGAGTGTGGTACAACTAATCAATATTGGATTCAAAGTATAATTCATGCATGGAAAAGAAAGACTGTTGGATGGCAAAGGCAAGCTGATTGGATCAAGCATACAAACAAAAGGTAACTTGTTCTATCTTGAACTTGGTGAATGTTAATGTTTTATTGCTCAAGTTGAAGAAAGTTGGTTATGGAAAAGAAGGTTATGTCATGTGAACTTTGATAACCTAGTAAAAATAAGAAAATTCAAGAAAGTAAGAGGCATTTTTAGTATAAAGAAACTTAAGGTTGGTCTATGCAAGAATTGTCAAATTGGTAAGATGGGAAAGAATGGCTTTAAAAGTAAGAATTATTAGTCTAAATTTTTTTTGGAAATTGTGCATACTGATTCATTTGGACCTATTGGAATTGAGAGTTATACTAGAGAAAATTTCTTCATTCCTTTTGTTGATGATTACTCTAGAATGATGAATGCCATGTATCTGAGAGAGAAATTAGAAGCATTTGAGAAGTTCAAATGGTATTTGGCTAGAGTAGAGAAGGAAATAGGGAAAAGACTAAAATTCTTGAGCTCAGACAGAGGTGGTGAATTCATCTCCCATGAGTTCAATGACTTTTGCATTGAAAGGGGAATCAAAAGATAGGTATCAACACTTGGAACTCCTGAGCAAAATGGAATAGTTGAAAGGAGGAATAGATCTATCATGGATTGTGCAAGGACTCTAATGATTGAAAAGAACATTGCTATCAAATACTGGAAGGAAGCTATCAACGCTATAGTTCATACCTTGAATCGAGTACAGCTAAAGAAGGACTCATTCAAAACCCCCTATGAGCTATGGTATGGCTATAAACCCAATGTAAGTTACCTAAAAGTATTTGGAAGTAAATGTTACATTTTGAAAGAATCTAGGAAAGGAAAATTTGACGTGAAGGGTGACGAAGGCATATTTTTGGGATATTCTTGCAAGAGTAAGGCATATAGATGTTTGAATTTGTCTACTCACAAAGTCATAAAAAGTGCACATATGAAAGTTGATGAGTTTGTAGAAAGGATTGAAGAAGAAAGAAAAAAGGAACTAGAAGATTACAGAATATTTTTTTTCATTGAACTTGATACAAAGCCAGATACATCTATCAATTAGGAAACTTCTACTCCTGAGTCTTCAATCACCTAGTTGCAAGAACTTGAGTCACATTTAGATGCTACTGAGCCAATGCCTACCAAGTCTAAAGGACGCAAGCAATAGTTGGAATAGCTAGAACTTGAAATTGTAATTCAAAATGAAGACAGTGGAACTCAATCAAAAGGAAAGGAACCTGTATTAACAAAATATGTTAGGAAACATCATGCACTAGATCAAATTATTGGAGACAAATCTAAAAGTACTATGACAAGAAGTTAAAAGATACTTGTTTACTTGCTGATTTTGAACCTAGAAATGTCAAAGATGCATTAGAAAATGAAAGTTGGATTGAGGCTGTGAATGAAGAGATAGAGAAAATAGAGAAGAACAAAACTTGGACTATTGTACCTAGGCCTAAAGATAGAAATGTGATTGGAACTAAGTGGGTATTTAGTAATAAGTTGAATGAAGATGGTAAGGTATCAAGGAAAAAGGCTAGAATGGTATGTAAAAGCTACTCTTAAGAAGAAGGAATCAACTATGGAGAGACTTTTGCTCCTACTACAATATTGGAAGGTGTCAGGACCTTAGTTGCATATGCTACATATAAAGGATCTAAAGTATATCAAACAGGTGTCAAATATGCATTCCTCAATGGTATTCTAGATGAAGAAGTCTACATTGAATAGCCCGATGATTTTGTTGATCTAGACAAGAAGAACATGGTCTAAAAATTACACAAAGCATTTTATGGTCTGAAACAAGCCCCTAGAGCATGGTATAAAAGATTGCATAACTATCTTATTCAGATTGGTTTTCAAAGAACTAATGATGGAAATAGTTTGTATATCAAGGAAGGACTAGATAACAAGATTGTTTTGGCAAATATATTTGTGGATGATACTTTGTTTACAGGAAATTATGATATGTGCAAAGAATTTTTGGAGCAAATGAAAAAGGAATTTGAGATGTCTATGTTTGGTGAGATTAAATTCTTTTTTGTTCTTCAAATTTAGGAAAGCAAGAATGATATCTACATCACTTAGTCTAAATACATCAAGGAGATACTCAAAAATTTTACTATGGATGATTGTAAACTAGTTGGGACTCCCATGTGTACTAGACTAAAGCTTACCAAGGATGATAAATCAAAAGAGGTAGATCAGATCTTATATAGATCAATGATTGGAAAGTTGTAGTATGTAATTCATACAAAGCCAGATATTGCTCTTGCAGTAGGTATTGTAGCAAGATTTTCAGCAAAATCAAGAGAAAATCACATGATGCAAATCAAGAGGATCTTGAGATACTTGAAAGGCACTAAAGATTATGGATTGTGGTATAAATTTAGAGGTAATATGGACTTGAAAGTGTTTACTTATGTTGATTAGGTAAGAAACATTGATGATAGAAAAAACACAAGTGGAGGAGCATTCTTTCTTGGAAAGAGGTTGGTTTCTTGGAGAAGTAAAAAGAAAAATTGTACATCCCAATCTATAGTAGAAGCAGAATATGTTATAGCAGTAGTGAACTAATCTAATATTGTTTGGTTCAAATAGTTATTGGAAGTCATGGAGATTGAGATAAAATAAATAGTTGTTATGTTTTGTGATAATACAAGTGCAATCAACATGTCTAATAATCCAGTAATGTATTTAAAAACCAAGCACATTGCAGTAAAGTATCACTTTGTTAGAGAATTGGTGCAAGATAAGGAGATCAGATTGGGATATGTCCATACAAAAGAAGAAAAAAAATTGACATATTCACCAAGCCATTACCTAAGGATGCATTCTTCTATTTAAGAGGTAAGCTAGGGGTCATTCCCCTATCTAAAGTTCACTAGAATGAAGTTTTAGTGATGCATCAACAGAAACCAAGTTGAAGATCTTTTCAATTGATGCAACATAGTCATGGAAACATTGCATATGAATTAGTACTCAAGGTACATTGCTACTCATTTGGTATGTGTTTTCTTTGGCATGTGTTTTCAAAGAGGGAGAGTATACTATCATATCTTTTTGAAATTTGAATTTGTTTGTGGAGAGATTTCTGTTTAGAAAAGAAGCTATGTAATTCCTTCATAGAGGGAGATTACTGCATTAGAGAAGTTTGTGGCATAAAATCTAAGAGGGAGAAATGTTGTCAAAAAAAATATTTTTTTTTAATTTCTTCTGCTATGACATGTTGTGTTTTCATCAATGCCAAAGAGGGAGATTGTTGGATACAATTATTCAATTGTGTGTTGTCTTTGATGTTACACAAATGTCATATCAATTATCAGATAGAGTCTACCAAGCTTAGTTGGTTAGCAAAAAAAATTCCCAAGTCTGTCGAGCTTAGTTGGTCAATAAAGAAAATTATAGAGTCTACCAAGCATTTCTAAAAAATACTCTGTGGAAACAGTTTCTACTAAGCTCACTCAGGCATTAACGGTTTCTATGGTAGAAGTCAGTTTCTACTGAACTTTCAAGGTTAACAAAGGAAAATCATTGTTTACTGAGTTCACTCAGTTTCCAAATGATTTTGCAGAGTTTGCAGTGTTCACCAAGCTTCAGTTGGTTTACACTAGAAATCATTTCTAGAACAGTGTCTACTAAGCAAGGTCGACCAACGAAGGATTTCATTGTTTTGGGAAATCAAGTTTAAATGTTTTATGTAATGAATGTAGCTGACTGATGTAATGATGATTGGTAATTATAACTTGTAAATGAGTTCATTGGATAATTTGTAAGGTATAAATAAAAGGTCAAGTTGTGAATTCAAAAGTATGGATGGATGAATGAGTGAGCATGCAAGTGTGAAGGGGAAAGTGTGAACAAATTTTGAAGAAGGATCAGATATCCTTGAGGAGCAGCAAAGATTTATTTGATCAATGAGGATCTACTAAAGCATAACAGAAATCTATATTATAAAATTTAGTTATATCTCATTTAGGTCAACTCATTGTTACTTTCTCACAATTATAGCAGTAATTTCCAAATCTCTTAATAGAGTTGGTTTAACAGCCATTTTGTAAATCCTCTAGTAAGGTGGCTAGTTCTATTGTATTATTCAAAAGTCCTCTAGCAAGGCCACTCCTAGTAAGGTGATTAAATCCTTTAACAAGGTCACACCTCATAGTATATTTTTGTAACCTTTAATAGGGTTGGCTCCTAATAGGGCTCACTTTAGAAAAGTGAAAATTGGTAGCTAATTACTTGGTGGTTTTTTCCATATTGGGTTTCCACGTTAAATTTGGTGTCTCTTGTGTTCATGTTATTTCTTTTGTGCATGCATGTTAAATCTTTGTGAATTATTAAAGATCAATAATAAATTATATTACATCTATCAAGTTGCAACATTTTTCTATGTGGTTACTGAGTGACAGTAGTAACTAGTTTTTAAGACATCTAAGGGATTTGTGGATTTGTTTTTGTGGTAACTGATTCACCCTCCCTCTCAATTACTCCATCTATATTTCTAACACATGTTTGGGCTTGATAGAGGTTATACTATAATAACCCTCATATAGGAGGCAATGCTGCAAGTTAAACCACAATTTTGATCTAACATGGGTTGATTTTAGGTGTATAGTGAATGCCGACACAATGTATAGAGCTTGATCATGGATTGCTTTCCTAGCATCACCCTAGTGCATATTTTGCAAGTGCAAATTAAGATTGGGTGATAATAATTGCACACTTATACTAGTGTGAATTGTGTCATAGGGATCACATAATTATATTAGTGCAGATTGTGTAGGTATGCTCATCATCTAAGGTGTCATTCCAATTTTCTATCCAATATTGTTATTAATATTCAAAATACTTAAATTATGAACATTATATGAGCTTTCATATTTCTTAATTTATAGATAGAGGTCATATTTATATCAACAAAAATATATGTGGTTGAACAATTCAAATACAGCTAGTAATTGGTGTAGATTGTGGAGTTATTTGATCTAAATACTAAATAGAAATATAAAAGTGTTGCACCTATTTTCAATACCAAAAGAAGTTTACCTTATTATCTTTCCATTCATCTGGTAGTAATATTCACCCTTCTTTTCAAATTTAAAATACACAAAAAAAATTAGAGAACTACAATAATACAAATTTGGGACATTACAAACAAGCATGTGCACACGTGAAAAATTGTTTGAATTGCCTTATAAATTTCTTTACTTAGTTCTTTAGGAAGAATATGAGGCCAGGTAATTTCATATAATAGTGAATAGGCACATAATTCTTCTCTCTAAACTATAGAGCAAAGACCACTCCAAAAATGTGTTTCAGGCCTTCCACTACTTCAAAGGCTTCACTACCACAATTACCAGAAACAACCATACAGAGACTAAAGAAGCAATTATCTAACAGGATGATTGCTCTACTAGGAAAATAACATACTAATCAGTTGTTCTTCTTGCTAAGAGATTTATATCAAAATTCCTTGCCTAGATGACAACTTCATTAAAGGTCAAATTGCTATAGTAGATCTTGACAGAAAGGTCTTTCATGTGTATATATTCAAGCTTTATGATTCTACTAAGAGGACAACTTAAACTTTATAAATGTATGGTTTACTATTCATTAATTGAAGTTCTTATGCAACTTAAGTGAAAGAACTAAGTCTCTAACTAGAGTGTATCTTCTTTGCATTTTCAATCCATGAAATTATATGTTTTTAACACTTTGTAAACTTAAATACACTCTAAAATTGCACATTCAATCTATCAATCCTAAGGTAAACCTTCAAGGACATGAAATGAAAGCCTCCATAGTAATAGAAGCACAAGCATGGCATTTACAAACACTTGGCTAATGGAAAATATCCTGGATATGAAACATCTTGCAACCTTGAATAACTGTTATGAATCAAATTCCATGATTATCAAAAGAGCACAATTAACAAAACCCACTATGAACTAAAAAATGGATGACAGAAAGCAGTTTGAGTAAAAACTATAGCAAGAAAATACAAGAATGCCTAAACACAAAATAGAAGGTCATTGTTCAGTCATAAAAGTGTAAAACAAGAATTTCTAATGATCCAGTACTGCTTATAACCAATAAATGTAGCTAATGAACCCTAATGAACCAAATTTACTATAGAAGCATATTGTAGCAGAAAGCTATGGTAGCTCATGATATATTTGATCTTGGACAAGAGATTGATATTTTTAATAATAGCTCTTGACTGATATTTGATTGAGCTATTGCCAAATATTCTTATAATATACCTTGTTTATGTAATTTTTGTGACAACTTCAGCATGTAGGATGGAATACTAGTATTGTGGAATTCTAGTTGGGAACCCAGGAATATTGGAACAAAATGTCTCAATTTCTCACATGTGCTATATTTGAACCTTGTGCTTGATCTAAGTAATGGAAATTAATCTCAAGTTTAGTTATTATTTAAGATTATCAATGGATACTTGCATTAATGATGGATTTTCTATCTAATATATATTCCTTAAACTCTAGAATTCTTATATTTCATCTATAATATGTGGTATAATCTTGTGCCTATATGATACTAGCACCTTAAATAGAAAATTTGATATGGATGTTTAAATAGGATCATGAAGTACTACATGATGCTGAGTGGAACTATTTGACTTATCTTTTTTTCTACTATCCAACCAAGAGGAAGGAGCCTTCAATGTGTATTTTAATTCTTAGTGCCTTTGTTGAGTTGGATATATGTTCCAAAAATTAAGATATCTTTGTTTCCTTTGTTACTAATTTGGTAGAAAGTATGTGCTTTTGAATGCAATTCTAGGTCTATGCTCTACTGACTATCTTATTGACTTAGTACCTTCTTATTCCTTAATCACATTCCTCCTTGCTACCTTTTTGAGTCAAATATATGTGTTGGAGAATCTCATGCCAACCTATATTGTAGTGTTTGTTTGTTTTGAAGCCTGAGAAAAGTATATATTTGTTTGTTTGTGATTCCCCTATTAGCATTGTGAAATGTAACTAGCACTTGTGTGTTGCTCGATCCTCAACTTATCAAAATGCAATCTCATGTGGAGATATAAAGTAGGATATGGGAAAAACATAAATGAAGTGTTTGATATATGGTTTTTGAGTAAGAAAATAGTTTTTATTGAAAATGTGCTATTGTACTGATATTTAGCTACAGTTTTAACATTTTCTCACTTACTCCATGGTTATGATAATCCTTAAAGATTCCTATTTATGGTGATGAGAATAGTATTTCTATTGACGATTAAACATTTGTCTAGTATCATTGTATTGGTATAAATAGCAACAATATAAATCAGTATAACAACATTATAGCAATGTCTCATAGTTCAATGTTGAGCTCTCTCTCCATGGATTTCAATGTTAAGATAATGTAAGTTAACCTCAAGAAATAATGGCACAAATATATATATAAAAAGGTATATATTATAGGAAACATATCAATATTACACATTAACTTATATATAAAACTATCCATATTACATTCATATAGGAACCTTTTTCAACATTAAAACATGGAAATTGTTATTAATCTGAAGGACTATGTCTGTAAAACATAAAATAGTCATAAAAAACAAAAAATCTATAGATAGAAGATCATAAAATGGGAATCATCAATCATCATCTGTATTTCTAGCAAGATTAGAATCATGATCACTCAATTCTGTATCTACTTGATTTTCTTCCCCATCCTCATTTGTTACATGAAATACATTCTCTCTCTCAATTTTTTCATTTTTAATCAAAATCTCTTCTTCAAATATTTCCTCATTATCTTCATCCACTTTTGTAATGTTTCATGTATATTAAAAATTTGTCCATCAGGCATTACATTGACAACTTCCATGAATTTTTTCTTCAAATGAGATTCTATTTGAATGACATATGACCAACCTGGGCTTCTTACATCATCAATTAGAAATTATTGATTAGTTTGAAGAGGCAAAACATATGGATCATTTGTCTCCAATAAAAATTTTCATGTACTTACATGCATAAATCCACACTCATCAACTTGTACAACAGATGGTTGGATCCATTTGTATTTTAATAATATAGGACTATTTTCACCAAAATCCACTGGAATAATTTCTTGGATGAATCTAACATAAAATTTATTCTCAATTTCATGAAGAAATTCAACACTAACTATTGGGATTAAAGATAGAGTAACTGAGAGGGGGGTGAATCAGTTACTCACAAAAATTAATCCTTAGATCCCTTAGATGTCTTAAACATCTAGTTACTGCTGATACTTGGTAAAAAAATGTTGTAACTTAGTAACTTAAACTATTACTTATCTTCAAGCATGCATGCATGTAACTGAAAGAAAAATGAACACAAGAGACACCAGATTTAACATGGAAACCCAATATGGGAAAAACCACCAAGTAACTAGTCACCAATTTTTCACTCTTCTAAAGTGAGCCCTATTAGGAGCCAACCCTGTTAAAGGTTACAATACACACTGTTAGGTGTGACCCTATTAGAAGATTTAATCAACCTATTAGGAGTGGCCTTGCTAGAGGTCTTTAGAACAATTCAATTGAACTATCACCTTGTTAGAGGATTTACAAAATGGTTGTTAAACCAACTCTGTTAAGAGATTTGAAATCACTGCTACAATGGTTAGAAAGCAACAATGAATTGACCTGAACAAGATGCAACTAAATTTGCTGACTACAGGTCTCTGTTCAGCATCATTAGATCCTCCTTAATCAAATATAGCTTTGCTACTCCTCAATGATCTTTGATCATCCTTCAAATTCACTTCCATAATAATCAGTCTTCATATCACATTAATTCCACATCACATACTTAGAATTCGCAACTTGACCTCTTAATTGTACCATTTAGATTGTCAAGTTGGCCCATTTACATGTTACATTTACCAATAAACCATACATCAGTTAGCTAAAAATATTACTCTAAACAAATCAAAGTTATTCCATAAAACAATGAAATCCTTTATTGGCCAACCCTACTCGGTAAATACTACTTCCAAAAATTTCCTAAGTTAACCTTCTTGACTCAGTTAACATTGCAATATCCTTAAAATCCTTTGGCCATTGAGTTTACTCATTAAGAATTGAATTCTTTCATGAGAGCTCGGTAAGAATTGCTTCTGCCACATTTCCTTTTGATGACCGAGTGAGCTCGGTAAGAACTATTTCTGCCACATTTCCTTTGATGACTGAGTGAGCTTGGTAAGAACTATTTACTCGGTAGATACTACAAGTTTTCTTTACTAACCTTCTAGGCTTGGTAGATTCTATCATTTTGCCTCGTTGACCATCTGAGCCTGGTGGACTCTGTCCATTGCCTTGCTGACCTTCTGAGCTCGGTAGACACTATCCTTTGCCTTGTTAACTTTTTGAGCTTGATAGACTCTGTCCTTTGCCTTACTAACCTTCTGAGCTCAGTAGGCTCTATCTGATGACTAATATGACATTTGTGTGACATCAAAGACAACACACAATTGAACAATTGTATCCAACAATCTCGCTCTTTGGCATTGATGGCAACACAACATGTCATAGCAGAATGAAAATTGAAAACAAGTCTTTTACTGACAGAATACTTCACTTTCTTCTTCAAATATAAAAAAACTCCCTCTTTCATAATAATCTCTCCTTCTTACAAAAACTCTTATTATTTTGAAAATTTTAGAAAGATAAGATATGACAGTATACTCTCTCTCTTTGACAACACATGCCAAAGATAACTCAAAATAACTAAATAGCATTGTATCTGATGTACTAATTCATATGCAATGTCTTCATTGGTTTGCTGCATGAACTGATAGATCTTTAATTCTATTCCTGTTGATGCATCACTAGAACTATATTTTAGTGAGCTTCAGATAGGGGAATGACCCCTAACTTACCTCTTAGATACAAGAATGCATCCTTAGGTAAAGGCTTTGTGAATATGTCAGCAATTTGTTCCTTTGTATGGACATATTCCAATATTATGTCCTTTTCTTGTACTAATTGTCTAACAAAGTGATACTTTATGACAATATGCTTGGTTTTTGAATGCATCACTAGATCCTTGGAGATGTTAATTGCACTTGTGTTATCACAAAACATAACAACAAGTTCTTTGATTTCTTGCTTCATACCTTCCAGTAATTGTTTGAACTACACAATGTTTGAGTAGTTTACTACTACTACAACATATTCAGCCTCTATTGTGGATTGAGATGTACAATTCTTCTTTTTACTTGTTCAAGAAACCAACCTTTTTCCAAGAAAGAAAGCTCCTCCACTTGTGCTCTTTCTATCATCAATATTTTTTGCCCAATCTGCATTAGTGAACACCTTTAAATCCATATTTCTTCCAAGTTTATACCATAATCCATAATCTTTAGTTACTTTTAAGTATCTCATAATCCTTTTGATTTCCATCATGTGATTTTCCTTTGGTTTTGTTGAGAATCTTGCTACAATTCCTACTACAATGGCAATGTCTAGTCTTGTGTGCACTACATATTGCAACTTTCCAATCATAGATCTATACAATGTCTGATCCACTTCCTTTGATTCATTATCCTTGGTTAGTTTTAATCCAGTACACATAGGGGCCCCAACTAGTTTACAATCTTCCATACCAAACTTTTTCAGTATCTCCTTGATGTATTTAGATTAAGTGATGTAGATGTCATTCTTGCTCTGTTGAATTTGAAGACCAACAAAGAATTTTATTTCACTAAGCATTGGCATTTCAAATTCCTTGTTCATTTGTTCTAAAAATTATTTGCAAAGATCATCATTTCCTATGAAAAAAGTATCATCTACAAATATTTTTGCCAAAACTATCTTATTATTTGGTCCTTCCTTTATGTACAAACTACTATTGTCATTAGTTCTTTGATAACCAATCTAAATAAGATAGTTATGCAATATTTCATACCATGCACTAGGGGCTTATTTCAAACCATATAATTCTTTATGCAATTTTCAAACCATGTACTTCTTGTCTAGATCAACAAAACCTTCAGGCTATTCAATGTAAACCTCTTCATCCAATATGCCATTAAGAAATGTTGACTTGACATCCATCTGATAAACTTTGAATCCTTTAAATGCAGCATATGCAAGTAAGGTTCTAACACTTTCCAATCTTTCAATAGGAGCAAAAGTCTCTCCATAGTCTACACCTTCTTCTTGAGAGTACCTTTTGCATACCAGTCTAGCTTTGTTCCTTGATACCTTACCATCTTCATTTAGTTTGTTTCTGAATACCCACTTTATTCCAATCACATTTTTGTCTTTGGATCTAGGTGCAAGAGTCCCTGTCTTCTTTTTCTCTATCTTTTCTATCTCTTCATTCATAGCTTCAATCCAACTTTCATTGTCTAGAGAATCTTTGACATTTCTAGGTTCAAAATCAGCAAGTAAACAAGTGCCTTTCAACTTACTTCTTGTCATTGTTCCTTCTGATTTATTTCCAATGATCTAATCTAGTTCATGATGCTTTTAAACATACTTTGCTAACATTAGCTCCTTTCCTTTTGAATGACTTGCATTTTTATCCTTTTGTGTCTCAACTTCTAGTTCTAATTCTAGTTGCTCAGGCTCGGTAGATGCTAACTCAATAGCCTCTATTTGCAACTTGGGTTCTTGCAGCTTGGTAGGTACTGACTAGGTTTGAACTTCTGGTGACTTGGTTAATTAAGACTCTAGAGTTGAGGATTCTTGATTAATAGGCATACTTGGCATTGTATTAGGTTCAATGTAAAAAAATCTTCTGTAGTCTTTAGGTTCCTTTTTGCTTTCTTCTTCTATTCTTTCTGGTATTCCATTTTGTTCAGGAGTTCCAGGTGCTGAGCCTATCTTTTGATTCCTCTTTCAATGCAAAAGTTATTGAACTCATGTGAAATGAATTCACCAGCTCTATCAGACCTTAATAATTTCAATCTTTTTCTTGTTTCCTTTTCTACTCTGGCAAAATACCATTTGAACTTTTCAAATGCTTCTGAATTCTCTCTTAGGTACACGACAGTCATCATTCTTGAATAATCATCAACAAACAGAATGAATTTTTTTTCACCAGTATAACTTTCAATGCCAATAGGTCCACACAAATCAGTATGCACAATTTCTAGAACTTCTTCAGTCTAATAGTTCTTGCTTTTAAAACTAATCTTTCCCATTTTACCAAATTGACAATTCTTGCATAGACCAACCTCAGGTTTCTTTATGTTAGGAATACCTCTTACTTTCCTGAATTTACTGATCTTTATCAAGTTTTCAAAGTTTACATGACATAACCTCCTATGCCATAACCAATTTTCTTCAATTTGAGCAATGAAACATGAACATTTACCAAGTTCAAGATAAAATAAGTTACCTTTTTTTTGAGTGCCTGATCCAATCAGCTTTACTTTGCCATCTAGCAATCTTAATTTTCCATGTGTAAATTCTACTTTGAATCCATTATTGAATAGTTGTGCCACACTCAAAAAATTATGCTTTAGTCCTTCTACACAATATGCATTATCACATACAAGTTCCTTGGTTAGTGAGATTCTTCCTTTTCCTTTTATACAACAAGGTTCATTGTTAGCAAATCTTACATTGCCACCATCATAGTCTTCAAAGTATTCAAACTTAGTTTTATCACCAGTCATGGGATGAGAACAACCACTATCTATGATCCATGTATCATTTCTACTTATATGAGAAATGAGTGCCATTTCCTCATCATTATCAGACTCATCTTTCAAAGCAATGTAGACAATTTCATCTTCTTCATCATCATCAGAATCATTAGAATCTTTAGCCATGAAACATGTTTTCTTACCTTTATCCTTGAATGATTTGATGTCTTTCTTGCCATTGTACTTGTGACCTTTCTTCTCACCCTTGTTCTACTTATTGGGCACCTAGTAGCAATATGTCCAATTTCTTCACAAGAAAAGCAGATTAGAGGAACCTTACCTTTGCATTTCCCTTTGCCTCTTGAATATTTTCTTGCTAGTAGAGCTTCAACCACCTCAAGATCACTGTTTGATTGTGGATCCTTCATCTTTTTCCCTTTTTCTTTGAGTGAAATCTTGGCTTCAAATGTTGATTCAATGTTCTTGGTAGCCAGAACATAATTGTCATAGTTGTCTAGCTCAAATGCAATTAATCTTCCAACTATGGCCTCTAAATTTATTTTATGATTTTCGTCACATCTTCTTTCTTGAATTGCAGAGACTCTGATTGCATAAATGGGAAGTAGAGTTCTAAGAACTTTACTTATACCTATCTCATCATTGATATCTCCTCCAGATGCTTTGATTGCACTAACACATGCTTTAACTCTTTCAACATACTTTGCAATGTTTTGATCCTCTCTCATCCTCATTTGATCAAATTGTCCTCTCAAACTTTTTGCTTTGGCTTTTCTCACATTATCATCTCCTCCATAGATCTCTTTCAACTTGTTCCACATTTCAAAGGCAATTTTTCAATCCTTGATGTCATCAAATTCTTCATAACTTAGAGCAGATGCTATATCTATCATCATGTTGTTGTGAGTCTTCTTTTCAGCAATATCATTGATAGATAATGTACCATTAGGTTCTTCATATTTTTCATCGAGGGACTTTAGCCCTATATCACCAATAGAAGCCAGATGAAGCCTCATCAATCCTTGCCATGCCGAGAAATTATCCCTATTAAGTCTTGGAATTTCCCTTTTGTAAGACATCCTGATCTTTAGCTTAGATCTGTGAAATCTTTTTCTATAAGCACAAAAATCTCTAATACCAATTGTTGGGATTAAAGATAGAGTAACTAAGAGGGGGATGAATTAGTTACTCACAAAAATTAATCCTTAGATCCCTTAGATGTCTTAAAGATCTATTTACTACTGATACTCGGTAAACAAATGATGTAACTAGGTAACTTAAACTATTGCTTATCTTCAAGCATTCATGCATGTAACTAAAAGCAAAATGAACACAAGAGACACCAGATTTAATGTGGAAACCCAATATGGGAAAAACCACCAAGTAACTAGTCACCAATTTTTCACTCTTCTGAAGTGAGCCCTATTAGGAGTGAACCTTGTTAAAGGTTACAATACACACTGTTAGGTGTGACCCTATTAGAGGATTTAATCACCCTATTAGGAGTGGCCTTGCTAGAGGTCTTTAGAACAATTCAACTGAACTATCACCTTGTTAGAGGATTTACAAAATGGCTATTAAACCAACTCTGTTAAGAGATTTGAAATCACTACTACAATGGTTAGAAAGCAACAATGAATTGACCTGAACAAGATGCAACTGGATTTTCTGACTATAGGTCTCTATTCAGCATCATTAGATCCTCCTTGATCAAATATAGCTTTTTTGCTCCTCAATGATCTCTGATCATCCTTCAAATTCACTTCCATAATAATCAATCTTCATATCACATTAATTCCACATGACATACTTAGAATTCACAACTTGACCTCTTAATTATAGCATTCAGATTGTCAAGTCAGCCCATTTACATGTTACATTTACCAATAAACCATACATCAGTCACCTACAAATATTACTCTAAAGAAATAAAAGTTATTTCATAGAATAATGAAATCCTTTACTGGCTGACCCTACTTGGTAAATACTGCTTCCAGAAATTTCCTAAGTTAACCTTCTTGACTCAGTTAACATTGCAATATCCTTAAAATCCTTTGGCTACTGAGTTTACTTGGTAAGAATTGAATTCCTTCATGAGAGCTCGATAAGAACAACTTCTACCACATTTCTTTTTGATGACAGAGTGAGCTCGGTAAGAACTATTTCTACCACATTTCCTTTGATGACTGAGTGAGCTTGATAAGAACTATTTACTCGATAGATACTGCAAGTTTTCTTTACTAACCTTCTGGGCTTAGTAGATTCTGTCCTTTTGCCTCACTGACCATCTGAGCTTGGTGGACTTTTTCCTTTGCCTTGCTAACCTTCTGAACTCGGTAGACACTATCCTTTGCCTTGCTAACCTTCTAAGCTCGGTAGACTCTATCCTTTGCCTTTCTGACCTTTTGAGCTTGGTCCAATTGAAAAATTTTATCCAACACTAACATACAATCAAAATTTGTCTTTCCTTTGTCCTTTTCTTCCACTCTTAAATGACTACCATAAGCCAACATTCCACTAAAATGCATAGCCCACATATATGGAGCTTGTGAAAGCTCACTTTCATCTCTTTTTATATCTTGACCTTCCTTTTTGCATCGCTGGTTGCATTAGCAATCCACTCTTCAAATTTAGGAAAAGGTTCACTTCTAATCAAATCAAGATGTCTCCACTTTTGTGGTCGATGTTTCAGCCAAGTTTTCTTTACTTCTTCATATTTTCTAAATAGAATAATAAAAAACAAATAGTAAGATTAATAATATAAATATACTATAAATACAATTGAGAAATTAAATTATAGTAATTTCTTTACCTTTGCCACTTGTAGAATAAAGATGTGTTTTGAAGAATATAGGTGTGTAATGCAATCCTTTCTTGAGATGAGAGCTTGAAATGACATACACTAACTTTTAATAATTCACCAGCAACTCTCTCATCTTCATCATCATCCCATACACATCGATCAACATTTTTAAAATCCTTCATACATTCTATACAAAACCCCATGGCCTCTTGCAATGAATATCCCTCTGACATGTTGCCTTCTGGTTTTTCCCTAGTCTAGACAATTTTTTTCAAAATCTTCATATATCATTCTATAGGATACATCCATCTCATTCTTATTGGGTCACAATACTCTAATTCATATTCTAGATGTATCAAAAGATGCATAGAATGTTAAATATTGTTGGTTGAAATTATTGTTCTAATATACAAAGAACTTCAACAACCTCTTCTTGTAAATTATAAAATTTTGAAGGATCTAATACATGTAAACTCATTCTCTTTAATATTAGGCCCAATCTTATAATTGCAATTTTTGGGTCTTTTGCCAAACTTGACATATTTATGAAATAGGTAAAATATTCTCGATTATGAGATGATAATCATGGGTCTTGAGGTCTCTTAAGCTATTAATATAAGTCCTACTTCTGATACTACTACTCACATATCTAGTAGGAAATCAAGTTTGAGACATTAGCTATAAAAATTGTGCACGTTATTCCTTTGTCCTGACATAAGGAGCAATAGGCTTTCTATATTTATCATTATCATATTTTTCAACCCACAAATTTTTATGAATCTTTATTTCCTGAAAGTCTTCATGTGATGAAATAGCATCAAAAGCACCAAAAAGAGTTTCTATAATATCATAAGCTATATTTTTCTTAGTGTGCATAAAGTCAATAGTATGCCTAATGGCTATATCCTTAAAGTGTGGCTACTTATACAATAGGTTTAATTATTTTACACCACTTTCATTTTGTGGACCATGTCTACTTCCAAAAATCCCATTATTTTCAAATATTGAAATTCCTTTTTGTCTATTTTCAACAATGTAATCACCTATTATTTGAAATGGTGCTACATGATTCTCTTCTTGACCATTGAAATGTAATTTTTTCGATAAGATGGATGATCCATTTGAAGGTAAGAACAATGTCCATAATAGATACACTTATGCAAACTTCTTGATTGCCTCACAAAATCCTTGAAGTTGCAAGTAGGACATCCATGGTATCCATGAACACATAGACTAGACAATGTGCCATATGTAGGAAGATCATGAATTTTAAACAATAAAGAAGCTCTTAAAGTGAATTTTATTAAATGACTATCTCGTGAAGATTGAATTGTTTCAACTCTTTTCCACAATTCAATTAGCTCATCATATAATGGCTCTAGATAAGTATCTATTGTCTCTGAACTCACACTTTTCTTTCCTAGTATAATCAACTATAACATTAAGAAAAATGGCTTAGTTGTTAACCATGGAGATAAGTTATAATTTATTAGAAACACCAGCCATGTTGACCATTTAGTACTTTGGTCTGAGAAAGGGTTCAGCCCATCTAGAGCTAAACCCAACCTTATATTATGAGGATCTTGAGAAAAATTAGGTCATATATTATCAAATTCCATCCATATCTTAGAATCTAGAACAAGTCATTATTTTCCATTAGTGCTCTTATTTTGGGCATGCTAGTGCATAAGTTCAGAAATTTCTCTACACCTATACATTTGGAGTAACTGTGGGATTATTGGAAAATGGTGAAGAACCTTTCTAGGAACAAGTGATTTGAACCCTTCTTTATACCTCACTTGATGAAATTTTGGACTTTCACTCTCATTTACAAGATTTTTATAAAATAATACACAACCATTGACACCTGTATGAATATTTTCAAGCCAAGCTTATTAATTTTCTTTTTACATTGATTTTGTTTTGTTGAAAATGTGGATTCATCTGGTAATAATAAAGTTAATAATGATAATAATTGATCTACACTCTCATTTTTCCAACCATTCACCACTTGCAAGTTAAGAATTTGAAGGATTGTCATCGAATGAGTTAACTTACAATTAGCATATAGAGGATTTAAAACATCCTCCATTGACTTGGCCCAATCATCATTTAGTCCCTCATTCAACATTCTATCAACATCAAACCCCTTGTCACACATTTTTTGTCTCTTCATCTATGGTTGGTGTCACTTCATCTAGTTTTATTGCCTCTTCATCTCTCACAATCTTTAATTCTATCATATCTTCATAATAATTATAAGCCCAAGGGCTTATACCACTATGCCCAAATCTTATCATGTGTTGATAAACCACATTTCTTCTTCTCACCTTTCCACCTAGAAAATCATTACATGGACATGGATATTTTTCAATGCCACTCTCTTGAGCTACTCTATCATCATATTCATGATATTCATCTATAGTCAACCCTTGATGTTGATTCATCTATAATATTATATCATAATTAATTAAGTTTCTAAATTAAAGAAAAAAACATAAATTTGAAAATAGAGATGCCAAAACATTGTTGAATGCAGCCATTTTTAGAAGAGACCATTACAAAAAGAAGAGGTTATAATGAGTCATAATTTTGAGATCATATAGATTACCTAGTAAGAATTAAATATGCATGTGTTTCAAGTTTTCAATTACCTCTAAGTTTGTCATAGAAGGTGTCACTGACTTCAAATTTGTTGCAACAAACTCTAATTTCCTTGCATACCTTTTTAAAAGTCTCCAAGTCCTATCCAAAACAACTTTATCATCCAGGCATGTTCTTCAATACTTATCCATGAGAATAAAAAATGGCAACAACTATAATGAGGGTGTATTATCAACTTACAAATAAATATAAATATGAGAGGAAAATCATTGTCACTAAAATTGCAAATAATTAATATCAACAAAAAGTAACATTAACACAAGCTTTTAAAAATCATTACCAAACTTTTTTGACTTTGGAGTTTTGGGTTAACATTTTGTGTAATGACTAAAGCATGTCACTTCAACCCTAAATACCCCATTCATTGGGTTTCCAAAGTTAATTCTAAATAGAATTTTCAAGGAATTAGTTGGTCCCCATATCCTTCAAGAAAAATGAAGAATAAATGGGGGAAAATGGTAAAGAAGAACTCATTCTAGCATTCTTAAATTCTAAGTTATGGAGGGTGAGCTTGGAAGATAGGTTTATTCAGACATTGAATCATCCAAGAAAAAAAACACTAAGGAAAAAGTATATTTGTAGGTGTGATAAATAATCCAAGGATCTAAATTGCACATCTTCAACCATGTATTCTATTGAAATCACACATTTAGAAGCACATTACCAACTTGAATTTTTTAGAGGACTAAAATTGTCTATTTTAGTGGAAGATCTATGTATTTAAGTAAAAAACTATCAAAGTATAGACATCATAACAGCTATAGCACTAGAAGAAGTCTTATTTTAGACCTAGTTTAGATGTGGGTCAAGAATATAGCAGTTCAGGCTTGACATCTAGGCTTTAGGGTAGTGATGGAGACACAACCCAAGTATAGAATGGACAAAAAAAGAAAGGGAAAACTTTATTAACTATGAAAATATGCCAATACACTTAGTGTAGAGAAAATAGACTCCAAAACATGCCCTATGGGCTTACAATAGTATAAATTTAGAGATTATTTCTTCTTCCAATACCTTCTCTCAAACTCCACTTTGAGCTACCTCTTACAATGATAGAAATGTCCTTAAATAGACCCCCAAAGGTTAAGGATTAGGAATACATTCAAGAAAGTGCTAGTTGGTATCCACTACCAAAATAGAAGGCTCCAGAAGTTGTATTAGAAGTCAGCGCAAAATTAGAAGAATCCAGAAATGGTAGCCAAACTTCCCAGAGGCATAACTTTTGAACCGTAGCTCTGATTGACGAACCATTTACATTATTGGAAAGCTCTTGAAGTGATCTATAGCCCTATTGATAGCTTTTCTTGTCCCCCATTTTTTAGACCTGTACAAGGTCATTTTGTGCCTCGAATTTGACTTTGAAGCATTCTTAAGAGGTATCCAAAAATTGAAAAACTACAATAAATTTCTAACCATGGGGCCTTTTGACCTAATTCTTTTTATAGAATGTTCAAAATTACAATTACAATCATCCCTCCAAATTGCACCTTCTAACTCACCATAATTATGGCTCAATTACATAGTCCTATTTTTTTGGCATTTACATGTATCCCAAGGTGCTTAAAAACTCTAACTTAGAACACTAATAGTGGAACTATGAGAGTTGGAACCTTTATTTGACCCAAATGGGTATCTAGAAATGAAAACACATGAAATAGAAACTTAGTCTAGGTATTTTTTTTTAGGTGACATAGGATTACCCTTATACCTCTTGATGCTCCTACATCAGACACCCAAGGTAGATTGAAAAGTGACCCTGTCACTTTATGGATGGTAGAGGAAATCCCAAATGAGAATTTGCTCTTGGTGAAGTTTTTTTAAAAATGGAATAGGGAGATTTTTCTAGGAGATTTGTGGAGCCATTTTCATACTTTGGAGAATTGCAATGTTGTCGAAGTGCTAGAAGAAATGGTCTTGGTGCATAATTGTAATTGATTTCTAAAGAATTAATCAAATCAGTCATACTTTATTAGAGCCAACCCAGAGGCGTAGTCACATTTGTGGCGAACTTTGAAATCAAACTTTGTTTGCACTTTCTATCTTCTTCTCTCTCTCAATTCTATTTATTTCACCTCAAGTTTTTTTGAGTTTTGATGCTTAATTTCATTTATGTATAAATGTAATAAGACTTCCACTAGTTTGATTTTATTTAAGCATTCAATACCACAATTAGTCTAGATCCATTCATCAGATCAAGTGGTATCAAAGCCCAGTCAACTATTATTGCAGTTGTTTTCTTGAATGCTAACAAGATCCAAGATTCAGAAGGGTGAAGGCAAGCTTGAAGAATTTAATCCTGAGATTGGGAAGCATATAACATTTCCAAAGATGTCTATTTTTGGAATGGAGGTTCCTGATGAGATTAGTGAGTAGGAATTTCAAAGAGCATTCCTCAAGATGAAGGCTAAGGTGGACATACTTTTTCAAGAAAGACAAGAATATAAGGAATGTGAAGGAGGTTCATCAAAGCAAGAAGAACATGAAGACAAGAAAGGGAAACATCATGGAGATGGTGACAAGAAACTAGATCCACCCTCTTCTTCTTCTCCTCCCTCTTCTCCTTCTTATCCATCTTCTCCTCATTCTACTTCTTTTAATCCTTTCAAGAGTGGGTATAAGCCTAAGATCAAACTAGATGTAAAATTTGACTTGCCTAAGTATTGTGGTGAAATTAATGTTAAAAAATTGGATGATTGGATTCAACAAGTAGAAGTCTACTGTAGAGTCCAGAACCTACTAGATGATTTTGATAGGATCCAATTAGCTACTCTTCAGTTAGGAGGTACAACTTTAACCTGGTGGGAGAGTAAGACTAAGGCAAAAGTTTCATAACATGGTAGAGTCAATTTAACTTGGGCAGAGTTTGTTAATATTCTTAAGAAGTAGTTTTATCCCCTAGGACATATGCAATAGTTAATGATGGACTAGAAAATGTTTAAGCAAGGGAAGGATGAAACTTTCCAAGAGTACACCCATGAATTTAGGAAAAGGGCTATTACTTTGAATGTTCCTTTGTACACCCAGGATACTTTGTTGAAGTACATAGGAGGTCTTCATTCCTACCTTAGGCATTCTATTTTGGTATTGAACCCTTGTAATTTGGATGAAGTATCTATTCAACCTAGAGTCAAGGGGTAAAAGATCTTTTGTTGATAAGCTTGATAATGATGTAAAGAAATCTTCTAAGGTTGCAGAGATAGAGAAAGGAAAGAAGGCAACTACAATCAAGAAGGATGAGAAAATTTCTTGCACTCATTGTGACAGGAAGGGTCATGATGAAGAACATTATTGGAAGTTGCTTCTTGAATTGAAGCCTAAGTGGGCACAGAAATGTGATCAAAAATAGAAAGGTAAGGAGAAAGCCACAAATGTTGTTATGGATCTTAGTTTAGATTCAGATGACGAGACTAAGATACCAGCTATGGGTTTGAAAGGTAAGGCTCCTATTTATGGTGTTTCTATTCATAATTGTGCTTCTTCATCTAAAGTTAATGATTTCTCAGAAGATAAGAAAAGGAATGAGCTATTTCATTTAAGGGTTGTTGCTAAGAACACTAAAATTGACGCACTCATAGATAGTGGTTCTCAAGTGAACTTGATTTCTAAAAGTATTGTAAGAAACTTGGGATTGAAAACTACATTACATAAGAAACCTTATCCACTAGGCTGGATTTTTGAAAATGATAAGTTGCAAGTAACAAGAAAATGCACTTTAAGATTCGCAATCACTAGTAAGTTTTTGGATGGAGTACAGTTTGATGTGGTTCCACTGGATATCTATGGGATAGTGCTTGGTAGCCCTTATCTTTATGACAAAAAAGCAATTTTCTATAGGGAGAAGAATCATTATCACTTGTTTAAAGATGGCATTCAGTAATTGTACATTCTCATAGGATTAAGACTGATCATTCTTTTGCAAACACAAGGTAGTTAAAGAGGGTAATTAATGCAAGTAAAGAGTTAACTCTTATGTCTATCAATACAGGTGGTTCTACACTTGAACTTGGAGTAGCTAACTAGGGTCAAATGTTGTAGAATGCACCCATAATACAACATGAGGGAATGATGATTGAAAGCATTGATGGTTCCTTGTTTAAAACTATTCCTGTTATAAAGGATTGATATGTTTTCTGATTTATTCTCTTTAATTTTTGCATTATTGTTCAACTTGATGCTAGTCAATCTTTGTTGGTTAGTGGCTATGACAACTGATGTAGATGCTTATGGAAGTGATAGAATAATGTTTATGATAAAAAATGTTGTTGCAGTCTTCATTATTCTTATGAGCCAAGTATTCAGATGTACAAATGATACAAGACAAATGGGGAGGCCAAGTCCTCACTTAATCTTGGAGTAAATGTCACTTTTGGAGGTCCAAAAGGTCTTCATTGGGGAGGCCTAATCCGATGGATAATTTTAGTGAAAATTAAAGTGTCCTCAAATCTCCAAATTTTTGCACCATCAAAATATATCAGTGTCTTGATTCCAACACAACTTGAATGAAGCAAAAAGGAGTCCGTTCATGCAAGTTATAGTTGGTCAAAGTTTTGGTCAACAGGTAGACCAGAGGGCTAGATAAGGAGTGAAATTAGACCATCTCGAAAGTGGTCAACAATGGATTTTAAAATGAAGATCTCATCACAAGCTTTCCAATGATGTTCATTTTGTCAAAAATGGACTTCATATGTGAAAGTTATGCTTGTTTGAAATTGGAGGCAAAAGTTTTAAATGGTGACAACATCATGACATCATCATTTGACATGTGGCATTTACACATCATCGGCAAGTGGATTGAAGACTTTGGCTGGTGGGGGTCGAACCCCCAACTACCCCTTTACCAAAATAAGACATGGTCATTGGGCCACATGGAGTATTCAATATACAATTGTCAAATATTCTATTTAAATTGTGAATGCCGCCAAAGCCATTTGAAAAGGTGCACCAGCAAGAGTTGAACCCTGGATCAGTCGACCCGTAAAATAGTTAATTGTCACTACACCACATGCGCATCTTAACATTTTTATGGTTTAAAACATATTTGTCATGTGACCACCAATTGAGCCACCCTTAAAATAGATTTATTTTTTATTTTATTAATAACTAAACCCCAAAAATGAATGTAATGCCAAAATATAAAAATGGAAAAAGGGTTATTTGAAGGTGTCTATGTTTAAAATGCCTAATTATGGATTAATTGGTTTTGAGCCAATTTAGAAAAATTATTTTGTATAAAAAGGGGGGTAGGATGTCATTTTGGAGGCAATGGAAATTAAGGGAGACTTGGAGAGAAATTGCTCTTGGTGAAGTTTTTTTAAAAAGGAATAGGGAGATTTTTCTAGGAGATTTGTGGAGCCATTTTCATACTTCAAAGAATTGCTATGTTGTCGAAGTGCTAGAAGAAATGGTCTTGGTGCATAATTGTAATTGATTTCTAGAGAATTAATCAGATTGATCATAATCTATTGGAGTCGTCTCAGAGACGTAGTCACATTTGTGGCAAACTCTAAAATCAAACTTTGTTTGCACTTTCTATCTTCTTCTCTCTCTCAATTCTATTTATTTCACCTCAATTTTTTTTGAGTTTTGTTGCTTAATTTCATTTATGTATAAATTTAATAAGACTTTTGCTAATTTGATTCTATTTAAGCATTCAATATCACAATTAGTCTAGATCCATGCATCCGTTAGTTGATTTTATTTAAGCATTCAATGCCATTGAAATTTTTAATGAACTTCTTGTAAAAACTAACCAAACCATGAAATGATCTCACCTCAGTAGTAGACCTTGGAGTATGCCATTCCAAGATGACTTTTACCTTCTCTAGATCCATTCTGAGACCTTTAGGTGATACAACAAACGCCAGGTAGACTAACTCTTTTTTAGCAAAGCTACACTTCTTTAGATTAATTAACAGTTTCTCTTTCCTCAATCTTTCAAGGACACTATGCAATAAATGTTCTTCCAAGGTCTTGCTAAAAATTAAAATATCATCCAAATAGACAATAAAAAATTTTCCCAAGAACTTTTTAAGTACCTCATTCATAAGCCGCATAAAGGTGCTTAGGGTGTTCATCAATCCAAAGGGCATGACTAGCCACTCATAAAGACCCTCCTTGGTCTTGAAGGTAGTTTTCCACTCATCTCCTTCTCGTATCCATATCTAGTGATAGCCAATCTTGAGATCTATCTTTGTAAAGTACTAAGCTCCACTCAAGTAGTCCATAAGATCATCCATTCTTGGCAAAAAAAATTGATATTTGATGGTTATCCTATTTATAGCTCGAGAGTCTGTACACATTCTCCACTCTCCATCCTTCTTTGGTGCCAGTATTGTAGGTACTACACATGGACTCAGGCTCTCTCAAATCAAACCCTTCCTCAATAGCTCTTGAACCTGTCTATTTAGCTCCTCAGTTTGAGTAAGAGTCATCCTATGAGCAGCCTTGTTAGGAAAACTAGCTCTAGGAATTAAATCTATCTAATGACTAATTTGCCTTATTGGTGGCAATCCTTCTAGAACATTATCAGAGATGATATCTCCAAAATCACTTAATAAATCTAAAACTTCAAGTGGTATTTCACTACTACCTTCCTTATCTTTTCTAGGAATCAAAGCATAACACATACACTAATGTTTCATGGCATCCAAAAACTTTCTTCCATCAACAAGACAAATTCTAGCACTACTGCATACATTTTTGCCTTCCTTTATGATGGGCTTTAGTTTGTGGTAAACTCCATCCTTTGTCAGAGAGTATGTGTTTGCATGACCATCATGTACTGATGCCTATCAAACTGCCATGGTCTTCCCAATAATAGATGGCAGACATCCATTGGAATAATATCACAGAGAACTTCATCATGGTAACTCCCAATTTTGAACTTCACTAAACATTGTTCACTTACTAAGACCTTATGATCATCCTTCACCCAAGCGATCCAATAGGGTTGGGGGTGTTTCTCCCTCTTGAGCTTCAACTTAGAAACCATCTCCTCTGACACCAAGTTATTAGTGCTACCACCATCAATGATCACATCACAACATTCATCCTCACACTTACACCTGGTACAAAATAGACTCCTCCTTTGTCCTAGTTCATTCTCAACACTTAGTAGGACCCTTTCATTTACTAAAGTCTCTCCTCTTTTTGCATCCTTTGAATGTGATGATTGTGCATTCTCATCTACATGAGCAACCTTAGCTTGACCCTCAAATCTCCTATCTATCCTTCCTTATTGTTGAGGGCATTCAAAGGCATGATGACCTTCTTCATTGCAATGGAAACAAGTACCACAGAAATCTCCTCTTCCTAAACCTTTTCCACATCCTCTACCTCTTCCTCTTTGATCTCCAAAGTCTTGATCATAGGAGCGGTTGAAACCTTTTTTCCTCTAGTTCCTACTAGTACCCACATCTTCATTTTTCTTTTGGGTCTCCTTTTGGCCTCTAGATGACCTACCACTACCCCTTCCTCCTTGACCGTGCCCTCTTTGTCTCCTTTCAAACCTTTTATTTAGCTTCTCTTCAACTCATAGGGAAAACTAGTATGCCTCTTCAACATTGGTCATTCTTACCAGACTTAATTCCTCCTGGATGCTAGGTTCAACCCTTTGATATAACAAGCAACCTTCACCTTATTTGCTTCTGCGTGCCCTGCTCTAACCAAAATTTGGTAAAACTCCTTCATGTATTCCTAGACTAATTTCCTACTTGCTTTAACCCATGCATCTTCTTAAACAAATCAAGCTCGTAGTCAATAGGAATGAACTACTTCTTTAGTTTGTCCACCATGCAATCCCACTTGATCTTCTCCTTTCCTCTTCTATTTCTTTCAAATTGAACCTCTTGCCACTAGATTTTGGCATGACCTTTCAGTTTGGCCTTTGCAAACTTAACCCTATCTAGGTCCCTGATATCCGCATACTCAAAGTACTCCTCCAGTTCATTGATCTAGTCGATCAACTCATATGGTTTCAGATTTCCTGAAAATAAACCCACATCAATTGTAGGTCTTTTTTCAAACTTAGTAATGGCCCTAAAAAGCCTCTCTTCTACCTAATTCAAAACTTCCCCTTCAACTTCACCTTTGTGTCCAATGTCTTCTTCTTCATTGTCGTCCTCACTTTTATCTCCTGCGGCAACATTTGTTCCTCTACGAAGCTCCTCCAGCAATGCTTGAACCTGACTTTGGAGGGCTCTAACCTCCTTAGGATTAATAGCTCTAGCCCTTCCACCTTGCTCTCTTCATGGAGGCATCTTCTTAACTCAAACCCACAAACACACAATCCTAGTGCAAACTACCTCACAGTCGGCACTGTCTACACACTCAGGAAAACTAGCTCTGATACCACTTGATGGAGACACAACCCAAGTACAGAATGGACTCAAAAAGAAAGGGAAAACTTTATTAACTATAAAAAATTTGCCAATTCACTTAGTGCAGAGAAAATAGGCTCCAAAACATGCCGTATGGGCTTACAATAGTATAAATCTGGAGATATTTTCTTCTTCTAGTACCTTCTCTAAAACTCCACTCTAAACTACCTCTTACAATGCCATAAATGTCCTTAAATAGACCCCCAAAGGTTAAGGATTAGGCATACATTCTAGAAAGTGCTAGTTGGCATCCACCACCAAAATAGAAGGCTCCAGAAGTCACATCAGAAGTCCACACAAAATTAGAAGAATCAAGAAATTGTAGTCAAACTTCTCGGAGGCATAACTTTTGAACCATAGCTTTTATTGACGAACCATTTATATTTTTGGAAAGCACTCAAAGTGCTCTATAGCCCTATGGATAGCTTTTCTCATCCCCCATTTTTAAGACTTGTACGAGGTCATTTTATGCCTCAAACCTAACTTTGAAGCATTCTTAGGAGGTCTCTAGAAACCAAAAATTGCAATAATTTTCTAATTGTGGGGCCTTTTGACCTGATTCTTTTTTTGGAATGTTCTAAATTACAATTACCATCATCCCTCCAAATTGCACCTTCTAACTCACCATAATTATGGCTCAATTACATAGTCTTGTTTTTCTAGCATTTACACGTATCCCAAGCTGCTTAAAAACTCTAACTCAACACACTAATAGTGGAGTTGTGAGAGTTGAAACCTTTATTTGACCCAAATGGGTATCCAAAAATGAAAACACATGAAACAAAAACTTAGTCTAGGTATTCTTTTTTGGGTGACACAAGATTGCCCTTATACCTCTGGATGCTCCTACATCAGGTAGAAAAACTTATAGTTAAAGGTCCTATACATTTAAAAAAATACTATAGGCAGTTGAAAGAAGCTAAGCCATACAACACTTGATTTCAAAATATGATCTGGAATAATATAGATAGTTGTGGAGACTAAAATAATTTTGGTTACTTACTGTTTTGCAAAGCAACTTTTTAAGGGGTTTCGAACAATTATATTTTCAAAAGGTGAAACTATTTTTGTCCATAGAAAAGGTATGAGTCAAGAGGTTGAAATACTTTGTCAATCACTAATTGCATTCTCAAAGAATTTTGTACTATGAAAAAAGTGTTCATTGCCTCCTAAATATTTTGTTTCAATTATATGTTGGATTTATTAGATCATACAAATCTTTTTTTGTGGAATATTTATGAGAATTAAATCATAGAGAAGACATAAATAGGTGTGCTTTTTGTGAAATCAAATGTGCACAAACCCTAATTGTGGAACCTTTTCCATTGAGTGTTGAAAAACTCTCACTTTTAGAAGAAAGATCATTTAAGCCTTTAAGATTGTTGACATAATGGATGAGCCATGACATGTGTTCAAGAAGAGATTATGCATTTAATCAAGTATTGTTGATGGTATTGCTACATTTCACAAGTTCAATTATTTTTGATTCATACTAAACATTTGCATTTATAGATTCTAGTCCCTATGGAAGTGTACTATCATTTGAAGATTTCAATACTCCATTTTTAATATTGTCAAGACACTTGTGAACTCATAACTAGTTGAACTTATGATAAAGTCTAGATAGAACTATTAAACCATGGGTAGATAGTTATGTCATATTTTGGTAATATTATACATATAATGTAGTATTTCATATGACCATTAGAATTTGTGTTCTAATATTTGGATTTAATTTGATTATGCTTATTTGTGTAAATATTTATGCATCACAACTAACTTGCTAGGAAAGGAAGAAGGTGGAGAGTGGTCAACAACATTCAAGAAGGAGCATCAAGGCACACCTATAGTGGAGGAATCATTATGGCCCAAGAAGACATGAATAATACAAAGGAGTTATTATTCTAGGAATGCAAGGATGAACTACTGTTATATTCCCTCTGTGTTTACTACTATGTTGAATTGGTCACCCAAACTTTAATGCTTATACCACAAGTTGTTAAATTTCCCTCTTCTTCTCTAGTAGATCTTTAGTCAACTTGTTATCTTTCTTGTTTTATAATAAGTTTTGATCCTCTATTTATAAGGATTGGATCAATAGTTTTTCAAGGTTGGAAATTTTTAATGGAAAAACATTGTTGACTCTTGTAGTGAGTTATCTGCAGTTTTATGTATTGTTCTTATGTAAGGATTTTTTGAAATATAATGAAGTAATTCTTGGTTTACATTATATGTTAGTAGATTAGTAGAAGGAAACCAAGGGAGCCTAGTTGGGAGGTGGATTAGATTAGAGTAGCGTAGATTTACTTCCAAAATTTGTAGTATTTTAGATAGAAGTAACAATTTCTTCTCGCAGCATCATACTTTGTGAATGTTCCTACAACATCTACAAGAGAAGTTATAGTGGATAGTTTGGGTTGAAATATATATTAGCATAGAGTTTTATTTCCATCATTCATTTCAGTAAGGAGTTAAGTGTATTACTTTCCTATAAAATAAGCATAATGACTCTTTAAGGAACCTAGTGCATATACCATGCTGACAATTTCAAGTATACATCCTTGGGTCAACAAATTAAATGCACCTCATGGTGGGAGAAATAATCCTTAGATTGAATAAACTATTCCTAAGTAAGGGTGTGGGCATGATTATCATGCACCTATTATGAGGTAGACCAATCTACACTATGATCTACAAGGCCACATCCCAATTATTGCATGCTACCACTAGAGATTGATACTAAATGTCTAGCTAGGCAACAAGGTCAACTAAGCCATCATGAGTTGAAATTTGGTTATCTTTCTTCATCAATGTCTCAACATAGGATAATTTTTTATGCAACACTTCCATGTGTGGGGTCAACATGGATTGAATATTATTCAATGTAACTTGAATGTTTGCATCTTGTTCTTTCATCTTGGAAAGTGTACCTTGAGTGGACAGTAATCTTTGAAAATGATCTTGGGTTTGACAAGGAGATAACTTAAGAGTAGTGCCTATAATTTTTAAATCTCCTTGTAATTTTTCAATAGCCCTCTAAATGTCCTATATGAAAAGATTCACATCACATAACTTGGTGTATAGAGAGAACATATTCTCTAACACCTTCTTCGCACTCTCCATTTTTGTTGCTAGATCAACCTGTCTTAGTGCAATAGTACTAGATATCTTCTCATGCTCCTTTGTGTGAAATTCCTTTCAAACCATTCTAAAATATTAACATTGGTGTCCAAATCATCCTTTATTTTGTCAACAATAATGAAAATTTATTTAATGATAGGCTTATCTTCATTCATCTTAGGGAGACTAAAAGTTGTTAGAGTAAATAATTATTTATTTATTTATTATTTATTCTATTTACTTAAGCTTACTTAGGTTAATGCATTTATTTATTATTTAGTATTTAATAGTTGTAGTGGTTAGTTGTTGACAACATGGGAGTTTTCTCCCTTCTAGCATGTTCCACCTTTTGTGGATGCTTGGTTGTCAACCTTATCTTCTACCACTTTCCAGCTTGTTTGACAAGCTTCCACGAGGCCTTTATATTTGGTCTCTCTCTCATTGTAAATTCATCCATTCACATAGCAATTTCATTTTCCTATTCTAAAATATTTTCTCTTGCATTGTTTCATTCAAGCTCTTACTCCTTCGATTTCTCTTCAACAAGCTATTTGTGTAGACACCTAAATCTGATTACATCACTAAGTAATCATATTTAGTCATCTCCTAAGATATTATTGATTAAATATTTACTATTTAATTAATTAATTAATCCTCATCCCCTAGTTAATTAATTAATTTAATTAACTATAGTCCAATTGATAAAATCAAATGATCACCCAAAATCAATTTATCAATTAAATCCCCCTTCCCCTATTAAATTAAATAAATCATTAAATCTATTCAATTTAATTCCATACTCCCCATTTTATTGAATAAAACATTTAATACAATATCTAAAATCCAAAATCCTTCATAAACCTTATCCTAACCCCTAATCCAACCCATTCACCCATACTAACCTCACTTAGCCTCCTAACTAACCCATCCCATCAAAGCCAAATCACTCACCATGTGCACAATCATAAACATGGGTTAAGACTTGCTAACCCAAGCTAAAGTCAACAAATATCTTCCCCTCACCCTCCAACATAAATGATCCTCAAATATATCTTACACTCCTCTTAATGGCTCTTACACTTTCATTCATGAGTCTTAAATACTCAACCACCCTCATCAAGCCTTTGACCAACCCTTATCCTACCCTCTCACACTCATCTTCCTTGTGACAAGTGTGACCTCCCCATTAGTGCTAAACAAGCACAATCCATGTGCTTCCCTCTGAGTGCATCCTAGCCCTCCCTCACCATCTTTCCATCCTTTCATCTTGGCCCTCCATTCCTCCAACCCTTGGCCTATAAATTGAACCTCCTCCCTTCACAAATGAATCCATCCTCCATGCAAAGTTATAATGCTATTTTGAGAGCTCATAAACTACCAAAATACCATTATAATGTTGGAATCACTCCATGACTCCATTATTGAAACCTTGCCTCATTCACTCCATACATCCATCTAAGCTTGAGCATAACTTGTGAGCATGCATACCTTAAATCAGGGACAAATCTATTGCATCATGATGTTATACCATTAAGAGCCTACCATTCTTGGTTTGCTTCCTTTTGTGGTGATAACAATCAGTCCTATCTTAAGTGTTTTCTTATTTAGTATTGTTGATTCTTTCCTTGATAGCTAGTATTCATGTTACACTACTAAACTAGGTGATAAAATTTGCATGTAGGTGATCTTGGCAATTGTGGAGTTGGATTTCATCAACTCCTACATGGTATCAGAGCCTCCCTGCTACTCCTTGTTCAAAAGTTTTTTTTGAAGCCACGATTCAAAGACACAAACCCTAGTTTGTTTGTGATTTTTTCTTCAATTGGGAGGAAGAGAATTTTTTTCAGTATTTGGAGAAAAAAGAGAAAGAGGGTTTGGCATAACAGATTTAATATTTTTTGAGATTTTTATTTGATTTTTTGGAGGTGCAATGGCGGCGATTCAGAAAAAATAACTACAGAGGTGATTTTCAAATAGCAATATCTCCCTCATACGAACTCATTTTTTTGAGATTTTTTTTTTTTGTTTTGGGGTAAAACTTTGTGATCTACACCTTGGTGCAGGTGGTTTGACATCTCTATTCCTGAATTTTTTTTGCAACTCACAAATTCCAATTTTGGCCACTTTAAATGCTTAGAACGGGCTCATTTGGACACATAATCAGGTTCTATTTTTTTTGAAAGTGTATATTTTTTTGTCTACTTTCTAGATCTACAATTAGATTATAGGTTTTGTGGACAAAAGTATTACTTTAAAAAATAGGCCCTAAATTGGCTATTGTAATCACACTAAGTAAAGAGTGCCCAATTTATACATTGTGGGGGGGGCGGGAGAATTTTCTTTTCTATAATTTACTTCAGAATAAGACCCTTCTACTTTTGTCTTCTTCTTTCTCTCAATGGTGGATCTATCTATGACCTATCTCACACCACACAACTATCACACCTAGAAGGCACAAATGGCACAACTTCTCATGTCAAGGGGCTTATGGTCATGTCTAGATGATAATCAACCTATTCTTACATGCCCTTTTGAGCTTATTTAGCACAAGAACAAAATATATGAGGCCATGGGATTGATTGCACTGAACATTTTAGACAATCTACTATTTCACTTGGATGGTTTGACTACTCCATGAGCTTATTGGCTCAAATTTCAGATTTTGTTTGGCCAAGTAAATGAGTTCTGGGGAATTCAGCTAGATGCAGAGTTGACTTCTTTAACACCTGACAATTTTCCCACCATTAAGGACTTCTTGATGAAATTCAAATCTCTATGTAAACTTTTTTAGGGATGTGGGAAAAACAAGACAAATGATGAATGTATCTTTTTTATACTCTCAAAGTTGAGGGGACAGTATTAGATCTTCTCTTCTACTTTCTACTCCACTATGGATGCCTTGGGTGATAGACATAGGATGCCTTCATTTGATATATTTTGTAATCGGTTAACCCATGAACAGTCCAAGATTACTCAAATGGATTCACTTTTAGGTTTATAGACATAGGCATTGCTTGCCAAGGATACACAAGAATAGAAGTCAAACTAGATATCAGATCCCTCTTCTACGGGTTCATCTTCTTCTAAGAAGAAGGAGAAAAAGAAGATCGAGACTCCTACCTATTCCTATTGTGGGAAATGATATGATGATGAGCCACATTATTTTTAGAAGAGATTTGATGGCTATGAGAAACAAATTGCAGATTTGCAAGCTCTTCTTCAGAAGAACACTATTTCTTCTCCATCCTCTTCTACCTCATAGGGGTCTACCTTTCATTCTTCTTCCACATCTTCACCATCTACATTGGATCTTAGAAAGGGTCATGCATTATAGGCTACCATTACATCTCCTTCATAGGTTCCTTGGATACTAGATTCAGGTGCTTCTCACCATATGCCATCTTTTCAAGGTGTCTTCTCTACTCTTGATGCTTCTCCTATTCTTCATATTCTCATGGGGAATAACACTACACTACCAGTCTATGGGAAAGATTTAGTTCACATCTAGGATGGTATATTTAATGATGTATTGTATGTTCCATCTTTGTCTGCCAACCTTCTCTCAATTTCTCAGATTACACATAGTGGATCAAGGAAGACAAATGAGTTCACTGATGATTCAATCTTCATTTGAGATCATGCAATAGGAGGTCTTATTGCTATAGGGGCCATTGATCCTTCTACTCATCTCTAAACCTTCTCACACTTTGGTCCACCATCTCCATTGTTGGAGCACACTTCTTCTCTTTTGTAGGAACATCATGTGGTGCAGTCGGGATACTTGAACCTTTGTATTGTTCCTGATATTCCTATTTTGACTTCCACACCACATCCAATTGAGGGCTTTTCTCTTCCATGGGATTCTTCTTCTGCTCTACCTGATCCTCCACCTTCATTCATTGAGACTCTAAGTGCACTTGTTGCACATACTACAGTGGACATTCTTAACAGTGTCATCACACCTACCTTGGGGATTCCCTTTCCAGTTCCACATACATTCTCCTTTGGGCATCAGCTAGGCTTTCTAATTTTGCCTCTCATTCAGGGATTCCCTTGTTATGTACCCTTGTCTCTTCCACATTGGAGTTGCATTGGTTTGATCCCTCCTTCAGGGGCTCCTTTATTCTAGGGAGGCTGAAATTTCCCTTTTCTAATTTCATATGATATTTCAAGCCTCTAATTAGATCTTTAACATCAAACAACTAATATTTTAAAGATCCACCAATTTCTCAATAAACCCCAAATCGGGTATGTCTGAAATAGTGCCAAAAATTTTATAGCTTCACATATTATTAATAAATTTGCAAGTGGAAATTTTTAATAGAAATTTCAGCAGCATAATAGCCTACAAAATGACATTTCTAGATCTATATAACATTTACACAAGAGCTCCCAAACGGAGGACAAAAACAATGCTCATTGAGCTCCCGAAAATAATACAAAATAGTCAGAAACACCACAAAAGCACTGATAATCTATCATAGAAGTATAATCATTATCAAATAAATATATTTAGCTCTATTTAACATCTAAATGTTTGATATACAGTAGAAACCCAAACTGATATGAAATTCTCAACCGGAAACACCAAACTCTTACAAAAAACACACCCAAAAACTCACAAATCTGCACTGTTCAACACAAAGGAAAACTTTTCATGATCATGAACATAGAATGGCTTTAAAATCCCATCCTTAGCCTTCCTAAAAACCTTCAAACTCTCATTTTTAGGTCTCCTTCTCCATAGGTTTGGCAACCTCTGAAGAACAACAAAGAAAGGAGCAAAAATCAAGTTCTAGAATGAGCCCAAAATGCCTCCAAACCCCTTAAAAGAGGGCATAACCATAACTCATGTCTAAGAGGGGTTAATAAAACATATTTTAATAATAATTTTTATTTATTAGTCCAACAATTTCTAAATATTAACCCCCTTTTCCCAAAACTTCACCTTCTTGGGCCTGCCTGCCTTGGCAAAAATGATTATTTTTAATTATTTGAAAAGGGGACATGCCAAGTCCTTCCCTCCCAAATATTTCTTGTCCTCAAGAAATAAAGGTTGGAATTCTGAAGAATATGTGCTCCTTCCCAAGTTGCATCCTCTAGTGGTAATCCTTTCCATTTGACCAAATGCTCTATGACGCTCCTGTTTCTCAATCTTTTCTCTCTTGTATCCAAAATCTCTTTTGGTATCAAAACTAATTTTCCTTCATCATCAAGAGGTGGTAATTCTGTAGATACTATTATTTTCTGGCCTAGAACCTTCTTTAGGAAAGATACATGGAAAATATTATGTATTTTTCTATTTGGTGGGAGCTCCAATTCATAAGCTACCTCTCCTACCTTCTTGATGATCTTATAAGGCCCATAGAACCTTGGCTTGAGTTTCTCTGCCCCACTCCTCTTCAAGGTGCTTTGCTTATATGGCTGCAACCTAACAAATACCAAATCTCCCACCTCAAAATATCTTTCAATCCTTTTCCTATCAGCATATAACTTTTTTTGGTTTTGTGCATGTTGTAGATTATCCTTGAGGGACCTTATTATGTCTTAGCTTTGCTTGACGAAATCACTTGCTACAAGTACTCTGCTATCGAAAAGTATTAGATCAACAAAGGAAAGGGCATCATAACCATAAAGAGCATGAAAAGGAGGCATACCAATAGACATGTGATGAGATTTATTGTAACAATACTCCCCTAGGTGTAACTATTTCACCCAAGCATGTTGTTGATTTGAAACATAGTTCTTCAAATATCCCTCTATCCATTTATTAACTATCTCTGTTTGTCCATCTGTTTGAGGGTGATAGATAGTACTGGGAGTGAGTTTAGTTCCTGCCAAATGAAAGAGCTCCTTCCAAAAAGAGCTAAGGAATCTACTATCCTGGTCACTAACAATGTTTCCAGGCAATCCATGTAATCTAAAAATTTCCTTGAAGAATAATTCGGCCACTTGTGATGCCTTGAAATCAGATGTGATAGGAAAGAAATGTGCATACTTAGTTAGTCTATCTACCACCACATATATTCAATCCTTACCTTGAACCTTGGGAAACCCAGTGATGAAGTCCATGGAAATACTTTCCCATTTTTGTTTAGGAATAGGAAGTGGCTGCAACAACCCTGTAGGAAAATTTTGTTCACTCTTGCTTTGTTGGCATACCATACATTCCTTAATGTGTTTAAGGACATCCTCCTTCATACCCTTCCATGAAAACCACTCTCAAATTTTCCTATATGTCTTGAAGTATCCCTGATGACCAGCCAAAGGTGTGTCATGAAAGGCCTTCAATATCCTCTCCTTAGTTTTTTATCCTGGCACTAAGAAGATCCTATTCTTGTAATAAATCAATTCATCAACAACCTTGTACCTATTATCATCCACTAACTTATCCAAAATCTTGGTGCCAAAGGAATCTTTAGCATACTCTAAAATTATGGAAACTTTCCAATCAGCAGAGATAGATGTTAAGGAACACAAAGTGGGCTTTCTTGAGAGAGCATTAGCAACCACATTATTCTTTCCTTTCATGTATTCAATATCAAAATCATAAGCTTGCAATTTGCTTACCCATTTTTGTTGACAATCATTCAAATCCCTTTGGTTCAAAAAGAACCTGAGGCTATTATGGTCTGTCTTTACAATGAATCTCCCACATACCAAATATTGTCTAAACTTATGAAGTGCATGCATGATTGCCAACATTTCCTTATCATAGATTGAGTAACCTTTCTCTGATTGATTTAATTTTCTACTCTCAAATGCTATTGGATGTCCCCTTTGAGTTAGGACAGCCCCTATACCTTCTCTAGAAGCATCACATTCAACAACAAAAGGTAAAGAGAAATCTGGAATTGCAAGCACAGGGCATGAACTCATTACCTCCTTAAGGTTATCAAATATTTTTTGTTTCTCTTTTGTCAAAACAAAAGCTCATTTCTTTGTCAAATCAGTCAAGGGGGCAGCAAGCTAAGAAGATCCCTTGGCAAATCTCCTATAGTAGCTACACAACTCGAAGAAACCTCTCAACTATGTAAGATTAGTGGGTGGAGGCCAATCCAAAATTGCCTAGATTTTTTGTTGATCAACCTTACTCTTTTAGAACTTATAATATGTCTCAAATATAAGATCTCTGTCAAACCAAACTCACATTTAGATAGCTTAGCATAGAAGGATTGCTGCTCCAAGATTCCCAAAATAGTGTCTATGTGCTTTAGATGCTCTTTCCATGTTTTACTGTAAATCAAGATATCATCAAAAAATACCAACACAAATTTTTGAAGTTGCTGGCTGAATACCTTATTCATACAAGATTGGAATGTTGCAGGTGCATTAGTGAGGCCAAATGGCATAACAATAAATTCAAAGTGCCCATAGTGACATCTGAAAGCAGTCTTTTCCACATCTTCACTCCTCATTCGGATTTGATGGTACCCTGATCTTAAGTCAGTTTTTGAGAAGTATACAGCACCATGTAACTCATCAATGAGTTCATCTATGCATGGTATGGGATACCTATTTTTTAAGGTCTTCTTGTTTAAAGCCCTATAGTCTATACACATTCTCATTGTACCATCCTTTTTCTTGACAAGTACCACAGATGATGCAAATGGACTAGAGCTAGGCCTTATGAATGCCATGTCCAGGAGTTCTTTAATAGTTTTTTCAATTTCTTCCTTATAACCTCTTGGATGGTGTTATGGGGTTGTTATAACTGGTTTGGCACCCTGTTCTAACTCTATAACATGCTCAAAGCCTCTATCTGGTAGTAATCATGGAGGCAAGTCATTGAAAACTATACTATGCTTATCAAGAATATTTTGAATTTCAAAATGGAAATTACCTTGATTCTTTGGAGATCTTGTTGGATGGATTATGACTCCTGCTGCCCATGCTACTTATCCTCTTCAAAAAGTCCTCTCCATCCTCTTTGTAGAGACCTCCTTAGGTGCTCCATTCAATAAGCCTCTCAATATGACTTCTTTCCCATTGGAATAAAATTTAAACTCCATAGTTTGATGGTTCATGTAATAGCCTCCAATAGAGTGCAACCATTGAACACCCAATACAAGATTTGTCTCCCCAATACCAACCACATAGAAGTCATCACATAACTCATAATCTCCTAAGGTCATCTTGAGTTGTTTCACCACCCGTGTGCAAGGAATAGTGAATCCATCAGCTACAGTAACATTGAATCCCTCAAAATCTTCTACTTTAAGCCCTCTTTTCATGACAAATCCCTCATCAATAAAATTGTGAGTTGCCCCACTGTTAAGAAGAACTATCAACCTTTTCCCTACTAGTACCCCTCGAATTCGAAAGGGATGGTATCTTGGGACTCCTGATAATGCTGCTAAAGTGCCATCCTTGCTGATTTCTTTTTTTTTCTCTTCTTCTACCTCCTCCTTAGTGTCATGAAATTCCTCATGCTCATCTAAATCAGATTCTGAAGCAACTTCAATATAGTGCACTTGACCTTTCCCCAAACATCTGTGTCTTGGAACCCATGGTTCTCTACAAGTAAAACATAGCTTTTTCCTTCGTAATTCACTCCTAGTCTCTTCATCTACCTTCTTTTTTGCCACATTTATCACATCTTTTGGTGGTAGTGTTGGGAAAGTTTTTTTCTAAAAATTTCCCTTATGTTGCCAAAGATTTGGGGGTTTTTGATTAGTGACTGGTTTCATAGGCACGCAAGTTTCAAGTTCCAAGCTTATTTTGATAGCTTCCTGTAAGGTTGAGGGTGAGAAAGCCTTAATCAAACCCTTAACAGAATCTTCTAAACCATCAAGAAAAAGATGAACGATCTTCTTTTCAATCATATTAGGTACCATAACAGCCACTTTTTGAAACTCTTCTATATACTCATTAACTGATTTGGTTTGCTTCAATTATGACAATTCTTTAAAGTACTCTTCATCATCCTTGAGGTCAAATCTATCTATCATTCTTTAACTGAAATCATCAAATGTAGTTACCTGATCATGACCTTGAGTAGTCGTTCCATGATACCACCAATCATAGGCTACATCTTCCAAGTGTAGACTTGCAAATTGAACAACATCACTCTCCTTCATGGGGTTAAGTGTGAAGAAAGTCTGTAATTTTTTTAGCCATGCTTTAGCTGAAATTTTATTTGTTCCATCAAAAGTAGGTGTTGTAAACTTGCTTATTTTATTTTTGATCTCTCTTCCACTTATTTCATTCTCCCTCCTATTTTCTTTCTTGGGCATCAAAGTGTTCATCATATCCACATATTCTCTAAAAGGAACCAAACTACGAAAGTCATCATCTAAGCCATTGTAAGTAGCTCTTAATATAATCAAGTTACCTGTAACCTCTTCCATAGGATTAAGGGCTAGATTTGATACTGGTGGCTCATCTGCAGGAAAGAAAATAGTTTTGGTTGATTTAGATGGTGTGGATTTTAGATTTTTTGGCTCCTCCAAAGTGCTCCCTTTCTCATTAATAGATGCAACTCCTTGCAGTTTTTCTGTCAATATTCGCAAAGCCTCTCTAGTTTCTTCCAAACTATCCATTGTTTGCTTCTGATTATTTTGGATGTCTTGGAAGAATTTCTTTTCCATCTCATCTAGATCATCCATACTTTTCCCTTCCTTGGATTTTGTGCTTTTACTTTCAACTGGAGGTTTGATCATAATTTCTTTATTCTTTTCTTGCTGCAAATATCTTTTTTCTCTTTCACTTAGTTGCATGCAACCATAAATTTTGACATGCAGCTGATTAGAAGCAACATGCAACCACAAAATTCACCAAGAAATAACATGAAAATTATTAGAAGTAGCATGCAACCATAAATTTTGACATGCAGCTGATTAGAAGCAACATGCAACCATAAATTATGACATGCAAGATTTGGGTAGTTGTCAAAACTGACTTGCAAACTTCTACAAACCCTCAGGCTGGCAAGATCATGGGTCTGATACCACTGAAATGTCCCTTTTCTGATTTCATATGATATTTCAAGCCTCTAATCAGATCTTTAAGATCAAACAACCAATATTTCAAAAATCCACCGATTTCTCAATAAACCCCAAATCGGGTATGTCCGAAATAGTGCCAAAAACTTCATAGCTTCACATATTATTAATAAAACTGAAAGTGGAAATTTTTAATAGAAATTTCAATAGAATAATAGCCTACAAAATTACATTTCTATATCTTTATAACATTTACACAACAGATCCCAAATGGAGGACAAAAACAATGCTCATCGAGCTCCCGAAAATAATACAAAATAGTCGAAAACACCACAAAAGCATTGATAATCTATCATAGAAGTATAATCATGATCAAATATATATATTCAGCTCTATTTTAACATCTAAATTTCTGATATACAGCAGAAACCCAAACTGATATGAAATTCTCAACCAAAAACACCAAACTCTTACAAAAAACACACCCGAAAACTCACAAATCTGCACTGTTCAGCACAAAGAAAAACTCTACATGAGAATGCACATGGAATGGCCTTAAAATACCATCCTTATGCTTCCTAGAAACCTTCAAACTCTCATTCTTGGGTCTCCTTCTCCACAGGTTTGGCAGCCTCTGAAGAACAGCAAAGAAATGAGCAAAAATCAAGTTCTGGAATGAGCCCAAAATGCCTCCAAACCCCTTAAAAGAGGGCATAACCCTAACTCATGTCCAAGAGGGGTTAATAAAACATATTTTAATAATAATTTTCATTTATTAGTCCAATGGTTTCCAAAGATTAACCCCCTTTTCCCGAAACTTCACCTTCTTGGGCCTGCCTGCCTTGGCAAAAATTATTATTTTTAATTATTTGAAAAGGGGACATGACAGAGGCTTTAGTATCTCTCATAGGGGGGTGGGGGGGGGAGCTGGTTGTACTTATGGTTTTGAGTGGGTCTCTTGACTCTTTTCCAATAGAAGTTGTCCTTGGGGGGATTTGTTGAGGCCTTCCTTCCTTCATTTCATTTTTTTCTTATATTGTACATGGATACCTAACATGGCCTCATTGTTGGGACCCATTCTGCATTTCATTTTAGTTTTGGGAGCTTAAGACATTCCCCTAAGTTGCACTTAAGGGGGGGTGTTAGAGTAAATAATTAATTATTTATTTATTATTTATACTATTTACTTAATCTTATTTAGGTTAATGCATTTATTTAATATTTAGTATTTAATAGTTGTAGTGGTTAGTTGTTGACAACACGGGAGTTTGTTCCCTTCTAGAATGTTCCACCTTTTTTGGATGCTTTGTTGTCAACCTTATCTTCTACCACTTTCTAGCTTGTTCTACAAGCTTCCATGAGGCCTTTATATTTGATCTCTCTCTCATTGTAAATTCATCCATTCACATAGCAATTTCATTTTCCTATTGTGAAATATTTTCTCTTGCATTGTTTGCTTCAAGCTCTTGCTCCTTCGATTTCTCATTAGCAAGCTATTTGCATGTAGGTGATCTTGGCGACTATGGAGTTGGATTTCATCAACTCCTACAAAAGCATCATAAAATATGTCTTTTATCTCATGAAATACTTTTTTTCTTATACTCCCTTCTTATAGAATGCTCATCTCTTCAATTGTGATTTTTTCCAAATCAAACTTGGGAAACTCAATCACCTCATCTAAACCTACAACCCCAAAAGATGTATCATCTATGCTCTGTGATGTACTTGCACTTGGACTTGATATTTGCAATAGTGTTACATGTGTTCTTGACCATGAAAGAGCCTGACTATTAGGAGGAGTAACAAAAACTAGTAGGGTAACCAGATTCTATATGGAAATTTGTTCCTCCAACGTAGTAGTCACTTGCAACTCTTCAGGCTTATCTTTTTGACTCACTTCTTGTTGTGCTTAACCTTGTGTTTTTGGTGTAGGCACAAGAATTTCTTCCTAACATATAAGAATTTTAGTTCCATCTTTCTCAATTGTCAATATGCTAGCATACTTGAACTATGAAGGCTAGGAACTTGTGTATCTTATTGTGATGCTTTAGCTTCTTTGATCTAAAATGTAACTATCGCAATTATAGATTGTGTCTCTATTGTAACTATTGTTTGTTCAAAGTGTGCACTTTGGTCCACTTATAGATCATGTTCTTTCTTTTCCTTTTCTTCCATAGATTGAGGAGGGATATTGGATATTTCTTTTGGTTGTTCCCCTGTGGATGCAAGCTCTCCCTTCTCAATCTCATCTATTTTCACCAATATATAATTAATACATAATTTTGTTTCCATGTTGGAATCCTTCAATACATTCTTCAAATCTTCTTTAGTCAAGGGATTGATGTTCAAAGTTGAATTATCAGGAACATCCTTCATTTTCAATGAGTCCTAGTGACTCACTTGGTCTATATGTAGAGGACTAGCACTAGTCACTTGTTCATCTTGAACATATTATGTTTCTTGTTTATATTCCTCATCTATGGCTCTTCTACTATTGTCTCCTTAGTACCTTCCACATTGCCATCCTTGACTTGAACCTCTTTTATATTTTATTTTGCCTCTTTCTCACTTTTCTTAGGGTTTTTCACTTCTTGCTCACCTTTTTCTCTGATTTCTAGAGTGGATGATCAATATATAGATCTCCAAATTCTTTTTCTTTTGTTAACCACATCCTCAATATTCTTATTCAAGATATGGAAAGCTCTATATTTGGGGGGAATTTTAGACTTTCACTTTTCTATGGCTTTCTAAATCTTCATTTTGTCCAATTTTGGCATAAATTGAGCTATAGTTGATTCCCTAATTTGTCTTTTAGTTTATATGTTGTATTTCCATTTTTGATCAACTCAGTTATATAGACTCTTAGGTAGTAAGTTGGAAATTTCTAGAGGAGTTGATTTGAATGTAGCCATCATTGAATATGGCTTCCTCAATAGTATTTTATTCAACTTTCCCTAGCTTATCAATTCCAATGTATGTGAAACTAGATAAATCTATATTTGATTTGATATATCACACAAATTATTTAAATTAGAGGATAGATTGTGGCTTACTACCTTTAATTTGTTAGAATTACTTTAGAATAATTGAGACGGGGGTGAATCAATTATTCAAGGTCTAGATGTATAACTAAATCCTTTTCACAATTCAGTGAACCCATAAAACATTCATACTCATGCATGCATCCATTGTGAATCTACTAAAAACTTGTATGTTACTGTCAAATCTATTTGCAAAAATATAAAGCATGAAACACAACATATTCATCAACACCCTTGACATAATGATTTACATGGAAACCTAATTTGGAAAAAACCACTAGTAACATGCTACTCCTTTTTCACTCTTCTAAAATGATGCCCTGTGAAAGGCTAACCTTGTTAAAGGTTACAATGCACACTGTTAAATGTGACCTGGTTAAGGGATTTCAATCACCCTATCAAAAGTGAGCCTTGTTATAGGACTTTAGGCCATTCACATGGAATGCCACCTTGTTAAAGGAATTTTCAATAATTGTTAGGTGAACCTTACTCCAAAAGATTTACCCTAAACTAATACAATTGTTAGAGAGTAACAATAGAGCTTTGATCTAACACAACTTACAACTTCACTTGCAAATCAAAGATCTCTATTCAATCCTCAATTCTTCTTGGCTTTCATACTTTATAAATCTAATAGCTTGTTCACCCTTCAAGCATTCATCTCCTTAATCCTTCTTTCTTAACATGTCATTACAAACTCTTCTCTTGGATCGCTTAATGAAGTAAAACCCTTAATTGCTTCTCCTCCTTAGGTTTTTGCACATGAGACCAATCTCTCCAACCTCCTTGCTTCATGACCATACATTCCTATGAATAGGAAATTAGATTTTTTTTTTTTCTCATTATCCATTGTCCAAATTAGACTTTTTGGATGGATTAGGTATGATACAATGAATCTACACCATATCTTGTCTTTTTAAGAAAATTCTCCTAGAATCCATTTGAATGCACCTAAAAATAGTTTACATCAATTTTTTTGCCACCATCTCATGAAACATATCTTCCTCCTGGTTCACAAGTTTCAAGAAAATAAACTTGTCAACTTATATTCAACAAGTCTTTGATCTTTATCATAATGCAATAGATCAGTATTATCAACCTTCTAATGCTCAGTACATAGTGCATTGCTCAACTTCAACTATAAAATCAGTCGACATCAACTAAAGTTTATTGGTGCTCAACATCAACTAAACTTTACTTCGCATTAACTATCTTGCTCAGCATCCACTAGAATTTTCTTTTGCTCAACATCAACTATAAAATTAGTCGACATCAACTAAAGTTTATTGGTGCTCAGCATCAACTAAACTTTACTTGGCATTAACTATCTTGCTCAGCATCCACTAGAATTTTCTTTCACTCAGCTCCAACTGACTTTCTACTTAACTTTGTTTAACTTATTCTTCTAAACTTTCTAACTATAGCCAACCATTTTGTAACCTTAAGTAGATCATTAACTCATCATGTCATCACTATCTTAATTGATCCTTGTACTTCATTACATAATCATAACTCAACCTTACCTCTAAGTTCTTTTGTTACATCTTGTTGATAAAATCCTTCTCATCCATCAACTAAGTGATAGTTCTTGAATCTTATAAGCAATTGTCTTTCTAGAAAATAGTAGGTTTGACATTAGTGACAAAACAATGATTGAAACAAATAATATTGTTTAACAATCTCCCTCTTTGGCATTGATGAAAAACCAAACTAATCAACCAAGTCAATTGAATGATGGATATCGTGTTCAACCAAACTAACTATGTTAAAAAAATAAGGCATACCAAAGAAAGAACTTATATTCCTCCCTCTATCAACAACTTCCATCTTCTAATTAGGTTACAAATCTATTTCTTAAAATTCCCTCTAATTTCCTTCTTGTATCTCCCTCTTACTAGGTAGAAATAGCCCTCTGATGTGATCTTTCTAACTCTCTGATCAATGTCTCCCTATTATTTTTGACTCAATTCTTGATATATCTTTCTCCCTCTTTGATCAAAAAATTAGTGTAGGACATCCTCCCACTTTATCTCTTGCACTTGATTAGTAAAACTCTTCTTCTGATGATGATTAGTTTAATGTACTTTCTCCCTCTTTGACAAAAATTCCAAAGACCTATACCAAAAAAATTTCATCTTGAATATATGTAGATCTAAACTTTGTAGATTTAACAGTTTCTCCCTCTATCACCTTTCTTGTGGCTGATTTGAATTTTTAGCTCTGTGATTACTTTAGGTAGTTTCTAAAGTAAGATCCATTGCATCAATTTGTATTATATAGACATCATCTTGTTTGATGTAGGGCACTCCTTCCATTTCTTACATAGCCTTTGATAGGGGTGTCACCCCTAGTTTACCTCTTAGATACTCATGAGAATATTTAGATAATGATTTTGTGAAGATATAAGTAATTTTCTCCTTTGAGTTAACATATTCAATCATCACCTCTTTGTATTGAAGTAATTCTCTTACATAATGATACTTGATTGCAATGTACTTTGTCTTTGTATGCATCACTAGATTCTTTGATATATTGATAGCACTTGTATTATCACAATAAAGAATCACTTGTTCTATGATTTATTCCTTCATTCCTTTGAGTAGTTTTTTGATCCATACAATGTTTGTGTAGTTTGCAATAGCAGCAACATAGTCTGCTTCATCAGTAGATTGTGAAGTACAACTTTGTTTCTTACTTGCCTATGTAATTAGTCTTTTGCCTAAGAAAAATGCTCCAACATTGGTGCTCTTTCTATCATCAAAGTTTCTAGCCTAGTCAGCATTAGTGTAGGCTCTCAAGTCAAACCTTTCATTCTTTTTGTATTATAGACCATACTCTTCTATTTCTTTCAAATATCTCATTATCCTCTACACATCCATTAAGTGGTTCTCCCTGGGATTAGCAAAGAATCTTGCAACTATCCCTATAGATAATGCAATATTAGGTCTTTTACGTACTACATATTGCAATTTTCCAATCATAGATATATACAATGGTTAATTCACCTCAGCTGAACTATCATTCTTTAACAACTTGTGTCCTATTACCATAGGTTTACTTACTAGTTTAGAATCCTCTAGTCCAAATGTCTTCAATATCTCTTTGACATACTTTGACTAAGTGATGTATATACCATACTTCATCTGATATACTTGTAATCCCATTAAAAAAATTGATTTCTTCAAACATAGAAATTTCAAATTCTTGCTTCATCTGATTTGCAAAGTCTTTACATAAAGCATCTTGTCTTCCAAATATGATATCATCAACAAATATTTTAGATAGAAAAATACCTTTTTTTTGCCTTTATGTATAGATTATTGTTATCATCAGTCCTTTCAAATCCAATTTTCACAAGATAAGTATGAAGTATCTCATACCATGCTCTTGGTGCTTACTTCAATCCATACAGAGATTTGTGCAGTCTACATACCATGTTCTTATTGTTATCATCAACAAATCCTTCTAGTTGTTATATGTGGACTTCCTCTTCTACTATGCCATTCAAAAATGTAGATCAAACATCCATCTAATAAACTTCAAAACCTTTGTATGTAGCATAAGCAAGTAGAGTTCTTACTCCTTCCATTCTTGTAAATGGAGAAAATGTCTCCCCATAGTCAAATTCACTCTTGTGGATATCCCTTGAAAACTAGTCTTGCTTTGTTTCTTGTCACTTCACCATTCTCATCTAGCTTGTTTATAAATACCCACTTAGTACCAATCACATTCTTATCTTCTAATCTAGGAACTAGACTCCATTTTTTGTTCTTCTCTATTTGTTGAATCTCTTCTTCCAAGGCCTTGTACCAATGATCATCTTCCAATGCATCTTTCACTATTTTGGGCTCCTTCGAGCTTAAAAAACATGATTCATTTCTTAATCTATTTCTTTTCATTGGTCTAGCTTCTTTATTTCCAATGATTTGATCAGTAGGATGATGTCTTTTGACATATTTAGACAATCTTAGATTAGCTCTTGTTTCTATATTTTGTCTTTCAACTTTAGAGTCACTGTGTACATCTCTGTTAGGTATCTTAGCATCTCTTTCATGTGTACTTATCTCAAAATCAAAATGTGCATTTTCTTGATTTTGTAACTCAACTTTCTAATGTAGCTTAGTTCCTGAATGCAATTTGACATTCATAGGATGTGACTCGGTAGTCACTGAAACTTGTTGTTGATTTGTTACTTAATTTTCAACATCTTCTTCAGCAGGAATTCCTTCATAAAAGTATACAAATGATTTATATTCTTTTGGTTCTTTCATAGGCTCAGTCTCATTTACTTTTGTAAATTCATCAAATTTTACATTTACTCTTTCCACAATTTTGTTAATGTTAGTATTTAAACACTTATAAGCTTGGCTTCTTATGGAGTATCCAAGAAATATACCTTCTTCACTTTTTGCATCAAACTTTCCATTCCTTACATCTTTAAAAATATAATAATTACTTTGAAATACTCTAAAGTATCTCACATTAGGTGGATATCCATACCATAGTTCAAAAGGTGTTGAATGAGTACCTTTCTTGACTTGCACATGGTTCAAGGTATATACAACAATACTTATAGCTTCTCTCTAGTATTTCAGAGCAACATTCTTCTCCATCATAAGTGTTCTGACATAGTGCATTATAGACTTGTTTCTTCTTTTGACAATTCCATTTTGTGGAGGGGTCTTGGGTGTAGGTGTCTATCTTTTGATTCCTTTGTCATTATAGAACATCTCAAACTCATTTGAAGTAAATTCTTCTCCTTTGCTTGATCTTAAGAATTTTAGACTCTTACCTATCCCTCTCAACTCTTGCCAAATACCACTTAAACATTTGAAAGGCATCATATTTCTATTTTATAAACATAATTGTCATCATCCTAGAGTAATCATCAATAAAAAGCATTATGTACTTATCTCCTCTATAGATTTGCACTTTAATTGGTCCACATAAGTCAGTATGAATAATTTCTAGTATTTCTTTAGAGGTATAAGCTTTACTCTTAAAGATTGACTTTGACATTTTACTTGGCTCACATTGTTTGCACACTATATTATCAGGTTTTTTCATCTTAGGCAACCCTCTAACTCTCTTCATGTCACTAATACCAACCAAGTTATCAAAATTAACATGACATAATCTCTTGTGCCAAAACCATACATCATCAATTTTTGCAACAAGACAAGTAGCATCCTCCATATCTAGATAGAATATATTACTTTTAGTTTGATCACCTTTTCTAATCAGCTTCCCATTTGTGTCATATATCTTGGCAATTTTGTTTCCAAATTCAACCTTGCAACCCAGATTATTCAATTGTGACACACTTAATAAGTTCTAATTTAGTCCTTCAGCATAGTAAGCATTGCCACATGAAATCTTTTCTATGAGTTTGATAGAGCCTTATCCTTTTATCAAACATGGTGCATCACTACCAAATCTTACACTATTTCCATCATAACAAGTTAAGGTAATGAACTTATTTTTGTCTCCAATCATGTGATGTGAGAATCCACTATCAATGATCCATTTATCATTCTTGTTCACACAAGTCACAAGTGCAGTTGCCTCATCTTCATCAGATTCATCCTTCATTGAAACATATACCACTTCATCATCATGTTCATTAGAATCATATTCATTAGCAATGTAGCATGACTTCTTGCCTTTTTCTTTGTAACCTCTACTATCATCTTCTCTTTTATTTTTGTACTTGTCTCCTTCTCTATAGTTCTTCTTCTATGTACATCTTGTAGTAATATGTCCAACTTCATTTCAATTTAAATAAATGATGGGTAATTTACCTTTGAACTTGCCTTTACCTCTATCAAATCTTCTTGCCAGTAGTGCTTCCAATTATTCAATATCTTCCTCATCTATATCACTATCACTGGATGCATACTTTATCTTTCTTTTTTTCTTCTTTTGCTTCACCTCATTAGAATCCTTCAATAACAATTTAGCTTTGAAAGAAAATTCAAGACTCTCTAGTTTGTAATTATCAAGGTTAGATAGCTCAAAAATAATCGATCTATCTACTAAACCTTCAAGAGTATATTATTTCCTAGAATACATCTCAATTCTTGGATTGTAGAAACTCTAAGAGCATAAATAGGTAGTAATGTTCTCAATACTTCACTTAACACAATATCGTCATCTATATGACCAGTAGCTCCTCTTATTGCACTAACAATTTCTTTTATCCTAGTAACATATTGAGCAATATTTTCACCTTCTTCCATTCTCATATCATTAAACTTACCTCTGAGACTCTTAGATTTGGCTCTTTGAACATTTTTGTCTCCTCCATAAATGGTGTTTAGGGCATCCCACATTTTATTTTTCAATGTCATAGCCTTTAATATCATCAAATTTTCCATAGCTTAGGGTAGAGGCAATCTCAACATTGCTTGATTGTGTTCTTTTTTCTTCTTCATATTTTTAGCAATTAGGGCTCCTACTAGATCAACATGTTCCACTATAATGGTAGATTGTGCATGATCACCCAGTCCTCTAAGGTGTAGCTTCATCAAACTTTTTCATGCTGGAAAGTTATCTCTATTGAGCTTGGGTACTTCTCTTTTAGACATCTTGATCTTTGTGCTTCTAGTACCTTAAAAGTAGTCCTCTTAAGCAAATGGTTTTGATATCAATTATTAGAATTACTTTAGAATATAGGGCGTAAATTAGTTATTCAAGGTCCAAATGTATAAATAAAACTTTTTTACAATTTAGTGAATCTATAAAACATTCATACCCATGCATGCATCAATTGTGTATTTACTAAAAACTTGTATGTTACTATCAAATCTATTTGTAGAAATGTAAAGTATGAAACACAACACATTCATCAGCACACTTGACACAATGATTTATGTGGAAATCCAATTTGGGAAAAACCACTTGTAACATGCTACTCCTTTTTCACTCTTTTGAAGTAATGCCCTATAAAAGGCCAACCTTGTTAAAGGTTACAATGTACACTATTAAATGTGACCCAGTTAAGGGATTTCAATCACCCTATTAAAAGTGAGCCTTGTTAGAGGACTTTAGGCCATTCACATGGAATGCCACCCTATTAAAGGATTTTTCAATGACTATTAGGTCAACCTTACTCTAAAGGATTTACCCTAGACTGATACTATTGCTAGAGAGTAACAATAGAGCTTTGATTTGACACAACTTACAACTTCACTTGCAAACTACAGATCTTTTTTCAATCCTCAATTTTGCTTGGCATTCATACTTTGCAGCTCTGATAACTTGTTAACCCTTTAAGAATTCATCCCCTTAAGCCTTCTTACTTAACATGCCACTACAAACTCTTCTCTTGGGTCACTTGAAGAAGTAAAACCCTTAATTCCTTCTCCTCCTTCAATTTTTGCACATGACACCAATCTCTCCAACCTCCTTGCTTCATGCCTAGACATTCCAATATATATGAAATTAGAATATTTTTCCACTCATTATTCATCGTGCAAATTAGGGTTTTTGGATGGATTAGGCAGGATACAATGTATCTACCCCATATCTTGTCTTTACTAGAAACTTCTCCTAGAATCCATTTGAATATGCCTAAAAATAGTTTACATAAAATTATATGCCACCAACTCATCAATCTTATCTTCCTCCTCTTTAACAATTTTCAAGAAAACAAACTTTTTGGCTTAGATTTGGCGGATCTTCAATCTTTAGCATAATGCAAAAGCTTAGCATTATCAACCTTTTGATGCTTGGCACATACTTCATTGCTTGGCATCCACTATTTTTCTGGTGCTTGACATCAACTAAAATTTACTCAACATCAACTATCTTGCTTGGCATCCACTAGAATTTTCTTTCACTTGGCTCTAACTAACTTTCTGCTCGACTTGCACTAACTTTTTTTAACTTATTCTTCTAAACTTTCTAAGTGTAGCCAGCCATTTTCTAACCTTAAATGGATAATTAATTCATCATGTGATCACTATCTTAATTGATCCTTGTACTTCATTACATAATCATAACTCAACCTTTCCTCTAGTTGCTTTTATTACATCTTGTTGATCAAATCCTTCTCATCAATCAACTAAGTGATAGTAACTGAACTTCTAAGCAATTATCTTACCAACAAATAGTAGGTGTGACATTAGTGACAAAACAATGATTGAAACACATAATCTTCTTCAATAATCTCCCTCTCTTTCAATCAGATTTCAACAAAATTGGCTATGTCATCTAATTCTATTTTCTCTTTATCTAAATTTGGTTTAGGCTCTAACTTCTTCTTCAATCTCTTGTATATTTTCTTAATAGGCTCACTCAGCTTTGCTATGTCAAATGGTTTCCTTGTGCTAGACCTATTAGTAGGTATTGTAGGCTTCTATTGTGGCTTCTTCACAGGATTCTCAAGTTGCTCCATTGTTTGTTCTTTTGTCTTTATTTTCTTCTTATTTGGTTGAGTGACTTCCTTGGCTTCTTCTCCCTTGTCATCTTCTACATCTTCTTCTTGATCTTCTCCTTGACCTTGAGTTAATACCAATGGGGCTTGGCCTAGTTCTTCATCTTCTTCATCTTCTTTCCATTCACCAAATCTCTCCTTCATCTCTTTAGCAAGTTTTTTCTTCTTCATAAGAATTGTAGCTATTTTCAAATCAGTAGTTATTCTTGATTTAGCCTCCTCATAGTTTCCAAATGAGGTGGCACTCTTATCAATGTCTTCTACCAATAAGGTTGTAATTACTATAGTGGCCTCATCTAAATTTATCTCATATAGCAAGGACTTGAGCCACCTTACTCTTGGTATTATTTCTTGCACATATGTATGGTTGATATCCTCAAAGAAGCACATATCAAATCATAATATTTCTCCACTAAGGATACATGGATCCTTAACCTCTATTTCATGGATTTTTGAAAATCCTCAAAGTAACATGTCATCACTCAATCAAATTTATGACCTAGCTACTTTATGAATTATGAAATATGCACTATAATAGACCTATTGGTCTTCCAATAAATTGTGCCAAAGGTAGGAAATGTATTCTAAACATAGAAAAATATGCAGACTAGTAAAGAGCCAAATTTGAATGATGCACTCTTTGCTTTCCTTATAGCTTCCAAGTTTTTTGATAGTTGCTATAGTTGCAACTTGGAAAGGCCATAAGTATGGTCCCTCTTTACTATCTTGTAGACCAAATCAATATTCATACATGAAACACTATTTAATTGACTAGACTAAAAGAACTTGTGAGTTATCATGCTCACTGCAAAGGCAATTAGGGGATTTGAAATTTTGTCAATAGGTATTCCTCATTTGTTCCAAACTGCACATGTATTCTTCTTAATGGTATCCTTTGTATTGATTCTCATGATCTTAGGTATATTAATGGTAGGTTACCCTGATACTCAGTTTATGATTCTCTTAGTGAGCTTAATCGGTCCATTCTCCAGCCAAATGTAATGGTCATGTATGTGGCTCAAAAAAATTCTAATCCATTCTATCTTAAATGACTGGGGAAAATATAGGTCATGATTTAACCCTTTACATCCAATGATTTTATACTCTTCTATATATTTTGATACTACAATAGTGCTTTATAATTATGATATGCACTATGAACCTGATATTGTGTATGAAATGATTGAACACATATGGATGCAGTTTTATGACATGATACTATTAGGTTTTGATGCAGTGCAAAAAGTTAATTTTATTTTGATGATTTATGATATGTAGATAAATGTTAATTTGATTTTGATGATTCATGATATGTAGATGAATGATTATGATATGCAGATAAATGTTAATTTGATTATGATGACTTATGATATGCAGATGTTGATACTCTAACATTTTAAACTAACTATTTAAATGACTAGGGAAGGAAATTAGATTTGAATTATGAATTTATGTGCATATATGATATATTTATTTTATACAACCTCCTTGGACTACTGATGCTTGAGTTTAATGTGTAGGAAGTGGAGCCATGGAAATTCTTGGTAGAAAAAAATTCCAAACCTTGTGAACATAGTTTAACCAAGATGAATCTTTGGAAGATTCAAAAGCCTCATTGTGAAACTATTTTTCTTTGTAAATGTAAGGTTGGTTTCTTGTGGAAATGTTTAATCATAACTATGCATTAGGAGCATGTCATGGTAATGTGAATATGTTTTTATGTGTCACTTGACACTTGTGAACTTTGGGTGTAATTGACATGTCATGTAGGGTTTTGATCATGGTGGCAATATACCTTAAAACTAATCACCCTATTAATGAGTAAATAAACCCACTTAAAAAAGAGTATGATGGGTCACAAATAAAGGAATTTTGAATTTGGATTCAGTTAGGTCTTTGAGGGGTCATTAGGTGGTCCCAAGATGTCTTTTATGTTAAAATAAGTTACCCATATGATAGTATCTCAAGTTAGGAACCTAATTTTGACCTTATGAGTTCCTAGACAACCCAATGGGGCCCTTTACTCATCCATTCTTCCATCAATTCAAATTTGGAGTTGTCACATGTCATTTCTCTCATGTTCCCACTAAGTCAAATATAGAAAATTTAGAGGAGACAAGTTTGTAAGAGGAAGTGGCTAAGTGTTTTTGCTAAAATAGTTAGTGGGAAGGCCTTATTAGGGAGTCTTGGTCAAATTAGTGGGTTTTTCACCCACTCTCTAAGTTTAGAGATAGTTTGGGTTTTGGAGGGAGATTAAGGGAGCTCTACTAAAACTATCATTTCCTTTAGCTTGGACCAAGGTTGGTGTCTCAGAACATGTTTCTTTTCTTTCTTTATTTTAGTATGGAAAAATAAATCTATAAGTGTGGAGGATTTGTCAATGGAGCATGCATTATATTGCAAATCTTGCATTGTGAACTTTGGCCTTATATTGAGGAGATGTGAATTTTTTATGTGTTCTTGAAGATTTTCTTTTGGTTTTGTTTTCTTCTTTATTTTCTTTTCTGAATGTGAGTGTTGAATGTGTTCATGGGTATGAAGGCTTATTTCACCCTTGGGAGGGAATATAAGCCTTGGGTGAAGGGCTTAGTTGGGCTCAACATTGCATTTGAGAAATTTATCTCATGATGAGGATTGTTTTATTTCATGGAGTATGGGCTCCATTGAAGCAATAGACCTTTGTTTTTTTAGGAGATACAAGGCGTTTTGTGTGCATAAGGAGGAGATGTTTATGATGGCCTTGAGATGAAAAATGCAATGGAAATATGATGTTTATGTTTGGTTATGGAATTTCCTCTTTGAAGAGTCCACCTTCGCCCAATGTGAGATGATTCCAATGGTGAATCATTGTACAAGCTATGGGAGGGAATTTTTTTGTGTTATGTGTTGTGTTTGTACAATGGCGAGTGATGTATGTGTGTAGCCTATTTGGGTCTTGTTTCCCCTACTCGGTGGGTGGCTTCATAGAAGCCTAGGTTGGGAGGTGAGCCTCCATGGTTCCTAGTTTGTGTATTATGTGTAGGTTTTTTGAAGATGCATCCCTTGAAGGCTTTAGGCTTTCACCCTTGACAAATTTGAAATGATTCAAGTGTATAAAGAGAGATTAAATTTCATATCATCTTAAATGTGTTGTGTTTTTAAGTCTCCATTGTTATTTCAATATGATGTAAAATAAAAAATTCAGATTATTGTATTTTTTTTAAAAAGGTGTAAGAATTGATTGAGAAGTTGTATTGTAAGAAAGATTCATTGTAAGTCCTTACATTGAGTGATTGATGTAATATGGAAATCATGTAATGGAAACAATCCTCCTCACAATTCCTTAGTGTGAATATTCCACAGTAGTTGCAAATTTTCTTGTAATCAATGATATGATTTAATACATAAGTGGTTGTAGAATAAATGTATATATTATGCATTCATTTTAATGAAAGGAAGATATCATAATCTAGCTCATGTGCATGGAAAATCAGTCCTTTGGGCCTTCCAAATCCTAACAAATTCATAGGTTAGGGATAACCATTACATCCTCAAAAAAAATGCTTTTAATACCATGGGAGAAAAATTCATTTGCTCATGATACATGCTAGAATATTGGTTCATTTAGAATTCAAGCCTAGTTAAACCCGTAGGTTAGATAACATCATCATTTCATCAACACAATCATTAAAATTTTATGGTAGAATGAAATAAATTTTGTTTCAGAAGTGAACATGCATATTTCAAGAAAAAACTATGAAAATACTTGTTGTAGATATACATTTCCTCTTTGGAAAATGTATGGGGTGGTAAATAAATCCTCCCCTAGAATACAGAGTAATATTTTAATCAAAAGGGATATACCTAGAATCTTGAGTTTGGAGGATTAATAAAATAATGAATGTATTAAATGTAAGGCTCAAATAATAACTATGTCCTTCTCCCTAGATTACTTGATAAAAAAAAAAAAATGGGGCCATACAAATCTCGTGACCCATAGGTCATCATATTAGAACACATCAAACAAGAAAATTAAATAAATAAATAAAATACATATATTCATATTATGACTATGTAAAATCAAGGGGGAAACAAACCTAGACACTCTATACCAAGAAAGGACTAGGAAGTACCTAACAATTTTCCACCAAATAGTAAAGCTATTACAAATATAAAAATATATTTTATTGGGAAACACCACCCAAGTGCTTGCCTTCCCCTTGAAGACTTAGGCACATGAAACAATAGTTCATGGAGGGGGGGGGGGGGGGGGCATCATTAACATAATGTCAGTCACCATATACCAAAATCACCTTCTACCTTGGACCAAGGTTAAAGCACCTTTCCTAGGGAAGAGTGTGATGTAACTTGAAAAAGGTGCTTCCCGCCTTGAAATGTTCTCATCCCCCTAAGTGCCAAGTTTGTGGGAAAGCAGTTTGGTTTTAAAAAAAAAACAAGTAAGATTTAGACCAATCCAAAAATAATGCCTATTTTCCTTTGAACAAAAATCTTCTTTGAAGTCCTTCACATGTGTATGTGCCTGACATAAGGATTAGAGGGGACTTCCCTAGATGTCCCACCTTGGGTAAGGAGAGATACATGCCTACCTAAGGAGTAGATTTTTGGGGAAGTAGGTAGGCTTAGGAGATAATGGGGGAGTGTGTGTTAGGAATATAGAAAAGGGGTAGTTGCAAATGTGGAAAGAGATGCAGGTATGGATTAATCGGGAAATTTTTTATGTGGGGACAGACACCTGGCTAAGGCTACAAGGGGTGGTAGCACAATAGAGTAAGTTAATTTATGTGTCTTTTTTATCTTATATAATCTGTAGTTAAGTTAGGGAGGATGAGATTTACTATGTAACTTATTAATTATTAGTATATTTAAAAAAGAAAATTGTTATTAAAAGAGATTAGAGAAATTTTTTAGGAATGGTTCAGTTAGTATGGGGGAGGTATTGAAGAAAAATAAAGGTTAAGAGATTTGTAGTGGGTAGACATGGTATGGTAGGATTTAATTTAGTAAATTAAAAGGAATTATAATAATAAAAAACAAGTTTAGAGTTGAAAATGTATATATATAATAATAAAATAAAACAAAAATGACAAATAAAATAAATAATTAATAAATAGGTTCTAGTTAGTAGCACCTAATTAGCGAGTTACCAATATGGTCAAAGCGAGAAAAAGGATAATATATAAGAAGTTAATTAAGAGGATACATATATAAAATTAAAATGAAAATGAAAGATAAATGAGGAGGGAATGTATGTAGTGTTGGGACTCAAAATCAAAGCCCTAATTTTGAGTACCATTGAGAAAATTAAGCCTTATAAATGCTTTTTGATGCATATATACCCAGCTATCCATTTGAGGCCTAAGAGGTTTTTAATGTTTCTAACACCATGCATTCAGTATTTCTATATGTCCCATGATGATAAATTGTCATTCTGAGCCATTTCGTGAAGTCCCATTTTGAGCAATGTCCAATTCTGCATTTTTGCCTATGTCAAACAACAATAGGAGGCCTTGTTTGCATCTGAATATCTCACACCCAGTAATGTTTCATGACTCATAACTTTGGGAGTGTTTAGTGTCCATAACAAAGAACCTATGCTTCAGATTTTGAGTCATTTAATATCCATTTGACTAGGTTTTGAATCCCTCAATGAATTGTTCTGAATTCTAGGAAGCCCTGTTTGACTTGTTATAAATTTGAACTAGTTGACCATAATGCTAGAATTCCTTTTGCATCATATTCTAGAGGTTAGAAACTTGCTACATTTCAATCATGAGCTTATGAAAAATTTGTTTGATCAATTTTTGAATGCGATTCCAAATGCAACTTGTAACTTTTTACTAGTGTCATGTACAGATTTTTCAAAACCCCTATTTATGATATCATATCTCAAAATCTATGATAGATGAGATCAAATAGATTGTACCACTGTGTTATACTCTAAAAATATTTTAAGTGTGCCAATTTTCAAATCTTGATGAATCTATCTGCACACTTTCCTAGGTTCATTCCATTTGCAAAAAATGCTTTTCTGCCATTGTTTCCAAGGTACAAATTTTAGTAACCTACTTTGAACACTCACCAAATGCACCAAATTATTCATCATGATCCTAGATCATAGATTTATACTCTCTTCATAATAGTGAACAAATGCCCCAATTTTCATTTCCCCAAGTGTTAGTTTACTCAGTTTTCAAAGCCAAAACAAAACATGTTTTATGGTTTTCTGACTTGTTTTCTTGCAGGAAATTCTAAGAAAGCAACTTTGATAATCAATATCTTTTGACTGAGAATTTTTCATGAGATGATATTTGACAAGGTAGTACTATGTGGAACAAAGAATCACTATGCCAGTTTCCAAAGCCCGATTAGGTGTTTTGAGTTGTCTGTTGCAGAATTCAGTGGAGGAACACCTTAAATGTGTTTAGTGACTCTTGTATCTAGTTATTTTGAGTCTTTGTTGTGTTTTGGCTTCAAATTGATAAATTGACACATATCTGGGTTTAGTTATCAATTTTTTTTCTTTTACTGAGATATTTTATAGTTGGAAAGACAAAACAAAAGGGATATGATTAGAAATTGATGGGAGAAGGTAGATAGAGGTTATTCAACTTCTTGGGAAAGAATTTTGAGGGACACTTGTCATCTTTTGATCAAATCCAAGAATTTCTTCCTTGCTATATATTCTTTCTTCTTCTCTTTTGGTGGTTTTTGGTTGGTTTTCAATTTTTAGCTCTAGGAGCTCTGCTCAGGTTGTTAAAGCCTCACACCCAACATTTCTTCTTGTATGAGCAGCAGTTGTAGTTTTAATACAGATAGTTTGGATTTGTTTGGTGATTATGAAGTATTTTTGTACATCTTTAATGTATTTTTTTTCAAGGAAAATGAATAAAAACACAAGGGGTTTTCAATTCAGTCTGAATGTAATCTTTTCTAGTTTGTGAACAAAGAGCATAAGCTAGGTTGCATTTTTTTTAAAAGTGCATGTGGCTGAAGTATTTTTCTTGTGGAACAAAGGGCCATGTAATTGCTTGATATTTATCACAGGGTTTGCAAATTTCATGATGGGATAGTTTGAGTATGAGATTCATTTTGATGCAGATGTCTATTCATAAGGTGAAAGATAGATTAGGGATCTTGATGTAAGGGTTATGTCAAAGATTCTCAAAAGATGTATGGTTGTAATTCATGTAATTTCCCAATAGATAAGGCACTTATCAGTTGCAAGATCATTTAGTTTTGTTGCTCATACCTAGGTCTTGTTGTTATCTTCATATTAAATCATCTTTTCCCTTTTTATGTTGAAATTTGTTCAAAGTCTAACCCTCACTTAGCTTACCAATTTCATGAGTCATGCTATTATCTATTGCATGCTTTTGATTTCTTGGTTAAGTATAGAAGATTTAGGGGTTTCATTTTATTATTCTAGATCCTGATTATGCTGATTGCACTAGTCACATAATCAGATCATAAGAGGTTCACCCACCTAGGTTTTGTAGAGCCTGAAGTGAAGGAGTGTAGCCTTATGGTTGGCCTAGGTTCTTGGTGAATTGTGTCCATTATTGGAGATAGTTGCCCATAGATGCATTCTTTCCTTACATACTTGGTTTTTCAAGCTCTATTAAATCAAGAGCCAACATGTAGTAGGGAAACTATTTTTTAATACATTTAGACAAATTATAAAACCTCTCTACATTCGTGAAACCTAGAACCATTGCTACTAAATTAATACAAAAATTGAATTTCAGTTGCATTTATGAAGTGTCTTAAATAAAAGTATAGAAGGTAAAAGGGGTTATAACCAATATATCTTTATAACTTAGTATTGCAACCATTCATAGACAACTAGGTGATACCTCATAGAAAATTTGAAAATCCATATTTTGAATGGAATAGATTCCATTTCATCAACTAGCTTTACCATCTCCAAATTAGTGGATATATACATGGTTATCCAAAGAAGTCACCATTCAATAGAATATTCATAACTAGCATAGATCTATACATGAAATCTATAGCACACCTTTAAATAAAGAAATTTGGTTGTGATTTTATCTCGTAAATTTAGGGCATGACAAATTGTGACAACTATACCTTGTATTGTAATCCCAACCATAGAATTTTCTCGTATTTTGTACCTTTATGTGCTTGTTTGATCTATCCACTTGGCATTATATTTGCATTCATATGCTTTATGTCCATACTTCTCATAATTGTGGCAATATCCTTCAAATCTCTGAGTGCTCATGATCTTGGTCCTACATTTATGTGTCTAATGTCCTTTCTTGTTGCACTTATGATAGCAACCCTTGAATTTTTGCTTAGGGTTATAATTTGCATTATTTCTCTTGCAAATATTTGTTGTATGACCTATCTTTCCACAATTATGATAAGTATGTTTTTACTTCTTACCTTTTTTGTTTCTTTTTTGACCACTTTTTAGATGATTCTCCTTACTCATTACTAGTGTATCCCAACCTAGTAATATCACTGTTAGATCTTGGAGATCTCATCAATTTCTCAAAGTATTTGATGGCTTCACTAGGTTTGTTGAAACTTTCAGCAAAATCCTTGTTTTTCTCTCAATTCATACCTTAGTTGATCATTCAATAACTTAGGGTTATGATCTCAATGTCCTTTCCATTAAATTCATGGTTTGAAAACATCAATTCATTCATTGTATCTAGTTTCATGTTGGGGAGCATTTTCACATCTGATGTCTTCTCTTCCAATTTGATGGTCAATGTTCTTTAGTCATCTTCAATCCTAAATTTTTCTTCCTCAACTTTATTTTTTGTTCAATCACCTTACATAGTAATATTGATTGGACTTCTTGTTCTATCTTAAGATTTTTGACCTCTTTAGTTAGGGCACCATTCTTTTCCATTAGATCTACATCTGTTGCATCAAACTCACTTGATGAGTTTACATTTTCAAACAATTTGATAGTGTCTTATTCTTGGTAATGAGTATCATTTATCTCAATATCCAATTCTTTTCTTCTCTTCAATGAATATTGTATTTCATTTGTTGCTTCATTGAGTTGGTGTGGGGAAAGTTGTACTTCAATCTTCTAGTTCTCAATAACCTTTCCCAACTTGTAGACTTCCATCTTCAAGATATTTCCTCAAAGTTGTAAAGCTTTCCTTTCTAGAGAGCAAAGCTCTCATACCAATTTTTAGAAATTACAATAGGAAAGTAAAATCTAGGGGATGGCGGTTGTCAATCAGTACTTCAAAACTTTAACCATAAAACATTCACCACACATCCATCTCATCATTTAGCATGTATACTAAAATAGATAACTACACATGTTTATCCATAACATGAAACAAATAACATGTAAGACAATAAATTTGTTACCTAGAATCCCTCCAAATGAGAAGGTAAAATTGGGGTGGGGATGACACCCACAAATCTTCACTACTATAGTTGTAAAATGTAGCCAATCATGGTTACAATAAGTTTGACCATAAACTATGATCTACCCTATGAGGAGTCTACCCTATTAAATGCTTACAAAGAGTGTTAGGTCTCACCCTATTAAAGGATTTCAACACCCTACTAAAAGTGTACCTTGCTAGAGGACTTAAACTTACAATAAAGAAAGAACTTGGTTAAGAGATTTACACAAGTATATTAAGACTAATTTTTTAGGATATTTACTCAAAATAACCTATTAAAATTATTTAATACCATGATCCTTTGGTTAGTACTCCATTGCTAGATGTCAGATCGTCTCTTTCCTAATGTATCCTTGATCCTTTTGATTAGATATGTCTCCTTTATCCTCTCTATGGTTTCCTCTGGTCTCTCTAACTAATTCTACAATTAATAACATTATCACAACCTCCATAGCCACCATTAATTCTCTCTCTACACTTAGCATTCACCTCCTTCCATACATTCACTCATCACACAAACACTTTAGGGTTTTCCTCCTTAAGTAAACATAGGTGGGCTAGGGTTAGGTAAGAATCAATAGTTGAGGTTGATCCATAATTCTACTTAGAACATCCCTAAATTTGATTGGTTGCATGTACTACATAGGGATTTGTAATAAACCTCCATAGATATCTTCTAGAATCTTAAAACAATCATTAAGTCAACCCAAAATTGTTTACATAGAAGTTTGTGCCATTACAAAAAACTATGTCCAAACCTATCCACTCAACATCTAAAGGATTTTATGCTTGGTCATCACTATATCCTCAATGTTGTAAATCAACTTCTAAATTCCTCAACATACATTATTACTCGGCTCCTGAATCACTCAATATTGTACTATAATACTAATAAACAATGACTAAGTGTTTTGTCACTACCTTGTCAAAACCAATCTAAGATTGACATTCCACCCATTTGAGGTGTCTCTGATTCAACTTCTTCTACCCATTAAAGAAGCTAAGGTCATGAATTTTTGTATCCACTGCAAATTACTTTCTTAGGAGATAGTGCCTCAACTTTTTCAAGGCTTGGACCATTTCATATAACTCAAGGTCATAAGCAGAGTACCTCTATTTTGCCTCATTCATTTTTTCAAAAAAGAATGCCACAGGATGTCCTTCTTGACTTAGCATTGACCCAATGGCTAGCTTATTGGAATTACACTCTACAAAAAAGAGCTGGTTGAAGTTTGGAAACCTTAAGGTAGATAGGGATTCAATCCTCTTCTTCAATTATTTGAACCCCTTATCTATTGCCTCTATCTATTTAAACTAACATTTAATGCCTCCTTTGATGATGTTAAGGGTAGGTGCACATACATGGCTAAATAATCCCACAAACTTCCTATAATAGGATGTCAATACATGAAAAATCCTAATAGCTCCTATGCATTTAGGTGTTGGCCACACCAATATTGACTTGACCTTGTTAGGATCCATCATAATACACCCATTGGAAACAACAAACCCAAGATATACTAATTCAATTTTTAGAAACTCGTACTTTTCTTGATTAATCATTAGCTTCTCTTGATGTAGCCTCCTCAAGACCATCTCCAAGTGCTTCATATCTCCTATTTTTACTTGCTAAAAATAAAAATGTCATCTAAATATGCAATAACAAGCTTACCTATGAAGTTTGCTAGCACCTCATTCATTAGCCTCAAGAAGATACTCGGGGCATTTGTAGGGCCAAAGGGAATTACTAGCCACTTGTATAGCCCTTCATTTTTTTTGAAGGTTGTCTTATAGTCATCACCAAACCTAACACTAATTTGGTGATACCCTAATTTCAAATCCACCTTAGAGAAGTAGCAAGACCCTCCCAAGTTATCCAACAAATCCTCAATCCTTGGCATAGGGAATCTATATTAAATAGTAATTTTTTTGATTTCCCTAGAGTCATTCCACATTCTCCATTTTCCATATTTCTTAGGTGCAAGGATAGCGCGTACAACGCACGAGCTCAAGCTCTTCCTTATTGAGACTTTTTCCAATAGATCTTGTATTTATTTAGAAATTTCAACATCCTGACTTAAATTTGTCTTGTAAGCTTTCTTGTTAGATAGATTTTATCCTAGTGTTAAGTCTGTTTGATCACTTACCTCTCTCATAGGTGGTGATGCACTAGGTAGCCCATTGTCCACTATTTCATGGTACTTCTCCAACAACTACTGCACTTCTTGAGGTACATGTATTGTCTCCTTAGTTTCTTCCCTAGGTCTTATCACTATTGCACAACAAAATCCCTTCTCCTTCTTCATAGCCTTTAGGAACTCCTTCCCACTCAATAACATTACACTTGCCCCTACATGTTTCTCTTCCTTAGGTTTAGTCAAACTCTCCATCTAAAACTTCTTGCCCTAGTTGATGATCACATTAATATTCTTCTCTCCATCATGTATATCCTTCACATAATACTTCCATGGACACTCTAACAAGAGATGAAAAGTATCCATAGGCATTATGCCACATAGTACCTTATCCTTATATTACCCTATCTCAAATTCCACAAATGTTTGTTCATCCACCAGTATTTGTCAGCCCTTATTCAACCAAGACACCTTATAGGGAGTGGTGTGAGGTATCCTCTTGAGGTTAAACTTATCTATCATCTATGTGGATACTATATTTTTAGTGGAACTAGAGTCCACTATCACTCTGCAAATCTTCCCATGTGACCTATAATTATTCTTAAATAAGCTCTTCCTTTGAGTTGGTTCTACTACATTAGGTACCTTTGTCAAAGTTCTTCTCAACATTAAATTCTCACCATCCAATTGTAGTCCTACTTTAGAAATAGGTGATATGATGCTTTGGGTGCCATTATCTTGCACCAGTTGTGTTCTCCTTTCTCCCATGGATTAAGTGGAACCATTCTAAGGACATTTGACTATAGTGTAGCCCAGCTAATTATAGTTATAACATATGCCAATGAAAATTGAATTACCTCTATCTTGGGACTAAAACATACCTCCATATAGTCCAATTCCTCAATGTCCCCCTCTTTAGAATGTGTTCTTATTATGATTACCCCCATTGTCATTTTCTTGAGTTTCTTCTAGCCTACTTGGTCCTTTTCCTCTACCAAAGTCACCCCTACCTCTAAAATTTCTATTACCTCTACCTCTTTCCTTTGAATCATGTCTTCTCCTAGACTTCTCTTCTACCCTCAAGGCTAACTAAAAAAATTTATGCATACTATTAGAAACCAACATGTTGATCTCATTTAAATCCCTTTCCTTAATCCATTGATGTATTTTTCCACTCTTTTCACTTCCTCTTCTTGTCTTCTTTCTCTTAGGCTTAATTTTTTGAACTCTTTAGTGTAGGCACTCATTGTGAGGTCCCTCTACCTTAGGTTCTACAACCTTTCATACATTTTTATTTCATAATATATGTGTAGGAATCATGCCATCAATTCAATCTTCATCCTCTCCCAAGACACTACCTTTTTCTTCCTTGCTGCTACTCTTTCATCCTGCATCATGTTCCACTATACTAATGTTGATCTGTTGAGTCTAGCCTTGGCATAGGTGATCCTCTTCTCCTCTTGGACATCCTTGTAATCAAAATAATTGTCAATGGCCTCCAACCAATATAATAATTCTTCACCATTCAAGCTTCCACTGTAATAAGGAATATGTTCTGTGTTATCTTTGTTAAGGGATTTAATGGCATCCAAGAACACTTTTTTCTCCTTCTCCACCTCTAGATCCTTTCCTCTTTTAGATGTCTCCCATATTTAACTATCATCATCTTCCTCATTCTCATCTCCCCATTTTGTGATTTTCTTCTTACTCTTTTTATTTTTGTGATTCACTTTGGCCAATAGATCCTTGACCAAATCCACTATGGCACCCTTGCTCATTTCCTTGGGTGGCATATTGTAAACCTCTTGGCTCTCTTCCACATATGACATACACCAAATTAGAAGTTGGCTCTAATATCACTCTAATGTAGAGGGTATAAGGATCCAACACTTACCCAATCTTAATTAAGGCTTAATACTTGATCATCCAATGGTTTTTTCTTTCTTAGTTCACCCACCAATCCTAGTCTCCAAGACTCTTCCCCAACTTGCCTTCTGGGTATAGTTGGATTGGTGTAGACTTAACTTCCTTTGTTAAGGCACTAGTCCTACTAGCCCTTCCTTCCTCTAGAAGCCTAACCCTTTAGTAGGATCTTTCTCTCACCCATCCTTAGTTTCCACTAATGTCCTAGATACCCTCCATGTCCTTTTTGACCTTTTCTAACACCTTTGTTTACTTCAATAATCATTTAAAACTCAATACCTTCAAACATGGCTAATTAGGCCTATTAGCTTTAGGTCAAGTAATATTGTTCTATTATATTTCTCCAAATCCTTCCAAACAACCTCATGGAAGACCTTAGGAATCTAATGTTGACAATTGGCTAATTGTGATATGTAATTGTTGTCATTAATGGCAACACATGATGTACATGTTGATAGGAAACCTCAAAAAAAAAGATACCTAGTGTTTGGTAATCAAAAAATTATTTACGTATAGAATTTGTTTATAATAGTGTATTTTTTTGTTTATAACATCTTGCAGACATCATATTATGACTAGTGAAATTACATGGAGATAGTATAGATGCTAGTGATGATGTGTATGACCTTGAGAGTTTGTAGAGACTATACAAAACATAGATAATCATGTTTTGAAGATGCAAAATAGCGGAATTGAAAGAAAGAATTGTTTTGTTTAAAAAAAAAATTACTTGTCCAATTAGGGCCAACATCCTAGATATTAACTTTAACTTGGAAAAGTGAATTGTGGTCTTAGCTAACCTAGCAGTAATTTTTGTAAAGGCATGGTATTTATGCAAAAAACTTCTTTTGATAAGAAGTGTGCTATCTTGATATTATGTAGAAGCGAAGTACAAGTATGAATTGTGAATTGTGACTATATATGAAAAAAATATATGCAAAGTCATTTGGTGATCCAAGATCAAACTGAAGATCAGAGATTAGTCAAGCAAAGAAGAAAATAATAGAAAACTATTTATTTGAGAATTGAGCTCTTCTTGTAGTTGAAATTACATGTTTGGGTAGTGGACTCTTCTTGCATACATTGTACAAATCCTAATAGGGTTGGCTCAACTCCGGGTAGAATCTCCTAACAAGGATTCAAAGTCTCCTAATAGGGACTGATTTTACTAAATTTCTCATTGACTCCTAACATGGCCCATCGTCTAACAAGGAACTTATGTATCAGTATATTATCTAGTGAGTATCATCCCAACTGGGGTATTCTCTTGGCTAGGGTTTCCCTAGTTAACAAAATATGGTGTTATGAGTTATCTTTGTGCATTGTTATTGTTATTGTCCAGCATTACTTTATTGCTTTGTTATGTGTGGTTTAAAGTAAGTAATAATATCTAGTTGGTGACTAAAGTTTTTAAATTATTGGTTCACCCCCCTCCTCCTCTCAGTAATCCCTATTTCTAACAATTGGTATCAAAGCATACTTACTTTGAAGAGGCTTAAAACTTTAAGATCCCTATGGATATGGAATAGTTGATGAAGAACCTTGAAGAAGCTCTTTAAAAAAATGATCTCCTTATTAAAAAAAGAGATAAGATAAAGGACAGATATGAAGACTCTAAAGTATATATTGGTTAGTTAAAGGAAAAGATTGAACATCTAAAATCCAAGACTGAATCTACTAAATCTAGAACTAGTGATGATGACTATTCAAAGTTGAAGATAGAGTACAAGATCTTGAAGCATGAATTGAAGATTACAAATTTGAAGTTGACTTTGAGAAATGATCTTAGCAAAATTGAATCTAATTTGAAGACTAAAAATACAAATTTGAGAGCAAGTCTAGAAAAGAAAACATTTAAACTTGAAACATTGAAAGAAGATCATGAAGAACTTCTTAAGTACAATACTATTGTGAAATATGAATTGACATAGTGTAAACAACAGCTTGAGAAACCTTATTCTAGCAAATAAAAGCTTGATGATTCAATGTCTATACATAGACCTTCTTATGATAAGACTAGTATTGGCTATCTAATTAAAATCTTTGAAAAGAAACCTAAGATTAGATCAGATCCAAAAGAAAAAGACAAATCTAATGACAAGATTGAATCCACTCAAACATATGAAAAACCTAAAGAAGTAGAGAAAAACAAGGAAGCTGAAATCTTGGATGAACCAAAGCAAGTGGAAACTCCTAAGACAACCAGGTATGAATTTAGAGGTAAGTGCTTTTTATGTATTGAAATAGGTTATATGAAAGGAGATTGTACTAATAAGACATTCAATCATGTTAAGGACTTTTATTGTCATAATTATCATGGTACGGGTCATAATGTAATTGATTGTAGGAAACCTAAGTATGATAAAGATAGGAAAAATAGTAGAATCTCCAGATATACTATACCTACAAATAGAAAAATATCTAGTGAAAGAACATCAAGAGAAGGAAGATCTTATGAAGATGGAAGATAGATCATGTGTTATAAGTGTAATAACTTAGGACACATTGCTCAAAATTGTCATGCACTTGATGATTAGTAGAATCCTAGAACTAGAGCACCTATCTGTCAGTTATGCAACAAAATTGGACACACGGTGAAGTACTATAGAATGGACATAAACTTTGGAGATAAAGGAATCAATGGAAGAAACTTTAGGAATAGAAGGAATGATAGAAGGAACCATGACAGGACCTTTGGAACTAGCAAAGATAATGAAGAACAAAGAAACATTGTAAGTGAACTTCGAGAAGAACTTAATGAAGCATTCATGAAAGGAACAAATATTTCAAAAGAAAATTTAGATGATTATGAGATAGGAAGATAAAATCTATTTGTTGAGTTTTATTAAATTAATTTGAATTAAGCTTGTTCATAGTGTTGGGACTCAAAATCACCTTCTCGATTTGAGCACCATTTCAAGCTTTCAAGCCCTATAAGTGCCTTTTGATGCATGTGTACCTAACTATCCATTAAAGGCCTAAGAGGTGTTTCATGTTTCTAACACCTTGAATTTATTATATCCACTCATCTCATCATGATAAATTTCCATTCTGAGTCATTTAATGAAGCTCCGTTTTGAGCAATGTCCAATTCTGCTATTTTGCCAAAGTGTCAAACAAATATAGGTCATATTTACATCTGAATATCTCACACACAATAATGTTTTATGACTTGCTACTTTGGGATTCTTTAATGTTCATACCAGAGAGCCTATGTTTCATATTTTGAGTCATTTTGAATCCATTTGACTAGGTTTTAAATCCCTCAAAGTTGTTCATGTATTGTTGTCATGTTGATACAAATTCTTCTAAATTTTGGGAGGCCTAGTTTGACTTGTTATAACTTTTACCGAATTGACCAAAATGAGAAAGTTCATGTTGCATTACATTATAGAGGTTAGAGACTTACTACATTTCAATTTTGAGCTTATGAAAAATATGTTTGATTAGTTTTCAAATGTGATTCTGAATGCAATTTATAACTTTACTGGTGTCAAGAAATACGGAGTTGTCAAAACCCTTGTCTATGATGTCATATATTTGAATCCATGATGGGTGAGATTGAATGGATCACATCATTGCATTCTACTCTAAAAATTCTTTAAGTGTGTCGATTTTCAAGTTTTGAAAAATCCATCTACACACTTTCCCAAGTCCATTACATTTGCAAAAAATGTTTTTCTGCCAATGTTTCCAGTCTACAAATTCTAAGTAGCCCAATTTGACCGCTTTCCATTCTTGACTTGTTATTTTTCATGATCCCTAATCATAGATTTATGTTTTCTTCATGATAATGAACCAATGTCCCAGTTTTCATCTCCCCAAGTGTTAGTTTGCCTAGTATTTGAAGCCAAATCCAAATGTGTTTTATAGTTTTCTCACATGTTTTCTTATAGACAGTTTTGAAGAGGTAACTTTGATAGTCAATATCTTTTGACTGAGAACTCATCATGAGATGAGATTCAATAGGGTAAAATTGTGTGGAACAAAGAATCAACATGTTTGATTTTAGAACCCAATTAGGTGTTTTTGTTAGTTTTTGAAAGCTAGTCAAAGGACCTCTTGGCATGAAATTGATAATTTGCAGGCAGGTGTAAGGTGAGTTGCAAATGTTTTTCTTGTGGTCATTTTTTTTTAAATCAGTGCTAGATGGTAAATAAGCCAGTTTGAAATATTAGTTGTTCAAAAATGAGTTTTTTCTAGCCAAACCCTTTCTAGGGTCTAACTGATTGCTTCTGATTGATGGACTAATTTGAAATCATAAGAGTATTGCTATCCAACATAAGGAAGATTCATTCCCAATGTGTGATTTGTTGAAATTTTAGAAATCTAAACTTTTGATTCATCAAAGAGGGTGGAGTAAAATGATCAAGATTCCATATAAGAGAGGTGCCTTAGTAAGGAAGAAAGCACATAATGAATATCCCAATGCAAGAGTTATTAATTAAGAAAAGCTTGGAATACCAGTTAAGTGCTACAAGGCCTAAGATCTAGAAGTTAACACAGACAATAGTCATGTAGAGGGATATATGGGCTTGTATAAGGAAAATCATGTCTCCAGACAAAAAATTTCCATGCCAAATAAGTATATAAGTAATCCTAAAGAACCTCTTAGAACAGAGTGGGAGCAATTTGATTCCTTCTTGTGAAAGCTATCAAAGTCGTGCCTAGCATGGAAACAAAAGTAACACGACAAAGACACTAATAATGATACCTGAAGAAAGAATGTTGGGGTAGCATTCTGAGATGAAACCATAAGTCGATAAATATTTGTTGCTTATAATTGCTAAAACAATAGAAGGAGCTTGAACGTACAAGTAGGAGCTTTTGAAAACCACAAAATAACTATTGCTCTCAATCCCCAAATTTCTTGCAATGCTTCCTCTAGCCTAGATATTTTCCTCCTAGTCCTTCTTATACAATAAATTGAAGGCTTACCTGAGGGAGTGGGAAGCTTCAAATGAGTCCCTTTCAAGAAAGCTGAGCTAATTTTTGATCCAATCGCTAAACTTGAGTAGCCTTTTCAATCATTGGCTCTAAGCCCAACTACTTGAAGGAAGAGAAGCTCTTGTTTGTATTACACATGATGTAATTCTTGTATGGACTATGGAGACACCCCAAAAGCATGACATCATTAGGGTTGTGTTCAATATATATGGGGCATTTGCCTTCACTCTGTTGTGTTCTCTATGGCTTTCTGCATTGTGCAACATAGTGGAGAAAGAAGGAGATAGTCTTCTTCTTAGATTGGGTATCTTTGTTTCACTTAGACCACATGAGCACCAAATAGACCCAACTTTGTTCATGGAGACCCCAATGGAGAGAATAGGACAATCACAATCAGCCATCTAAGGAAATTGAGAAAATAATCTTCTAAAAAAATTTTAATCCAATATCAGTTTAGTCAGGGAGATTTTTGTATGTTTAAATGATATTCCACACCTATTGTAAGTTTTCTTTAAGAGAACACCCTTTTTGGAAGCCACGAGCTAGATGGAGGAGCCCACTTAGCTGGCCAATGGAAAAGAGGTCAACAAATTTTGACATAAGGCCCTCCTTGAAAAGTGGCCAAATTCTAGTGGTTACCATGTCACCACTAGGAAATGGGAGATTTCACCGGTGATGACATGTTGACCTCCTAGAAAGCTCAAAAATTGGTAGGAGGAATTGTGGAATTTGCCAATTGTCAAGGACCAATCATCATCCAATACATGGTACATGTCTAGCACCTAGGTGGATAAGAGTTTAATAAAATTTTAATATTTTAATATTTTGTTCAGAAAAATCAAAAAAATGAAAGGAACATTCATGATAAAATAATTTCAAAGTTATAAATACAAAACCTATAGTTTACGCATTTTAGTGTGCAAAACTAGAGTTGGATGCCTGAATCTTTGAATGGCTACCAGAGGGGCAATTTTTGTCAAAAATATGGACTCCAATATATTGTTGAAACTGAGAGGAGATAAATTTTTTGAATATGGGCTCAGAATTTACACAAATATTTAATGGTTCAATCTATAAGAAGATTTTGTATTTTTTGGGGCATTCTCAACAAAATGGGTAGAATTCATCATTGAGCATCAAAATTGGTTAGGGGGGCAGATATGTAATCTTGTTGAAGCTTGAATGTGGAGAAAATGATTTTGAAAAGTTTATCTTGCCTCTAGAGGTCATTTAACTAATTTTTTTGCCTTTACCTTGATCTCAGATCTGGTATCAAAACTAGTTACACATTTCAATCATTCTGGAGATATTTTAAAGGCATTCTCAAGCAATAATGAAAATATCTGATGTGCAATTATAGAGAGAGAGTAGAAAGATGTTTTGCATCTATAGATAGATGTTTTCCAAGTGGACACATGTGAGACACAAACCAGATCCAAGAATTCATCTGCTTCTATATCATTCTCTTTCTTTCTCATTTAAAGTTGTTGGTAGTTTAGACTATAAAACCACATTATTGGTTCCAGTTCTGGAGAAAAGTTACTAACTACTATGATATCATGGTGTTCCAATCTTGTGTTTTCTCATATTTGTGAGACCACAGTTCTAATTTTGATGCGTTCTCATCACTGTGACACCACATTCTTTAGCATATTTTCTATTGTATGAATAGTAGTAGTGAAGAAAATATAGTTAATTCTAATATGTTAAGCATTTCTATGTTTTATTTTTATGCATATCAATGTATAATTTCAAGGAAATGAATAAAATTGAGCAAGAATCTCTTTAGTTTCATTCTATTTCTTGTCTCCTTCCTCTATAGTCTGCAATGTTTTGTGTTTAAGAACAAAGAGCTTAAACTCTTTTGCAATCCCTAAAGGTTGTATGTCTAGATAGGTTTTCTATTGGAACAAAGAGCCAAGTAAATGCTTATTTATCTTGACAAGGTTGCAGGTTTCACCAGGTGGATATTTAGTAAGTAGTGAGAGTTTTAATGAAGATAGATGTCTATTTACAAGGTGAATGGATAGATTAGATACCTGAATGTATGAGCATATCTCAGGTATCCATGTGTATGTTTTGACTTAGCTTGTGCCCAATGGATAAGGCACTGATTAGCTATAGGATCAACTTGTTCTTATTGCTGCATATTTGGGGTTTTTGCTGAAATCAACATCATTAATCAAATATTTTTCCCTTTAAATGTTGAAGGACTGAAAGGAACTAACCCTCACCTAGCTTATGGGTTCATATTTTATGATTTGTATCTATTTCATTCCTATGTTACTGCATAAGTATCAAAAGATATAAGGGTTTCATCTGCTATTAATAGGTTCAAATTTTATGTTTTAGCACTAGCACCATATATCAGAACCTCAAGGTTAACCTACCTAGGTTTTGTTGAGTCTAAAGTGAAGAAGAAGTTATGCCTTATAGTTGGCCCAAGATTGCAGTCAAGTGCATCCATCGTAGGAATTTGCTAGCCTTAGATGTATTGTTCTAGTTTTTGGGTTAACTTTAAATATGTTAAATTGGGAGCCAACACATAGCATCAGAATTTGATAACTTCAGTTAGAGACTAAATTAGAAGTAGCAAACTTGTGAAAAGATGTATCTTGTTATGTTTAGATGGTAACTAAGCTCTCTTGTGATTTGGAGCACATCTAAATAAGTTATGATGGAATTCAAAGTTATTTGGTATTACAGTAAAGATTAATTCTACAATAGAAGATGAAAAGTATTTTTTTGCAAAGAATTTTGTGATGCAAAGTCTTAAAGATGTTTTCCATGATGGAAGGAGGTTTTAGTAAGCCTTGGGTGACATCTGAAGATTAGATAGATGATCTTGAATAGTTAACTAATTATAGAATGCAAGTAATAGCTTTTTCATATTTATGAAATTATGCAATTAATGCAAGTTCAAGTTTAGGGTTAAATGGAGTACAAAATTCATTTTACTTCATTGCAAACATATTAAAAGTGAAGAGAATTTAGAAGTGACTTTTCAGAGCAATTTTGAAGAAAACCTTATTTTCGAAAAGAGGTATTTTATTATTTTTTTGCAAATTTTCTCACTAAAAGTTCATATTGATAAAGATCATCAATATGTGATTAGTACATAGTGTTGAGAATGAGGACAAACCTAAGTTTAAGATAGTTTCTATAAAATCTAATGAAGAAAACCCTAACTTTGCACTATCTATCACTCTGAACAATGTAGTTTACCTTGGAGACGTAGAAAGTCATTTGAATTGCAAGTTTGAGTCAACTGGCAGTGAATATCTAAATAAGGATATGGAACTAGTCTTTAACCTTGACATGGCTATGAAGCCCAGATTTGAACACTTAAAGGAACTTGACTTGCTTAAGTATCATTTCTACTATGAGCTAGATACAAATGAATGGACTCAAATCATATGAAGTAGGATACGTGATGGAAAATTGTGGATGCAAGATAATGTAGTAGACATTTTTGCTGACTTTATACATGAGGTAACTAGTCTTAGCAAACAAGGAAATGTACCCATAGGTGAGAAGATGGTTAAGAAGAAAATGGAAAGTTGCGCTAAGGCAGTATACAATGGGAAGGCCATGGTAATCAGATTCATCAAGCAAGATGATGTGAGACTTCTTAGTAGAATTATTGCTTATTTAGTTTGTGCAAGTTCTAAGATAGATGAAATTTTAGTAGGATTCATATACATAGCTTATAAGATATGTGTTGAGAAAGAGAAAGTAAATCTGAGTGAAATACTAAGGATGCAACTCTTGAAAAATATTGAAAAGATTAAGAGAACCAAGACTGGTGTGTTTAGATTCCAATCATTGATAAATCACATATTTTCCCATGTATTGAAGAGATTTCCCTACTTATTAGTAATAAATATAAAGAGTAGTGACAGATGCACTATGGAGAAGATCACAGAGGTATGTAGAAGACACCCTATAAAAAAGATATTGGACAACAGAAACCTAATTATGAGAACTTTTCAGAATGAGATGAAATAGAGATTTAAGATTTCACCAAAAATTGTGGATAGATTCAAGGAGGATATATGATTCTAGTTTATACAGATCATACTAATATTCAGGTAGTGGAACCTTGGGCGACATTTTCTAGATCCTTTGAGCTATGAGTTGAATGATGATGTTGCAGTTGGATACATTAATTTGTTGTTAAATTTAGAGAAAGACAAAGGAGAATATAGATTTGGCACCTATGATGAGATCACACAACATGCTCATCAAGAAACCTTGGAGAAGGCATCACATAAAAAGGTTGAGTCAATAATGAAGAAGGCTATTGGATACAATTGTTAATTGTGTATTGTCTTTGATGTTGCACAAATGTCATATCAGTCATCAGATAGAGTCTACTGAGGTCAGATGATCAACAAAGCAATTTACAGTGTCTACCAAGCATTCTCGAACATTACTCAGTAAAGTCAATTCTTACCGAGCTCACTCGGGCATCAAAGAATTTTGTAGTAGAAAGTTAGTGTTAACCGAGCTCCCAAGGTTAACAAAGAAAAGTTAATGTTTACTAAGCTCACTCGGGTATCAAAGGATTTTGTAACAAAAAGTTAGTGTTAACCGAGCTCCCAAGGTTAACAAAGAAAAATTAATGTCTACCAAGCTCACTCGATTATCAAAGGAAATGTGGCAGAGAGTTAGCTTCTACTGAGCTCACAAGGTCAGCAAAGGAAGGTCGGTGCTAACCGAGTTCACTCGATCTCCAAAGGATTTTTTGTAGGGTTTGTAGTGTTTATTGAGCCTCACTTGGTTAACACTATAAAACCATTCTAGAGCAGTGGTTACTAAGCTAGGTCAGCCAGCAAAGGATTTTATTATTTTGATATTAAGTTCAATTGTTTCATGCAGTCGACTGATGTAATGATTTTTTCAGTTGTTGTAACTTATATTTGAGCCAACTTGATAATCCTAAAGGTATATATTTATATGTTCAAGTTGTGAATTAAAGTGTGTGTGTGTGAGTGTGAGTATATGGATGAGGATGGAATAAGCGAATATTGAGCAAATTCTAATGAAGGATTAGATATCCTGCTGGAGCTGCAAAGTTGTATTCAATCAGTAAGGATCCAATGAAGCCAAATAGAGATCTGTAATCAGCAAAAGATAAGTTGCATATCATTTAGGTCACCTCATTGTTGCTTTCTAATCATTGTAATAGTGAATCTAGAATCTCTTAACAGAGTTGGTTTAATAGCCATTTTGTAAATCCTCTAAAAAGGTGACAGTTCAATTGAATTGTTCTAAAAACCTCTAACCAGGCCACTCCTAACAATGTGATTAAATCCTCTAACAAGTTCACACCTAACAGTGTGTATTGTAACCTTTAACAGGGTTGGTTCCTAACAGGGCTCACTTTAGAAGAGTGAAAATTGGTAACTAGTTACTTGGTGGTTTTTCCCATATTGGGTTTCCACATTAAATTTGGTGTCTCTTGTGTTAATTTATTTAACCTTTACGTGCATATTAATAACTATGAATGCTAGATTATTAATAACTAGTTAACCTACCGAGTTACAGTATTTTTGTACTATTTACCATGTATCAGCAGTATCTAAAGACATCAAAGGGATTTTTGGAATTATTTTTGTGGTAACTAATTCACCCCTCTCCTCTCAGTTACTTCATCTATATTTCCAACAATTGATATCAAATCTTTTGGTGCTTGCAGAATAAGATTTCAAGGATCTAAGCCAAAGATCAAGATGTCTTATAAGAGGGAAATTCCAAGACTTAATAGGGACAACTTCTCAACATGGCAAGGGTTGATGAGACTTCATCTAGCTTCTATTGGAGATACAAGAATAAAATACCTTGATGAAAAATATGCAAAACCATCTGGTACACTATCTATCAATGATATTGCTAAAAAAAAGACCCACAACATTATGATGATAGATATAGCATCTGCTCTGAGTTATGAAGAATTTGATGACATCAAGGACTATAAATCTGCCTTTGAAATGTAAGAAAAGCTAAAAGAAATCTATGGAGGAGATGATAATGTAAGAAGACCCAAAGCAGAAAGTCTGAGAGGACAATTTGATCAGATGAGGATGAGAGAGGATGAAAACATTGCAAAATATGTTGAAAGAGTCAAAGCATCTAGAGAAAATATCAAGGAGGAGACCGTAATTAGTAAAGTTCTTAGAAATCTACTTCCCATTTATGCAATCAGAGTTTCTATAATTCAAGAAAGAAGATGTGAAGCAAATCACAAGATAAATCTAGAGGCCATAGTTGGAAGATTAACTACATTTGAACTAGACAACTTTGATAACTATGTTCCAGCTTCCAATAACATTGAATCAGCATTTGAATCCAAGCTTTCACTCAAGGAGAAAAGAAAAAAGAAAAAATCTTACTCAGAAAGTGAAGATAAATCAGACCAAAGTTCAGATAGTGATCTTCAAGTGATTGAAGCTCTACTAGCAATGAAATATTCTAGAGGCAGAGGAAACTATAAAGGTAAAGTTCCTCTAATCTACTTTTCATGTGAAGAAGTTGGTCATATTGCTGCTAGGTGCCCAAACAAGCAGAAAAAAGATGAGAAGAAAGGTTACAAATACAATGGCAAGAAAGACTTCAAATCATTTAATGATAAAGGTAAGAAAACATGTTTTATGGCTAAAGATTCTAATGATTCTAATGATGAAGAAGAAGATGAAATTGTCTACATTGCTATGAAAGATGAGTCTGATAATGATGAGGAAATGACACTCATTTCTCATATGAGAAAAAATGATACATGGATCATAGATAGTGGTTGTTCTCATCACATGACTGGTGATAAAACTAAGTTTGAGTACTTTGAAGACAATGATGGTGGCAGTGTAAGATTTGGTAACAATGAACCTTGTTGTATAAAAGGAAGAGGAAGAATCTCTCTAACCAAAGAACTTATATGTGATAATGCCTATTGGGTATAAGGATTAAAGCATAATCTTTTGAGTGTAGCACAGCTACTCAATAATAGATTCAAAGTAGAATTCATGTATGGAAAAGCAAGATGGCTGGATGGCAAAGGAAAACTGATTGATTCAGGCACTCAAACAAAAGGTAACTTGTTCTATCTTCAACTAGGTGAATCTTCATGTTTCATTGCTCAAGTTGAAGAAAGTTGGTTGTGGCATAAAAGATTGTGTCATGTCAATTTTTATAACTTGGTGAAGATAAGAAAATTCAAGAAAGTAAGAGGCATTCCTAATATAAAGAAACCCGAGGTTGGTCTAGGCAAGAATTGTTAGATTGGTAAAATGGGAAAGACTAGTTTTAAAAGTAAAAACTATCAGTCTGAAGATATATTAGAAATTGTGCATACTGATTTATGTGGACCCATTGGAATTGAAATCTATACTAGAGAAAAGTTCTTCATTCTTTTTGTTGATGGTTACTCAAGAATGATGACTGTCATGTATCTAAGGAAAAAATTAGAAGCATTTGAGAAATTCAAATGGTATTTGGCTAGAGTAGAAAAGGAAATAGGAAAAAGATTGAAATGCTTGAGGTTAGACAGAGGAGGAAAATTCATTTCACATGAGTTCAATAACTTTTGCATTGAAAGAGGAATCAAAAGATAGGTATCAACCCCTGGAACTCCTGAACAAAATGGAATAGCTAAAAGGAGGAATAGATCTATCAAGGATTGTGCAAGAACTTTAATGATTGAAAAGAACATTGCTATCAAATACTGGAAGGAAGCTATCAGCACTACAGTTCATACCTTGAACTGAGTATAGCTAAAAAAGGACTCATTCAAAACTCCTTATGAGCTATGGTATCCAGCTACAAACCTAATGTAAGTTATCTAAAAATATTTGGAAGTAAATGTTACATTTTGAAAGAATCTAGAAAAGGCAAATTTGATGTAAAAGGTGATGAAGGAATATTTTTGGGATACTCTTGCAAAAGTAAAGCATATAGATGTTTGAACTTGTCTACTTACAAAGTCATAGAAAGTGCACATGTGAAAATTGATGAGCTTGTAGAAAGGACTGAAGAAGAAAGCAAAAGGGAACTAGAAGATTATAGAAGGTTTGTTTTCACTGAACCTGATATAGTACCAATCAATCAAGAATCTTCTACTTCTGAGTCATCAGTAACCAAGTTAGAGGAAGTTCAAACCAAGCTACAACAACTCGAGTTACATTCAAATGCTACTGAGGAAGTGTTTATCGAGTCTAAAAGACCCGAGCCAATATCTATAGAGCTAAAACAACCAGAACCTGAAGTTGAAGTACAAGAGGATAACAATGAAAATCATTCAAAAGGAAAGGAACCTGTATTAGCAAAATATGTTAGGAGACATCATTCAACAGATCAGATCATTGGAGACAAATCTAAAGGAACCATGATAAGAAGTAAGTTAAAGGTACTTGTTTACTTGCTAATTTTGAACCTAGAAATATCAATGATGCATTGGGAAATGATAGTTGGATTGAGGCTATGAATGAAGAGATAGAACAGATAGAGAAAAATAAGACATGGACTCTTGTACCCAGGTCTAAAGATTAAAATGTGATTGGAACTAAGTGGGTATTCAGAAACAAGTTGGATGAAGATGGTAAGGTATCAAGAAACAAAGCTAGACTAGTATGCAAAGGATATGCTCAAGAAGAAGGAATAGACTATGGAGAAACTTTTGCTCCTGTTGCAAGATTGGAAGGAGTCAGAACTTTACTAGCATATGCTGCTCATAAAGGATTCAAAGTTTATCAAATGGATGTCAAGTCAACATTCTTCAATGGTATACTAGATGAAGAGGTTTACATTGAACAACCTGAAGGTTTTGTTGATCCAAATAAGAAGAACATGGTCTACAAATTATACAAGGCATTGTATGGTCTGAAACAAGCCCCTAGAGCATGGTATGAAAGATTGCATAACTATCTTATTCAGATTGGTTTTCAAAGAACTAATGATAATAGTAGCTTGTATATAGAGGAAGGACCAGATAATAAGATTGTCCTTGCAAAAATATTTGTAGATGATATTGTTTTCATAGGGAATGATGATCTTTGCAAAGAATTTTTAGAACAAATGAACAAGGAATTTGAAATGTCTATGTTTGGAGAGATCAAATTCTTTGTTGGTCTTCAAATTTAGTAGAATAAAAATAGTATCTACATCACTCAATCAAAATACATTAAGGAGATATTGAAAAAGTTTGGTATGGAAGATTGTAAACCAATTGGGACTCCTATGTGTACTGGATTAAAACTTACCAAGGAAGATGAATCAAAAGAAGTAGATCAAATATTGTATAGATCTATGATTGGAAAGTTGCAGTATGTAGTTCATACTAGGCTAGATATTGCCCTTGCAATTTGTATTGTAGCAATATTTTCAGCTAAACCAAGAGAAAATCACATGATGGCAATCAAAAGAATAATGAGATATTTGAAAGGAACTAAAGATTATGGTTTATGGTACAAATTTGGAGGTAATCTGGATTTGAAAGTGTTTACTGATGCTGATTGGGCAGGAAATCTTGATGAAAAAAAAAGTACAAGTGGAGGAGCATTCTTTATTGGTAAGAGGTTGGTTTCTTGGACAAGAAAAAAGTAGAATTGTACATCTCAATCTACAGCAGAGGTAGAGTATGTTGCTATAGCAGTAAACTGTTCTAATATTGTTTTGTTTAAATAGTTGTTAGAAGGCATGAAGGTGGAAATCAAAGAACTAGTTGTTATGTTCTGTGATAGTACAAGTGAAATCAACATATCTAAGAATCCAGTGATGCATTCCAAAACCCAGCACATTGCAATAAAATATCATTTTGTCAGAGAATTGGTGCAAGATAAGGAGATCAAATTGGAATATGTCAATACAAAGAAAAAAATTGCTGACATATTCACAAAACCATTACCTAAGGATGCATTCTTGTATCTAAGAGGTAAGTTAGGGGTCACTCCCCTATCTGAAGTTCACTAAAATTAAGATTCAGTGATGCATCAACGCATACCAAGTTGAAGATCCATCAGTTGATGCCGCATAATCAAGTAATATTGCATATGAATTAGTACTAAAGGTACATTAAAATCTATTTGATTTGTGTTGTCTTTGGCATTTTTTTTCAAAGAGGGAGAGTTTTACTGTCATATCTTTCTAAAATTTGTTTGAGAAGAAGAGTTTGCTATAGAATTCCTTCACAGAGGGAGATTACTGAAAGAGTGAGAGTTTGCTATCTAATAGAGAATGTTGTTTTGACAAAAAAAAAAGACTTATTAAACTTGTTTTCAAATTTCATTCTACTATGACATGTTGTGTTACCATCAATTCCAAAGAGGGAGATTGTTGGATACAATTGTTAATTGGGTATTGTCTTTGATGTTACACAAATGTCATATCAGTCATCAGACAGAGTCTACCAAGGTCAGATGATCAGCAAAGCAATGTATAGTTTCTACTGAGCATTCTCAGACATTACTCAATAAAGTAAGTTCTTACCTGGCTCACTCAGGCATCAAAAGATTTTGTAGCAAAAAGTTAGTGTTAACCGAGCTTCCAAGGTTAATGAAGAATAGTTAATGTTTACCGAGCTCACTCAGGTATCAAAGGATTTTTTAGCAAAAAGTTAGTGTTAACCAAGCTCCCAAGGTTAACAAAGGAAAGTTAATGTCTACCAACATCACTCGGTTATCAAAGGAAATATGGTAGAGAATTAGCTTCTACCGAGCTCACAAGGTCAGCAAAGGAAGGTCAGTGCTAACTGAGTTCACTCGGTCTCCAAAGGATTTTTTGCAAGGTTTGCAATGTTTATCGAGCCTCACTTGGTTAACACTAGAAAACCATTCTAGAGCAGTGGTTACCAAGTTGGGTCGACCAGTCAAGGATTTTATTGTTTTGATATTAAGTTCAATTATTTCATGTAGTCGACTAATGTAATGATTTTTTTGGTAACTGATTCACCCCTCCCCTCTCAGTTACTTCATCTATATTTCCAACAGAAGGCATTATCAGAGGTTGACATAATAGAGAGTAAATCTAAGGCCATGAGACAAACATTGAAACAAGGTGTATTGAACATACAACCTTGTCAAGATCAGTTGCTAAGAAAAATTTAGAGAAGAGGATACCATATGTAGCAATATCCAATGTTCATCCTAGTAAGCAAAAAATAAAATCAAAGAGATTAGTGGAAGTAGTACCTTCAAAGACTAAGAGAGCCAAATAGCTAGTCACTAAACCTGGTAAGAGGCAAAAAAATTTGTTGACAATTGAGTCTTGTTGGTGTAAATAAGTATTTACTTATTACACTTACTTAAGTTTACTTAGGTTAATGCATTATATTAATATTTATTTATTAGTCACCTAGAAGTATGTGCACTCTTGTGAGTTGTCATGATGATATCACAAGGGTTCACACCTCTTTTAAGCACATGTTGTCTACAACACACAAATCTTCTATGCACATATGACACTTTTTCATTCTTATCCATTCATCTAGAATGTTGGATAAGGTCCTTAGTTGTCTTATATCCTGGTTGTTTCTAGAGACATTCTAGGTGCTTCCTGAGAGGCCTTTATATACAGGAACTCCTAGTGTGCTCTCAAGGTAGTATATTGAATGAATATCATTATTATGATCATACTCTATCTATTTTGGTCTACTATGTGCTTGTGTTGAGTTCTTTAGTTCTTGGGTGAATTCTGGCCTAAGCCAAATTCTTACATGGTATCAGAGCTAGGGGAGATTCTCTACACATAGCCATTTGAGACCATTCATGCTTCGGCACCTTGACATGAAATTTGGAGGATTCACAAAAATTGGGAGTGTCTAGAGCCAGATCTGACCTCACCATTGCATCTAGAGCATTGATTCAGTGAAGATTGACTATAAATTTGCCTATGATGGGTGAAAGTTGATCGTGAGGCAAAAAAAATTGCAAATCAGAACCTAGAGACCCTAATTTGTAGTTTAGCATCTGATTATTTGTATTTCAGATCTATAAATTTTTTTTCTCTATAATTTATTTCTAAATTGGTATTTTCATATTTTTTGAATTATTTTTTATATATAGTCCAAGCAAAGAAATTTTTTTTGCCAAACTAGGCAATGACACCCTGGCTCAGTTCTATATTTCTTGGTAGAATTTATATTAATTCGTAGGGTTTATTTAATAAATCTAAAAGCACAATTCAACTAGCCATACAACTCTATGAAATCTATCAAATTGCATGTTCATTAGCTGGGCAACAAACATAACTAGCAGCAACCTTCCCAACCAAACCTTAATTTCACCGACGGCCAATATAACTAGCGAGGCTTTTATTTCCTATATGCAGCTCATACATATAAAACACTCATATGAGTGTTTTCCCACTCAATGTTAGATTTTAATTTAAAATTTGGCATCATTAAAGTGGATTCTGGTGAGTGTGAAGTAGTGAACTTTTTTTGGCGCTGACCATTGTCAAAGAATCCTCCACAAATGAATATTATTTTTGACGAAAAGCATGAAATACAACAATAGTACCCTTTCCATGTGGCCACTCTGTGACAACTCCATGTAGCATTCTGCAAACCCATTTGTAGGACACAAAGGCTACAGTCATCTTCCCATGCAACAGTAGCAGCAAGGACACACGGATGTTGTCCTTCCTAACATGCGTCATTTTTAATTCATAGACTACCACATTGATAGCTGACTCATCAGTGCCCAATCAACCTATCATATAGACAACTTAGCCTCCACATCAATAGTCTGTACCGTATAGATCTTTGCCACATCAACCATCTATACAATTCTATACAGATGATGTCATCACTAACATCATCAAAAGGGTTGGATTTTTCTGATGTCACCATTTTTATGCATTAAATTTGATGCCCATCTAGACATCATTCTAGGGAAAATTACAACTATTATGATGGTTGTATTACCATCAAATTTAACCCCTTAATTCACTAATGTAACCCCTCTCTAGATTAATTTTCAATTTTGTAGTCTGACTTCAGGAGGCCATAACTCAGACATTTAGACTCCAAGTTAGGTATGATTATTTTTTAAATTGGGTAGAATTTCCTAAAAATTTTAGTTGTGTAGTTCTTTTCTAGTTTTGGTGTAAGAATTGTTCAAAAATTGTGTTTTTTTCGTGATTGTATCTACATAATCTTGCATTTTGCAACTTCAAATGCTCCATATGGGCATATCTAGAGTTGAAAATAGGTTCTATTTTTTTTTTAAGTGCATTATTTTTTATCTACTTTCTAGATCTACTATTATATTGTAGGTTTGTGTGGAAAAAAGTGTCACTTTTAGCAATAGAGCCTTTCTTTGCTTTGTAATGCTTCAAAATTCTAGCACTTTGTAAAGTTTCACATTTGTACTCCATCAAGAGGTTGTAACAAGAAAAATCAGAAGCCCATGAAAGCCAAAATTAGCAAGTGGCCCATTGTAATTGCACTACTGATAAAGTGCCCAAAGTATCTATGTTGGGGGGGTTTCTTGATTTAGTGGAAAGGGGGGGTGTTCTTGGTGTTGTGTTCTCTCTTTTTTGCACATTTCTTTCATTTCTTACATTATGGGTAACTTTAAGTTTCCTAAATTAACTCCTCATAACTATGCTAAATGGTCAATAAAAATGTGGTATCACTTAATGCATAATGGAGTTTCACAATATGTAGATGGTACTCTTCCTAAACCAATAGGTGATAAAGTTTTAGATAGTGATATTTCAGCTTGGATAGCCATGGATAGGAAAGCCCTAGGTGATATATGTTTGGGGGTAGATGATAAGATCATGTATCAAATCAAGAAGTGTTCTACATCCAAGGAAGCTTGGAATACCCTCGAAAACCTTTATGGAAAACTGTCTGAAGAGGATGTGTTCAAAATCAAAGATGAGCTTGTATCCTTAGATCCTAAGTCATATGACTCAATACATGATTTCATCATCAAGTTTAATGAGCTAAGGACAAAGCTTACTAATTTTTGGAGTTCTATCAAAGATGACAGACTAATCTACCTCATTCATAACAAGCTGCCATCGAAGTATTCCACATTTGTATCTTCTTTTAACACCTCAAAGACTACCGTAGGGTTTTCCTACAAGAAATTCACTTTTGATGAATATGCTAAACTATTGGATGATGAAGAAAATAAGTTGAAGTCAATGGGTATTCTCAAATCACCTCAGTCTAAAGCATTGGTGGCCAACAATGAGGGTTCTCAAAATTCATTTGCACAATCTTCATATAAAGGAAAGGGTAAGAAAAAATGGAAAAATAAATCAAAGGATGTAGAAAAGACAACACCACAATCTAATCAACAAGGAAAGTCCTTAAATTCCAACAATAAGGGGGAAAACAATAAGGAGAAGAAGAAATGCACTTATTGCAAGAAATTAGTTCATGAAGAGCATGAGTGTTATCTCAAAAAGATTGATGAGTTGACCAACATCATGAAGAAACATAATGTTCCATTGCCTAATGCTTATAAGGATAAAGGGTCTTCTTCATATTCCAAGGGCAAAGGGCAAGCACTGATGGCTAATTCAAATTCTTCAAAGGAATGGATATTTGACTTAGGTGCCTCATATCACATGGGTTCTTCAAAGGAGGATTTTTCTTCAATGAAGCAATCAAAGGTACCACACATCTTCATGGGGAATGATAGAAAAATGGAAGTTGAAGGAAAAGGAAACATGGAAATGGAAAATGGAGAGTTTCAAGAGGTTCTCTATGTTCCAAACCTAAGTTCAAATCTCCTATCAATCTACCAAATCACTCACCTTGGACATGGACATAGAGTTGAATTCCTTCTAGACTTGGTAAAAGTGCATAGTCTTCAAGATGATTCCTTGGTTGCAATGGGGAAAGTGAATCATAACAAAATGTTGTACTCTTTCTCACATTTTCTACCTAAGTCTCCTTCAAAGGCCTTGTTATTACAATCAAATTCAAACATGCAATTATGGCATGACTAGTATGGTCATCTTAACTACCACTATCTTCAACAACTTTGCACATACAAAATGGTCAAAGGTCTACTTCAAATCAACTTTTCTAAGGGTGAATGTTCAATAGATTTAGTGGATATGCATCCAAAGAGTAAGTTACAAAGAGGGAAGTCTTCTAATGCACTAGGGGTTCTATAGATGGTTCACATGGTATTAGCAAGTCCTTTTTCATCCAGACAGGGTTGCTACATACTTACCTTCGTTGATGACTTTTCAAGGTTCACTTGGGTCTACTTTCTACATAGTAAGAGTGAAGTATTGGACAATTTTCTAGACTTCAAGACTCATGTAGAATGGAAATCTAGAAAGGCCATCAAAGTACTCTAAATGGACAATGGAAGCATGCATGTGAATAGAAGACTTATGGACTTTTGCAGACATAAGGGTATTGATCTTCATACTCCACCAGCATTTAGTTTGCATAAGATAGATGTTGCAACATTGAGGATCTGCACTCTTAAGCCTATGGAAAGTTGCATGATAAAAGCCAAGTCTCTATATCCATCATTAGAATTCAAAGAAATATCCAGTGTCACTCACATTCTTAATCATTCTCATCATCCAGCCTTATATGGAGAAACTCCTTTTGAGGCATGGTGTGAAAAAAACCTATTGTGACACACTTCAGAGTCTTCAATTGTCCTGCTTGGGCAAATAGATCTTCCAAGGGATGCAAGGCATAGTCATCTCGGCCTTTTACTTTTATTGGTTATGAAGATAGTGTGAAGGCATATAGACTTCTAGATCCTGAGACACATTAGATTTTTGTGGAGAAGGATGTATACTTTGAGGAAAGTTCACCAATCGTGTCCTCTACTCCTCTTCACACATCATATAGTGTGGAAATTGATAGTGATTCCAGTGATATTGGGGTTCTATCAATAGTTATAGTGAGAGATCATTTCATCAGTTTTGTCCACATGCATACATAGCCATAGTGATAGGTCCAGAACAGCAAGGTACATCTAGTCTTCTAGATACAAGTCTAGTGATAGATTTGAGAGATAGGATTGATGATCTACCTCTTCTTCTTGATGCAAAAGTACCTTCTTCAGTTGTTCTTTGGGACAAGTTCTTCAACCAGTTGAGTAGGTTTTAGAGACATCACTTATCTAGGGGATTCTTTCTACACATAGTGGAAGTGTCTCATTTGTACCCTTGGCATTTTTTCTTCCTAAGGGAAGGAACATCATTCTGTAGTCTTGGATCAACTTCTTCATAGGAGCAGTCACTGTTCAACATTCTTCTTTGGGGGGGGGGGGGGGGGGGAGCCCATTCCATCTCTCTACCTCTTCTCATCATTCTCTTATGTATATATTGGATGTATGTCATAATGGGGGGGCCTTGATTACTCCATCCATCCATGCATCCTTATTCATTTCTCTTTTTGGGGGAGTGTTTTTCCCATGAGATTTTCCCTCTTTGTCTACTTTATAAAATATTTCATATCATTATGTATATGGGTACCTAACATGGCCTAGTAGTCGAGACCCATTCTACATTGCACCCTAGTTTTTGTAAGCTTAAGGGCATTCCTCTAAGTTGCACTTAAGGGGGGGTGTTGGTGTAAATAAGTATTTACTTATTACACTTACTTAAGTTTACTTAGGTTAATGCATTATATTAATATTTATTTATTAGTCACCTAGGAGTATATGCACTCTTGTGAGTTTTCATGATGACATCATAGGGGTCCACACCTCTTTTAAGAACATTTTGTTTACAACAAAGGAATCTTCTACACACATATGACACTTTGTCATTCTTATCCATTCATCTAGAATGTTGGATAACATGCTTACTTGTCTTATCTCTTGGTTTTTTCTAGAGACATTCTAGGTGCTTCCTGAGAGGCCTTTATATATAGGCACTCCTAGTGTACTCTCAAGCTAGTATATTGAATGAATATCATCATTCTAATCATAATCTATCTAATTTGGTCTACTATGTGCTTGTGTTGAGTTCTTTAGTTCTTGGGTGAATTTTGGCCTAAGCCAAATTCTTACAAGTCTAATGATGAAGAATAGGTAGAATAGGAAACCAAACAAGGTAAAAAGGTGACTCCACCTAAGCAAGTAGTAGGAAAATCTTGGCAACCATGGAAGCCAAAGATTGATAAGATTAACATAGTGATTGCTAGTGAAGGGAACTTTTCCTAGATACACAAGTTTTATGACTTATATAATAGTTTTTAGAAGGATCAAATTGATATATCTATTGTAAGATATATCATAGAAAATTATCTGTCTGAAAGATATTGAAGGAGTAGTGAACAAAAAATTCTATGAGAGACTTATAAATAAGAAGACTCCTACAAGAGAAGAAGACCTTGAACTTTGGAAGTCTATGTTGAGGACTATCTACAAGATTGATGATGAAGATGAATAAAAGAACTATTGAATAACCTCACACCATATCTGAGGAATAAATTGAAGCCATTTTTAATCATGGTTGTAGAAAAAGATAAGTTGACAAAGGAGACTACAATAGCTATCAATAAGATGTTGATAGAGTCATAGGTAGCATCTCCTCTAGCTCCTAGAACCTCAAAAGTGTTAGTAAATGGTGACACTATGCAGATCAATCAAATTAATGTTACTATTAACATTGATGACACTAATAAATTTGGTGGTTCTGAACCAAATATACCTGACATTCAAGATATTGAGGATAAGCTTGAACAAATTAAGGAAGAAAAGAGGATACTAGAAGTAGAAAAGAAGAAAATAGAAGACACCAAGCAACAATTTCTTGGGAAAGAAAGGAAAAGAAAGGAAGATTGAAGATAAGAGAAGGATTGTAGAAGAAGAGAGGAAAAAGAAAATTGCAGAAGAAGAGAATAAAATATTAGAAGAGAAGAAAGAAAGAGAATAAAAGGAAAAGAAAGAAGAATAAGAGAGAAGAGAACAAGAAGTGGAAAATAAATAGAGGGAGGATGAGACTAAACCATCTAGTTCATCTACTCTACTCTCTCTTGCAAGTTTGGCTACTGAAGATGATGATCAAACTAATCTAATCTCATCTTTATCTAAACTCATATAGAAGAACAAAACTATGAAATTTTTTTAGAAAAATTTAATGGAAGTAATAGACAGATTACATAGAACTTTGACAGTTCAACATATTGAGTCAGATCCTAAACAAAGAGCACAAGTAGTGCTAAAATCCTTTGATAAAGAATTTACTAATTTGTTGAATTTTGTAGAGGCAAAGGCTCAAATTTAACATGATGCTAACCTATTTAGCACCATATACCACAATATCAAGAATGACTTAGTCAACCTTGATACATGCATAAAAGAACTTCAAAAATGTTAGCAAGAAGGGAAAACTATGTATGTTAAGTGTACCTTATCATGAAAGATGACTAAAGACTTGGAAAATCAGATAGAGTCAAAGATGAGTGAGCTAGAGGCCCTACATAGCCAAATCTAGCATCCATCCAGAAAAGTAGATGATTTTGAGGGACAACTTGCCAGTATTTATAGTGATATTAGGAAACTAGAAATTTGGAAAGAGTAGATCTTGAAGAGAACATTCGATTTTAGTGAATCCATTGCTCTGTAGTTATATTTTATTGAGAAATAGCTAAAGGAATGTGTCGAGACCAAGGACACATATACAAACCTTTTGTATTTAGATATAAATGCAGTTAAGATTGCACCATATTCTTTATGTGCAATTCTCACATTAGCTGAATGTACCAACGAGACATGGAACAAAGGTATGGAAAATCTAAAGACTATTTTTGATGATTGTATAAAGATCATTTCAGGATAAGGAAGGATAGTAATTTTGACAATTTTTGGATAGTATCTTGACATTTTGACCTTTGGCATTGATGTCAGAGGAGGAGAGATGTGAAAATTGTATACATGACAAAAGGAGAGATTATTGGGAGAGATACGATGGGGATAAATACATGTGAAGATTGTAATAATATAAAGTATATTGTAAGGAGGAACATATGTGTAAAGTTGAATGAGTTGTAATAGATGTAATGTTTATATGTTGTTTATGTTAAGTTTTTGTCACTTAGCCAATTTTCCCTATTTTGTTGCCATCAATGCCAAAGGGGTAGATTGTTGACAATTGGCTAATTGTGATATTTAATTGTTTTCATTAATGGCAACACGTGATATACATGTTGATAGGAAACCTCAGAAATAAAGATACTTAGTGTTTGGTAATCAAAAATTGTCTAAGTATAGAATTTGTTTACAACAATGTATTGTTTTTTTTTTATAACATGTTGGAGATGTTATATTATGATTTTTTTAATAACATGTTGGAGATGTTATATTATGACTAGTGAAGTTACATGGAGATAGTATACATTTTAGTGATGATGTGTATAACCTTGAAAGTTTGTACAAATTATATGAAATAGAGATAATCATGTTTTGATGATGTAGGAAGGAAAAATTGAAGGAAAGAATTTTTTTGTTTACAAAATAATTACTTGTGCAATTAGGGCTGACATCCTAGATGTTTACTCTAACTTGGAAAAGTGAGTTGTAGTCTTAGTTGACCCAACAGTAATTTGTGTAAAGGCATGGTATTTATGCAAAGGACTTCTTGTAATAAGAAGTGTGCTATTTTGATATTATGAGGAAGTGAAGTGCAAGTATGAATTGTGAATTGTGACTCTATGTGAAAGAAATATATGTGAAGTCATCTGGTGATCTAAGATTGAGTTGAAGATCAAAGATTAGTCAAGGAAAGAAGAAAATAATAGTAAACTATTTGTTTGAAAAGTGAGCTCTTCTTGTAGTTGAAATTTCATGTTTGGGTAGTGGGCTCTTCTTGCATACATTGTACTACAACTCCTAACAGGGTTGGCTCAAATCCTAATAGGGTTAGAATCTCCTAACAGGGATTCAAAGTCTCCTAATAGGGACTTCTTATATTGAATTTTCTCATTGACTCCTAATAGGGTCCATCCTCTAACAAGGAACTTATATATCAATATATTATCTAGTGGGTATCATCCCCATTGGGGTTTTCCCTTGGTGAGGGTTTCCCTAGTTAAAAAAATATGGTGTTATGATTTATCTTTGTGGGTTTCTATTGTTATTATTCAACATTATTTTATTACTTTGTTATGCATGGTTTAAAGTAAGTAATAGTATCCAGTTGGAAACTAAAGTTTGTAGATTATAGATTCACCCCCCTAGTAATCCCTATTTCTAACATCTAAAAGATACCTCCTAGAACTTCAAGATTCCAAACTTCTAGATCTTCAAAACACCCAAAACCCTATTCACCCCCAAGCCTTAATTTGTAGCCTATATTTTAGGCCTCTAGACCAGTTTTCATAAAAAAAATTCTAGGTCCTTTAAATCTTCAAATAAATCTTCCAAAGTACTTTCTCATTCAAGGTAACAGCCCAGGGCTTCTATTAATTCTATTAGTTTGACCCAAACTCATCATGGGTGTGCTTTACAACAACTTCTTCAAACTATTATGGCTCATCTACTCCTAGTAGTCATCCTAGGGAATCACTCCACTACTTGGAATTCATTCACAAAACTTCAAAAAAAAGAAAAATATATATTAATAGAGTCTAACCTATCATCCCAAAAGGTTTCACACATTTTTCACCATGGATGATCAGATTGGAGTCATTTTTGTGGTAGCAACACTATGGATAAGAATCGTGAACTAGTCACCAAGAAAACCTTACAACTCACCAACCCTACAACTTGAGATAGACTGTGAATATGGAAACCAAATATGAAACAAAAAACTACAATTTATTGGAGTTAGATCGTCTATTTCAATTTGTACATATCCATACTAGGGCATTGAACATTGCAAAAATAATGTAAAATGCAGTAAAAACATTTATACAATAGGCCCATACATGTGTAATATGATTGAAAACATTATAATCTTACAAAATATGATTCCCATGCTCAAATACTTGAGCATGGGTAGTTAAAACTTCATAACCACCATTTTCAACTTTTACAAAAATTGCAAAAGTTTCTCAAGCAACTTTTGAGCAACTTTACAACTTTTGAGCCATTTTTGCTCTTTATATCTTTTCCTATAGGACCCTAGTTAAGATTCCTAGGACCTATTAGGTAACCAAATACCTTAGTTTCTCATCCCTAACAACTTTTAACCTATTGAGCAATTTTGGCTCTTCCCACAAACACATTGGTATTAGTTGCATTCCAAGGACTCTTGGAGCTTATTGAACACACACAAACTCTCAACTAACCCTTAACACTCAAAAAACCAAAAATAATGGAGGTTACCTACATCACCCTTTCATCCATGGAATTAAAAATATTCATCATCATTCCACCATGATGATTTCACTTTTGGTCCATAACCTCCCACTTCAAGAAACATGATGAGTTTCTTAGTGATTAACTACCTCAAAGTTTAAACAAGAGACTCACCTAAAGGAATGAATTTTCTATTTTTGGCTATGAATTATATTCTTGTGAAGGACTAATAATTTTTTTAACTATTTGGGAAAATTTTTGTATTTTGACTTGATTGAGGAGTAGTAGATTTATTTCCCATATTCAAAATTAGTTGTGATGACTTGACATTCTAGTTATCCACTACTTTATCATTCTTAATGTTCTTTTTTTATTCCAATAGTTGATTTGTCATTATTGAAATTAGAAATGTTGTTGTTGAAATTATAGGAGATAACATTGTCTTTTGTGTAAAATTTTAGTTCTCATTTTCATACCATAGCTTCCTCAATTTTTACATCTTTTGCTATAAGCTTTTTGAAGTTAGCTGGGCATTGTAGTTGTACTCTAAAGCTCATGTATGGTGTAAGTATTTGTTTAAGGATCTCCATATTTTCAATTTCAATAATGATTCTTGGATATCTTAACAAAAGGTAATGTCTTCTTTGTACAAAGGTGATAAATGGTGTAGGACCAAAAAATGGACTAATATCTAACATATTATGAGAAAATCATAAACTCGATAAACATACAATGATACCCTCTAGTCTACTATGAAGGCCAAATAATCAAAGGAGGCAACATAAACTTAGAAACCCCCTCTTTCATTTGTAGCTCCCATGTCCTTCTTTCTTATCCATGTGATATAACTCCAATTGCCTATAATGCACACAATTAGGAAGCAGAAGCCTATGATAAGGATATGAGAGTACTAAAAGAAGTGATTTGAAGCATAAAGATATTAGGAAGTTAAGATCTTGAGACTTAAGACTTAGGACTAGAAATGAGAGGAAGGATGCTCAATTTATAATCATCATGCAAGATGAGAGTATTGGACTTGTCACCTTGGATATGTGACTTGGCAAGAGATTCCTTTGAGAATCATGACATGTATGACACAAGATGCCAAATGTAGGATTTTATGATGCTTGGAAGTCAAACATGAATAAAAATGGAAGAGGATCTATGATGCATCATGTGACACCTCAAACCCACTTAAAGCCAAGAATCTATGAAAATGGAAGCCAAATATAGACATGCATAAGGGAATAAGAATATGTCAATTATGACAAATCTTAGCCAACTGTAAATGGAGAATCCATGATGTGTCATGCCCATGTGTCACAATGATGTCAATATTGTGTGGAATATCTAAATTAAAAATCCATATATCCACACAAATAAAATTAGGAATTTGAAAATTATGAGTGGAAAATGAGACTTAGGAAATTTTGAATTTCTATGGTTTGCAAAGACAAATAAATTAATTAATAAAATATCAATTAATTGGAAATTTTAGTTAGGAAGAATAATTATTAATTTGAGATGAAAATGATTGGGATCACATAGGATTAAATTCTAGGTTATTTAATCTTATAGAGAAAACTAGTAGATGATTGGCCAATTTTATTAGATAAGTGTGATAGTATTTGTTGACGAAAATGTGATGATTAGCAGATTGACTAGGATGATGATATGAAGACCAAAGCCATGGTCAAATTGATTGATTGATTGATTAGAATTGATAGAATTCCAAGGAGACATGTCATGAAGTAAGGACATGTAACACTAAATTGATATTGTAAATGCTACAAGATTGAGATTGATTGATATGGTTAATCATTAAAAACATTGATGAACATTATCAATTTTATTAAAATGGTTTGACGATGTCACAATCTAACATTGAGGGACCTAACAATGTCAATAATCAAATGACAAGAATGACAGTTTGACCTAGCATTGAGAGCTATGGTAGTACTAAGGTTAGATTGATAGGTTTGATAGATTGATAGATTTTTTAGGAACTAAAAGCCACAAAAATGCCTAGGATTAGACAAATGATGATAGATTTTGGATGTTTGGCACATACTGGGTTGATTAAGACTGATTATAGATGATTCTAGGTAGATTTGGGGTGATTTTGGGTTGATTTGATATGGTTTCAAGTTGATGAAATGGTATTTGGGTTGATCGGGTATGATTATTTAATGATATGCAAATGATGCACATGAGGATATGAACAATAAAGAATATTATTGAGATATAATCAAGTTGGCCAAAAGATTAGAATTAGTGGAATGAGAAAATGGGATGAGTTAATATGAAAATATGATGAAATCATAGATGCAAACCATTTTTGTGTGTCTATAATTTTCCCCTCTTTGATACAATGAGATTTAGAGTGTTGTGTCAAAGAAAAATTGATGAGAAAGCAAATAGCCAACTTGATTATATCTCAATAGAAATGTGAAAGTTATGGGGTCTAGAGTGCAAAAAAGGAATCAATCAAGGGCCTAAGAGTATTTTCATGGTCTACCACTCAATATAGTGACCAAATAATGCATATAATATTTCCATTTTTTCATAATGAAAATATGAATCCAAAGCAACTAACAAATTGTAAATCAAGTTGAAATGCAAAAGTTATGGGCTCTAGAGTGTAACATAGGGGATCTGAGAGTAGTTTTGGGCATCTAACTACTGCAAGTGCACCCAAGTGTGCCTATGGAGAACTTGGGAAGCCCAAGTGTGCTATGATGGTACCAAGTGCACCCTGGACACACTTGAGAATCCCAAGTGCACTCTGAAAGTGCATACTATGCCCTAGAAGGCTCTAGTGGCCAAAATCAGCCCGAGTGGACTTGGAATGACCTAAAACTTTGTATGCAAGCCCAAAATAATAGAAAGAGGTCAAAAAATGGGTAAAATCAGTAAAATGTGGTCAAATTTGGTCAAACTTGGTCAACAAAAGGTTAAACTAAAGCAAGACTTGGTAGTAAGTCATAGAAGGTTAACAGATAGTGTATGAAGATGTAGGAATGCAAGATGAAGATGATTTGGTGTATCAAAATACATGATCATGGTGGTGGATGAAGAGATTAATGATAGAAGGAAAAGGAGGAGATGAGGACCAATTAGAATGAGGTGAAGACTTTTTCTTTCAAAAAGTGCACTATATGTCAAATGGAACTTTATTTTGATATGGAAAATAGAATGCAATGCATCATGGCATAAAGGGATAGAGTGCAAATGCAAACCTTTTGCATAAACAAGCATGATGTAGATAGAAAATGACCTTATCCTTCTTGAGGCATATATACATGCCCCAATCCCTCAAAGGTACATTGTTTAGTAGACAAAAAAAGAAAAAGATGACCATTAACCATCCCTTCCACTCTTATAGATTAGTTTATATCATTGAGTGGCATAGGAACATGATCAAAGAAAATAAATAAATAAATCACTCACTAAATAGAGTGAGCCAACAGTTATTATTGTCCATTATTACTTCCTTTTAGTGTTTAGATGTTTAGATAGATTTTGATAGGTTGATCATGTGATAGTTCAATTTTTGGATTTAGTTGATAGGTTCATAGTGACACGTTGGATTAATTGTTGGTTCACATTGCTTAGATAGGTATGATTGTCATTGAAGTGTATCACTTTGAGTTTCAATCTATGAAAGTGCAAGTGTTTATGAAAAAATAATCCATAGTGACTATTTACTTATTACAAATTTTTGATGGGTTTTGTAAATTTTAGGGTTTTTGAGGATATTTGATGTTTTTGTGTGGCTGGTTTCTTCAAGACATTTTATGATTTTTAGGGTTTATTTCAAGACATTTTACAACTTTTAGGATTTTGTTCAGGTCATTATTTGAAATTTTTTATGATTTTTTTTTAGATCATATTTGAAGTTTTAGGATTTTTTATGATCATATTTGATTTTTTATGATTTTTTCAGGATTTTATTTGAATTTTTATGATTTTTTTAGGATTGTATTTGAATTTTTAAGATTTTTCAACATCATATTTGAATTTTTAGGAATTTTTTTTCAGGATCATATTTGAATTTTTAGGATTTTTTTAAGATTGTAAAATTATATATGAGGGTTAGCTCCAATTTGTTATGTGATAAGTCCGATGGATAAAATGTGCCTAGGGCAATGCCCCTAGTTCAAGTTCAAACTCATGTATTGCATAGGTAATATGCCCTTAGACAAGATGTAAACTATGTACAAGGCCAAAGATAGAGTATCTATAGATTGGTGATGCTTGGGTAAGATAACAACAAACATTAACTAGTTCATGGGCCATGATCAAGGACCAGGGATGTCTTGCAATATGAAGGATATGATAAGGGAATGACAAAAGGGAGAAAAACTACATGAAATCCTAACAGATGGAGGAGCAAAAATTGATTACACATGGCACCTCTTTGCCAAGTTTTCACCATGGTACTTGCCCAAAGTACCTATTTCCCAAGTTTTCACTTTTGGACAAAAAATTTCTCTTGACTCAAATTTTTGTGCCAAGATGTCAGTTTTCTAGCTTTTCATCAAGACATCCATTTTTTCATGACTTTTTTCGCTTTTTCCTTTTCTTTTTTCATGACTTTTTGCTATTTTTTTAAATACTTTTAGATAGAATCAAGAATATTGCTAACAAATGCTAAGAAGAAATTTGTTGTTGATGTTGCTAGCTGATAATATATGAACCCAAAATTGACCATAACTATGTAGGATTCATTTTAAGTCTGTAGCTAAAACCAAACTATTGGAAAGTCCTTAAGATATATCATCATGTACCATATGTAAGACAGTGTCTACCTCTCACGAATCAAGGCATCTGAGGATATTTTGATCAAATGATTCATTGTATGGGATGTTTTTGATGATGGAATGCTCAAAGGATTGCTGGATAGAGGTTGCATTTAGGTTATCAGATAAGTTAGGTAGTAGGACTAGGGAATAAACAATTGGATATAAGGAAGGATTGGGAGGATCAAGACCAACAACTTCCCACATGAATGTTGCTCAAGAGAGCTCAAAAAGAATTTGTGGCATGTTTAACACTAGAACACTTATATTCATGGCACCAACTTGTTCATCTTGTCTCCTTGGGAGCTGCTTAGCTTTTAATTTTTCACCATCTAATGGTTTCTTTCAATTTTCACCAATAAACCTACTTTTGTCATTTTTTTCTCTTTTTTCTTTGCAACTAGAAGGTGGAGTTGGCTCCCCAAAATATGCCAATGTATTTTCTTTAGGAGAAATTACTTCTTTATGATTGTCAATCATAATACCTTCATAGATTTTAAATTATTTTTCAAGACTGTCATCATTATTGAATCAATCAAAAATTGGTGGTCATCATTAGTGTGGAATGGGCTCTAATTGAAGGTATATATATATATGGATATTAGATTCAGTTATATTATTGGGGTCAGCAAAGGTATGGTCAAGTAGAAGGATTATTGACTTTAGGATGCATGTCCTCAGATGCCATTTCATCATTCAAAACATCCATAGTCTTACACATAGGCATTATAGTACTCACAGGACCTATTCATAATGGTTTGAATCCAGGCCCCAAACTAGGAGGTCATCCTTTTGTAGTGATAGGTTCAATTATTCCTTGTTTCTAATATCCAAGACCACCATAGCCATGATAGCCTTATTTTTGCATGATAGTGAACCCAGGTCCATACTTTCTAGGAGATATCAAAGTGGGTCCTTGTTCTTCCTTTGTTTTCTCAATACATATAGATATATTCTTATAGGTATGTTCTTAAAGTAGGCAACTTTTGCCAATGAAATTGATAGAAGTGGCATTTTATGTACTGGTCTCATAATGTTGTGCTTATAATAGGTGTGATTTACCATAATATTGGAGAGAAGGTGGTGACTCCCTAATGTGGAATACTTGAGACATAAAGTACTCTCCACACCTATTATGTTCAATCTTCATATTTTTTTTGGCTTTACTAAGGTTTATATTGGCATCCACATATTTATAGTAATCTATGGGTTTTGCTTCATAGTTTTTAGGACTTGGTATGTAGTAGCATCTTTCAAATTAGCACAAGACTATAATGGATCTAGATCACCATAGATGGTAACCTCCACATTGTTGTGGTAGGAATCTATGGGTTTTGCTTCATAGTTTTTAGGACATGGTATGTAGTAGCATCTCTCAAATTAGCACAAGACTAGAATGGATCTAGATCACTAGGGATGGTAACCTCCACATTTTTATAGTAAAACTTTAGACATTGATGATATGTAGAGGGCACTGCTTTCATAGCATGAAGCCAAGGGTATCCTAGTATCATATTGCAATTCATTTCTATATCTAGGACCTGGAATAATGTATTCTTAGTAGTTGAACCAACTCTAATGGGTAAGATGATGACACCCATGGAGAAGTGTTCACCATCATCATAGGCCTTCATGGTGATTCTATAGGAGGAATCTACATCATCTTTAGAGTAACCCATACCCTTGACAACTTTAAGGGTATAGATGTTCAACCTTGCTTCTCCATCTATTAAGACACATCTAACCTTGGCATTATGAATAAAGACTTTGGGATGAAGGAGATCATTGTGGTTGGGTCTGTCCTTAGGAATATCCTAAGGGCAAAAGGTGGTGTACTGTGATGTGGATAGGTTCCCAACCATGGCCTGGACTTGGGAAACATCAATGTTCTTTGAGGCTACTAACTCTTTAAGGGCTTGATCTATGATCTTTTGATGTTGGGGGATGCATATAGTAGGTCCAAAATGGATATTTTCATAGGGGTCTTTCTAAGCTATTCAACAAGGCTATAATTAGATGAAGTAGGAGCATTAGGTCTACTAGGGGCTATAGGTCTAATAGAATTAGTATGTCTAAAAGAAGCTCTAGGTAGGGTGATCTTGGTACGACATGTAGTAACATCACAATGAGGATCTTTAGCCTTTAAGGTGAATGTGGATATGAAGTTATTAGACTCATTGAAATAGTTGACGGTGTAGTCATATCCAATGCATGTGTAAATTACATAAGCTTGTGAGTTTGAGTTTGAACTAGAGGCCTTCTCTTTGTCATGATTATCCAAATAATATTTAAAAATAGTTTGACCAGAGTTGGATGCTAGTAGTGATGGATCAATTGTGATCACACCATCATCAATAAGGAATTGTATTGCATGTTTTAGCTAGAAACATGATGAGGTCTTATATCCTTTGGTGTGGTGCTAATCATAGAAAAAAAATTATCCCACCAAGAAGCTTTAGTTAGTGGTTTGTCTTTGATTGGGGGTAACAATAGGAAGTTATTACTAAGTAATTTTTGAAGTTTAGTCTCAAGAGGTATCCCCAAGGGTGTGAATTTTCTATCTTTGGTTCTAGGATGTCTTTGAGGTCCATCTTCCAGGGATGTCTCATTTTTTTGTTGTGGAGGTGGTTTTTGATTGGAATTTTATCAATTTGTACAGTTTTCATGTTTCAAAGTCAATTGAGGTTGTGTTGTGGTAACTGTTCATGCATCCATAATACCATCATTGCTCACATTTTTGTTTTTGTAGAAAAAAATTTCCTTTTGATTAGATGAGTCGGTGCTTGTGTTTTCCTTATTCATTTTGATGATTCCGTTATAGATAATAACATCTACAATACTAGCCCCTTTTTTCATTAGTTTTGAAATGGTGCTTGGACTTTTGATCTTGAGTTTGTACATTAAGTTGGAGGCTAGGTTTTCAATGCATAGGTCAACTTGTTCTTCTTCAGGAATGTTTAGTGAGCATTGAATAACTAAGCTTCTCTAGCATAGTAAGAATGTGATAAATGGTTCTTCTATCTTTTGTTTAGTTGAGCACAAATTTGAGAGTTCCACCTCATTCATAATGTTGAATACAAAGTGAGAGATGAATTTGTCTACCAATTCCAACAAATATTTGATGGTACTAGGAAGTTTGGAGTACCATTCATGTGTGGGTCCACCTAGAGAATGAAGGAAGAATCTCATGGGATAGGTGGGTGTATCACTGAGTTCACTACAAGAGGCACAAAATTCCCTAGTGTGATCAACGAGGTTACCTTTTCCTTATTTTTTTGAATTTTGGAGCCTCAAAGTGTTTTGGGGATGGAGGCATATACAAATTTTTGTCAAATGGATTAGGATGGAAGTCCCTTTCTATATATAGAGTATGTTTCTTCTAGACTCCCAATGCCTCAACTTGCTTGTAAATTTTTTTGAGTTTTCATAGTAAATCTTAGTTAGGCTTTTGCATGATATTGTTCTCTTCATGTCTCTTGTGTCTATGAGTAGATCATTTTCTATAGTGAGAACTATGTCCACTCAGTTTTGACATTTATGTACTTGAAGACAAAAGGTTCCTTGTTGTGGTACTTGTGGTATTTACTAGGTGGTGGAGGTATGTTAGTACCTTGAGGACAAAAGGTTCCTTGTTGTGGTTTTTGTTGTGATACTTGTGGTATCAACTATGATTATTGTGTCATGTGTTATTATTGCATCACGTTTTCTAGTTTTTGTTATGCCATTTATTGTGATTATTGTTGAGATACCTTTGGTTTCATGTGAGACCATGTATGTGATTTTTGTCATAGAGGTATCTATTGAGGTTTTTGTGGCATATGTTGTTGTTGTAACAAGTGTTGTTGATAGGAAATCCATTGCTCAAGGAATCTTTGGTATTCCAACTATGTTTTGAGTGGCTTTTGTTGTTTAGCAAATAAGTCTTGTTATTTTTGGAATTGATGCTAGTACATTGCATGGAAATCAAGTGGATTTACATTAGATTGTGTATTAGGGATGTTGGATACTTGCACCACTTGAGGTTATTATTGTTTTGGTTGATGTTTTTGTTGATATATCAAATGTGTATTGAGTAGATTTAAACTTGGTTATGGATTGGAAACATTTAGTCCCTATACCACTATATATTGATTTTGTCATGGGAGTTGGTTATGTCCTTGAGAATTGAACATCATGTTTGGGTTGTTGTTTTGGTACCTTTGTGTGTTAGATGTTTCTCCTTGTAACATCATATTGATTTGATAATGAGGCATGTTCCTTTTTGGAATGGGTCAAATGTCAATAACACTTTTCCTTTCTATGTAAATAGGGATTTTTTCAATTGATGTTTCACATGGTTTACTCATGGGATGCTCCATAAAATTTGATGTCATAACATTTGGTAAAGTTAGGAGAAAGGGTGTTCTTTGTCAATTTTCCTCCAAAGGTGGTATGTTTGGCATCCCTAGAGTACAATTCACTTTAGGCACATCTTTTTGTTACATTATGTGATTGAGATCAAGTCTTAATTTCCTTTTGGGGTATTTATGAAGATTTTTGTTTCCATTTATTGGTGGGGGTTCATCAAACAAGGAATTAATGTTGATGTGTTCAAATGTACTTTGGAGCATTTCAGTGGTTGATTCTTGATGGGACCTTATAGGTGTCATCATTGTGTTTGAAAAATCCAAATGTTTTTTTCCCTTATAAGTCCAAATTGATCATGGGTTGTATTTTTTCAAGTGTTGAGTTGGTTTGATTTTTAGACTTAGGCCCCTCCAAGTTTGGGTTGAATTTGACATTTTCTTGGACTACCAAAATTTTAAAGTTCTTTCAAAAGGTTTTGTCTTGACATGCCCTAGCCATTTCTTCATTAGTGATGTCATAATCTATGTTAAAATATCAATTAGGTGTAAAGTACCTTGTATGTTTGAGGTGTCAAAGGTACTTGTGTTGGGTTTGTTAAATTTGAAGGAGTCTACTTGTTCATCCTTGAGTGTAGTTAGCACACTTCCCCCTCTGGGTGGTATTGGTACAAATATGGGTTCAAAGTTAGGGCTCCATTGAACCATTCCATGTGTAGGAGAAGTGTTTGAAGGAAAAATCATAGTAGATATGTTGCTTAGGGTTGGTTGCACCATTTCTTGAATGTTAGGATTTTGTGGATACATGCTTAATGGGTCCATAACTAAAGGTTATGATGCTTCAATTTCATCTTCATCAAAAAAAAATTGAGTTTTCTTTCTCTTATTTGGTCTTAAATGAGGTTTTGGTTGTGTTTGTGCCTCAAAAAATAAGGGTTGATATAGTTCTTTGGGTCTATGATCTAATTGTGTCCTTGTAAGTACTGGCATGATACCTAAGGATGCATATGAAATAGAGGAAAAAATAAATGGACTCTCTACCTCTCAAGTGCACCACTAAACTACCAAATACACTCCAATAGTACCAAGTGCACCCTTTGTGTACTTGGGGACATAAATGTAAGCAATTGGTAAGCAGAAGGTATGCAGTTGATAAAAAAAGGTGTTAGGATGACTAAAATATAGAATGTGAATGATTTGAGTGTTTTAAGGTGTTTTCCAAGGTTTAGGGATGCAAGATATGGAATTAAAGATTAGAGTTATAGAACCTAGAATGAAATACCTAATTACCAAGTGCACTCTGAAACTACCAACTACACACTAAAACTACTAACTATGCACCTGAATTGTGTAATTTGTAAAATAGGGGTATAGTTAGTAAAATAGGGCAAGATTTGATAATTAAGATGTGTCTATGCAAGATATGAGTTTTTTTTTGGATTTTCAAGTGTTTAGGGATGTTATGAAATTTGAGGAAGTGCCAAATGAACTATGGTTTTAATGGGCAAGCTGCAAATGTCCTAGGGAAACTATGCAAATGCAAACGTAAAGTGACATTTTGGAATTTGACCAAAGGAGATTAAAATGACTCTATGATATGAAAAATGATGATTATGGTTATACAATGGACTTAGGAGATGTTGGAAGTTGATTTATGTAAGTTGTACTATGCAAGGAATGGTATATGTAAAATGAGGATAAGTGATCAAGGAGACAAGTTGGTTGATAGACAAGTTAATAGGGTTTGATAGTGGAAATGATGCTAGGGTTTTGAAAAATGCAATATGAAGGGGATATACCACTAGGGTAATTCAAAATGATGTTTAAGGAGACTAAGAATTTGATAATTCTATGACAAGGGTGCATGAGATGGTTTTGAACTTAAATGAAGTTTTTGGAAAGTATTTTGTCTAAGAGTTTAACCTTGTGAAGATGGCCTTTGGATCTTCACCAAAAAGTGATAAAAAGAAAAAAAGATCAAGTTGATAAAGACAAAGAGGTCAAGTAAATCAAGATATAGATATATTTTAACCCAAAAAAAATGATAAAAATGACAAAAGGACTAGTCAAGATCCATCATCCGTCAACACTAGGAGATACTCTAGGACTCATACTTTGTTCAGATTTTTGACTAAGTTAAAAGGTTTTGAGTTTAAAATGATAGTCAGGTGGCTCAAAATGATGGTTATGCTGATAAAATATTAAATATTCAAAGGTCCTAAGATTCAAAATAAAGTCTTGGGAGCAAGATTTTGTTTTGGGTCATATGCAGAATGAGGACCTACAGGGGCTTCTAAATGCAGCTTTAAGGTCCCAAAATGTAGTTTGTAGGCCCAAAATGGTCATGCAAGTACCCAAATGCACTCTAATAGTACCAAGTGCACTCCTATAGAACCACTTATTCCTATGGTGTACTTGGGGCCAATTTTGGCATAGTTGGTAGTTTCATGGTGTAGTTGTGGGGTTGGGTCGAATGTTTGTTGATTATGAGCAGGGTGATGGCTAAGTTGTTCTACCAAAGAGCTAGGATTTTTTGGCTGATGTTAAGATTGGATAGGAGATATAGAATTAAGTTTTTGACCTAAGGAATGAATCCCTAAGTGAAGATAATGATGGCTAGGACATATAGAATGGAGATTAGGACATGTTGAGATAGGGGGGTCTATCTAGGTACCTAAGGAAACTTCTAAAGTCTTAAAACGTGTCTAGAAGTCCAAACTGGGTTCTCAAACTACCAAGTGCACTCATATAGTAAAAACTACACCCATGGTGCACTTGGGACTATTTAAGGTGTAGTTGGTATTTTTAGAGCACAGTTGGTAAACTAGTCTAAAATTAAGGTGATTTCAGGGGTTGAGGTTTCCAGATTGATGTGACAGTGAGCTAAATAGTAGAGGACAGTGATAAGACCAGAATAAAGTTGAAAAATCATGGTTAAAGTATGAAATATGAAGGTTGGGTAATGGAAAAATGAAAATGGGCAATGCAAGATGTAGATTTTTAGGTTGAAATGCAAAGACTAAGTGATGCAAAGTGAAGCCTAAAAAATGTACTATGAATGACGAGAGATGCAAAATGAGAACTAATAAGATGAAATGTGAGACCTAGAGGATATAAGTATGAATCTCAAAATATGGTGAATGCAAGTGGATTCTATGCAAAGATGAAATCTAAGTTATGCCAAACATATTTGGGGTTACAAGTTGCCATTTTTACCAACTCTTGAATGTTTTGGACCAAAGTTTGCAAAATTTTGACAAAGATTGTAATGTTTTAACAGTTTTTGAAGTTTTGACAAGGTTTGAATAGTATCCAAGGTGTAAATTTTCAAGTTGGTTTTCATCTTGATTAATTTTTTACACACACACAAGACCCAATAAGATAAGAATAGTTACTTTTAAAGTGAAAAGACACACCACAACCTAGGCTTTAGGACTATATCCATTGAATTCACACTTGAACCAAAGTTCATCTACACTTATCTAAAGCAGACAACTTAGAATCTTGGCACCATAGGCTCCCCCTTACAACACACTCACTTTTTAGGGCTACCAAGATTTTCTTCCCAAGGGACATGATTTTCCAAGAGATTTTTGTCTCTATTAAGGACCACTAGAATGTGGGATGTCTTCATGGGCATGGGTGACCCCTTGAGCCAGTGGATAGAAAGGTTTTTGGCTACTAAAACAAGGTTTTTAGTATATGCATTCCACTTTGCAAGTGAATGATAAACTTCCTCAAAAGGTCTCCTAGCCCCGAGAACCGGGGTTTGACACACCACAAGGGTACTAGAGGAGATCTATCATGCAACAATACCACTGACATGACATTGATCATATCAAGTTTTATATAGTGGATATAATGTTGAGATGTCTTTGGCCTGCTATCGCTTCGAAATCATCGCTTGGCATACCCAATATCAGGTATTTTTGTCCAAGGTAGGCTTCTCTATAGAAGTCACATGGATTTATCTTACACCCAAGATCCATGAATGGTGAGGGAAGAGGATACATCCATGTAACTCTTAGATTTATAACAATGCATGGACACCAAGTAGAATAGAAAGTTCATTTTACTGTACCAAACAAAGTATTATCTAATTTAGGAAATACACATAGTTTAGACAAACACATATGGTCTTTGACAACATCCTACAAAAAAGCATTAGTAGTTTGTAATGATTATGTTCTCATCTAATGGTCACCACATGCTAAAAATAGACCATTAGTAACACACAAAAATCTAATCTATATCCTAGGAGGAAATAAAAACCCTATATGTAGGTTTTGAGTGAAGTATGCACATTCTATCAACCAATTGTGCTCTAATAGAGAAAATTGAACCCCAAAAGGCCAAAATGACTTTAGATGTCTGCAAGTGTTCTTAGATAGTGCTAACTATGCCCATAGTGCACTTGGGACCCAGAAAGGCACAAGTGGGAGACTGGTTATAGATTGTCAGGAAATGAGCATTTCCCTAAACAATACCCAGAAAGTGAAATTTTGAAATCTACCCTACCAAGTGCACTCACACAGTGCAAACTATACCCATGGTGTAGTTGGGGCCCAAAAGGGTATAGTTGATTGTTTCTAAGTGTAGTTTTTAATATGGGAAGAACATATGGTGGTTACAATGACTCCTAGGCCCCTAAAACTACCTCCTAGAGGTCCCAAGTGTGCCTTGACATAGCAGAGTGCACCCTAGGACAAGAAGCTAAAATAATGCATAAATAAGAGTGTATAATCATGTTAGTATAACCCCTAATTAATCTAGATGTGATAAGGAAGTGAAGAGAGCCATTATACCCTTCTAATTGAACTCCTTCCTTGAACCTATAAGCACAAACACAAGAAACCCAAGTTAGTTAAGTGTGATTCATGTTGAGTTCACCAATTGTAGGACAAGAAAATGGGCTAATATCTAACATACTATGAGAAAAAGTCAAACTTAATAAACATACATTAATACCCTCTAGTCTACCATGAAATCCAAATAAACAAAGCATGCAACATAAAGTTAAAAACCCCCTCTTTCATTTGTAGTTCCCATGTACTTCTTTCTTCTCTATGTGATATAGCTCTAGTTGCCTGTAATGCACATAATTAAGAAGAAAAAGCCTATGATAAGGATATGAGATTATAAGAAGAAATTATTTATAATCATAAAGATACTAGGAAGTTAGGACCTCAAGACTTAAGACTTAGGACTCAAGACCAAAAATGAGAGGAAGAATGCTCAATTTATAATCATCATGAAAGATGAGAGCATTGGACTTGTCACCTTGGATATGCAACTTGGCAAGAGATTTCTTTGAGAATCTAGGACACATATGACACAAGATGCCAAATGTAGGATCGTATGATGCTTGCAAGATAGACATGACTTAAAATGGAAGAGGATATATGACACATCATTTAAAGCCAAGAATCTATGATAATGGAAGCCAAATATAGACATGTGTAAGGGAATAAGAATATATGGATTATGGAATATCTTAGCCAAGTGTAAATAGAGAATCCATGATGTTTCATGCCCATGTGTCATGATGATGTCAATATTATATGGAATAACTAAATTAAAAATCCATATATCCACAGAAATTGAAATTTGAAAATTGTGAATTTCCATGGTTTGTGAAGACACGTCAATTAATTATAATATATTAATTAATTGAAAATGTTAGTTAGGAAGAATAATTAGCAATATAAGATGAAAATTATTAGGATGACATAGGATTAAATTATGGGTTATTTAATCCTATAGAGAAAATTAGTAGATGATTGGCCAATTTGATTAGATAAGTGCAACAATATCCTTTAATGAAATTGTGATGATTATATAGATTGACTAGGATGATGATAGGTATAAAAAATCAATCGTCAAATTGATTGATTTATTATAATGGATAGCATATCAAGGACACATGATATGAACAAAGGATATGTAACACTTAACTGATATCGTAAATGCTACAAGATCGAGATTGATTGATATGGTTAATCATAATAACATTGATAGACACTGTCAATGTCATTAAAATTGTTGGATGATGTTGTGATATGACACTAAGGGACTCAACAATGTCAATGATTGAATGAAAAGAATGACAGTTTGACCTAGCACTGAGAGCTATGATAGTACTAAGGTTAGATTGATAGGTTTGCTACATTGATAGATTTTTGAGGTATTGAAAGCCACAAAAATGCGTAATTGGACAAATGATGATAGATTTTGGATGTTTGACATGTTCTAGGTTGATCAAGACTGATTCTAGGTGATTTTGGGTAGACTTGGGGTGATTTTGGGTTGATTTGATATGATTTTGAGTTGATGAAATGGCTTTTGGGTTGATCAGATATGATTATGAAATGATATACAAATGATGTGCAAGAGGATATGAATGATAAATAATATTTTTGGGATAAAATCAAGGCTGCCAAAAGATTAGAATTAGTGGAATGGCAAAATGGTATGAGTTAGTATGAAAATCTGATGAAATTGTAGATGCAAACCATTTTTGAGCATCTAAAAATAATTCTCCATTGTTTTCTTTTGTATTGAAAAGGTCTAGCATTGTCACTTAATGTCTAATATTGTAGAAATAATGTGTCACAAACATATCAACTAGCTCATTGAACTACTTGATACCTAGAGTTAACTAAGAAAAACCTTCCATATCTTGGCCTCCCAAACTTTGTGGAAATAGTCTCATAAGGTAAGTCTCATCATGAGATAGTTCAATGCAAGGAGCACATAATTCTCTAACATGGTCTTATGGATTTGTATTTCATTTATATTTGTAAAATTTTGGTAACTCAAAATGAGGAGAAAATGGATCCATGAATAAATTCTTATCAAAAGGATATGGGCATATGTCTTCTAAAGTGTACTTCTTCATTGATGATTTAGTTTGAATATCTTGGATTTTTTGGTGAAGATTTTATATTTTTTGTACAAGAGGATCTAATGATAATGTATATCTATATGGTGTGTTTCCTTGGATATGTGAATTTTGCATCCTATAATATTAAACCCTTGGGTGTTTATTTCTAGCATATTAATTACTTGAGGATTTGTATCATAGGTATTTATACCATAAATGTCTTCTTGTTCATCCAACCCTTGTGATGTTGTTGAACTTTTTTGTTGTAAAGGAACTTGATGAAAACCTTGTCTTAGTATTTGTTACACATAACTTTCAATAGGAACTTAATGGGGATAACCTTGTTGTGTAGATCCTCTTTGGGTTACCCTTTGTTGATAAGATTCTTCATATGTTAAACTTTATTTTTGAGAAGGATCTTGTAAGATTACATTTTATGTACTAAGACCTTGTTGGGTTACATCATGTACAAAACAACTATGTTAGCTAACCTTAATGAGGAGGTCCTTGTGCACTTAAATTTACTGGAATAGGACCTTGTTGGGTTATAAATTGTTAAAAATGACCTTATTGGGTGAAACCTTTTTGAGGAACTCCTTTTGGAGTTAAACTTGGAAAAGATCCTTGAGATGTTGCACTTTGGTGGGGACCTTATTGAGGTTGATTTTGTGTCAAAGGTCCTTGAGAATTCCCACTTTGTAATATGGGACCTTGAGATGATGAATTTTGTTGTGAAGAAGGACCTTGTAATGAAAAAACTTGTTGAGTAGTATCTTGTTATGTTAACCCTTGTTGAGTATGTCCTTATGATCAAATTTTGTGTGAAATACCTTGGTATTTTGAACCTAGTATAGGACCTTGAAAAGATTAGCTTTATTGAATAGGTCCTTGTAAAGGTAAAGTTTTTTTTTTGAAGGATCCCTTGATGGTAAAGTACCTTCTAAGGTTGAACCCTATTGAGAAATAGATGGTGTGGTTAACCCTTCTTGAGGAGGTCCTTGATCACTAGAAGTGTTCCTAAGTTTATTGAGACCAAAATCAATAGGTAGATTTACACCTTGTTGTGAAAGTCTAAGGAAGTGTCATTATGTCTAGGTCAAAGATTTTTTTCATTTTCTTTTAAAATATAGGGTCTTTCATGGCTTCCTTGATCTCATCTTCAATTGGTTCATTTCCCATTGAGTACGTAGAGTTCCTAACAGGTTTAGTGGGCCATGGATTCACATTTTTATTCATTTCTTCCATGTTGTCTTCTTGTTGTTGTGCTTTCATTTTTTTGAGCTCTAGTTTGAACCACCATAAAAGGTTAAAGTGTGGATGTTGGTTAAAGTCTTTGTTGAGGTGTTGAAATTTTGGATTTGATAATGAAACTCTAAGTCTATATGAGATAGGTACTCACTATGGTTTTGACAAAGAGGTTACAAAAATATTAATTTAAGTTTCTAGGTAGACAATAATAAATCTTGATAAGGAAACTGAATAAGATGTATCTATTCAACACTAGAGTTTACTTTTAAATATTTTCAAACTTTGATATGGTATGAATGGGATATGAAAATGGACATGAGGTTCAAACTATTTTGTATGTTATCTAGAAGTCTAAAGTGTTTATCTAGATAAAAGGATAAATTTAATGGGCATCTAAAAAATGTTTTATGTTTTTCTTGGAAATCTCTCTAGATGATGTAGGAACATGCTAGTTTGAGATGTTATCTTTCTTATCCATGTTTATTCTACCAATTTCTACCAAGTTGTAGTCATTGCCAAGTTGTCTAGTGATATCTAAGTTATCCAATGTTGGTTGAGCACTCCTTCTAGTACCTAGGGAACCTATTATTTACCAATGCTTGGTTTTTTCTTTAACCAAAATTTTCTAAGATTGGTTCTTAGTTTGAGACAACTTGTGTAATTAATTTGAATCACAAATTTAATGTTTGGATTTTTTCTAAGGATGTGTGTAGACCATTTTAGCATTGTTCATTTAATCATGTAATAGTATAGAATCTTATGTAATCCATTTTGGAAAGTATAAGGAGGGTTTTTATGTTTAGGTTAGATAGAAAGAATTGGACACATAGATAATTTAGAGAAGATTTTTATGAAAAAGAGAGATTGAAGCTAGATCATGGATCTTAAAGTTGTATTTTATCTCTGGCCATAACCTAGAATACCTTACAATTAGAAATGCATGTTAATAATTTTATCAATTAATAAAATTATATTATTTCTTCTATCCTTGATGTTGTTCTCTAAGTGGTTTTCTTCCATTGTGTTTTCTCAATAAGGTTGTTGGATAGTTAGGCATGCCTCTGACCTTAGTTGTTCATCTCTTCTTGCTTTAGGTGGTATTAGAGATTGATGCCCATCCTTGTGGATACTAGATCATGTAGAACCCTAACTTAGATTCAATTATAGGATGAAAACTCTATGGATTTGACCTATAACTTCCATTATGGACAAGTTGAGACAAATTATAGCAATATTAGATGTTATGGATACAACCTATAGGAGAGGAAGGAATCTTGATGATGTGAGTATTGATGAAGCAATAGTACAAAACCCTACTCCAAAACCTGAGGAATATTAGGATGGAAAATTGGACACAAACATTTTTTTGGATTAGATCTATGATATAGAAAAGCTATATTAGTTTGGAGGAAATCCTAATAATATGAAGGTGAATATTGTAGTCACTAAGTTGAATGGTTGTGCCTCACTATGGTAGGAGCATTTGTAGGCTAATAAACAAAGAAGAGAGGAAGAAAAAATAAGAACCTGGTTGAAAATGGTGAACAAGATGAAGAAGAAGTTTCCTTTTATTGATTACCAAGTTAGTTTGTTGAGAAAGATGAAAAAATTGAAATAAAAAGACATGACTATGAAAGAATATATTGAGGAATTCTATAGATTGGACATTAGATCTGGACACGTAGATGATGAGTTTGAGAAAGTTGCAACGTATCTAAATGGATTAAAATTTGGAATTCAAGATGAGATAAGTTTTTTGAAATTGGAAAGTGTGGAAGAATCATATCAATATGCCTCAAAAGCTGATGAGATCTTGATAAAGAAGCATGAACAAAGAAAAAGAGGTAGAATTTGTAGATTACAGAGAGGTAGAGGTAGATCTTATGGAGAATGTGGTAGAACTAACAATTATGTGCAAGATAAGGTAAAATATGACTAGAAAGATGATGGCAAAGGCAAGGCCAAATAGAAAGGTGGTAACTCCTAGCAAGGAGGGACTAATTCTTACTGAGGAAGAGGTAATTCTTATCCTAGAGGTGATTTTCATGGTAATTATTCTATATGTGGAAAATAAGGGCATAGATCCTTTGAGTGTAGATATTATGGTGAGAATGAACAAGGTAGAATAAAATTAATTATTCATGGAGACCTTGAGGATTCAATGAGTGGACCTGAGGCTAAAGAGAATCTGATGGTAAAGATAACTTTTTGTAATAAGGGAATTGATTAGGAACCTATCATGAGGAGAAGTATTTTCAAGACTAGATGTAAGATGGGTGGAAAATGTTGCAAAGTAATTACTAATAGTGGATGTTCAATGAATTTAGCATCAGAGGAGATGGTGAAAAAGTTGCAATTGCAAAGGTTCAAACACCCTAGACCATGTCATGTTTCATGGATCAAGGATGAACATAAGTTTTTGGTAAGTGAACAATCTGTTGTGACGTTCAAGACTAGAAATAACTTTGATGAAGTTAGGTGTGATGTTATGCCTATGGATTTTTGTCATATCCTATTGGATAGACCTTGGCAATATGATAGATATGCTATGTATGATGGAAAATTTAATCAATATACTCTTTGGGTGAATGGAAGAAAGGAAGTATTGTTTCCTTTGATTGAAAGTCTAGATGAGGTTAATTGTACTACTATTCAAGTTTGTGTAATCAATGGGAAGAAATTTGAAAAGGAGTTGAAGAATATTTGGTAGTAGTGATCAAATGAAAACAAGTAGTGATGACCAAGTGATAGCAAAAGCTAATAGTGTTAGTCGAATGACTATAAAATTGAATGCATTATGAATGAATATAAAGAAATTTTTGTAGAGGATATACCTAATGGTTTTCCACCAATAAGAAATATAAATCATTGTATGGATCTAATTCCTAGAGGTAGTTTTCCAAATAAATCACCATATAGGTTGACACCTATAGAAAATAAAGAAGTTACCAAACAAGTGCAAGATTTGTTGCAGAAAGGTTTGCTCAGAGAAAGTTTGAGTCTGTATGTTGTGTTGATTATATTAGCACCTAAGAAGAATGGAGAATGGAGAATGTGTACTAATTCTAGAGCTATTAACAAGATCACATTGAAATATAGGTTTCCTATGCTGAGGATGGATGATATAATGGATTTCTTGAGTGGAGAAAAGTATTTTACCAAGATTCATTTGAAGAGTGGTTATCATCAAATCAGAATCAAAGAAGTTGATAAATGGAAGACTACTTTGAAGACAAAATATGGTTTGTATGAATGGTTGGTTATGCATTTTTGTTTTAATTAATGCACCTATTAATTTCATGTGGTTAATGAATAAAGTTCTTATGATATTTTTGTGCAAGTTTGTGATTTTTTCTTTGGATGATATTCTATTATTTAGTAAGACCAAGGAAGAACATCGTGATCATGTTAGGTAGGAATTTTAAAGGTTGAAAGAGGAAAATTTTCTAATTAACTTGAAGAATTGTCCCTTTATGCAACAAGAAATTGTGTATTTGTTTTTTTGGTTTAGGAGCACCTTAGGGAAGGGTAATCCCTAATATGAATTTTAGATTATAAATATTCTATCCAACCATTGACCAAATAAGGACTAACCATAAAGTGCCAAGGTGTTCTTATAGAGTGTAAATAGTTTGAATTCAAGTGTTGTTCATGATCTAGTTGTTAAGACCTATTTATTGCTCTAAGGTCCTGATAGGATCACCTATGGTCAAAGTTGAAAAATACCTCAAAATTGAGGGATAGGTGTTAAAATTTATTCAGTAGGTGTTTCTAGATTAAATTGGATGGATTTTAGTCAAGTTAGATAGGTTTAAAGTGTTAAAAGGCCACCTTTGCAAATATTGCAAAAGTTTCTCATGACAACATTTCCACAATTTTAGGTAGAAATTGTAAATAGGTATAGAATTATACCTGATGGTCTAAGTATTTAAGAAAAAGGTATATAAGGATAAACCACTTCATTTTAGGGTCGTTGATTGTCATGTACAAACTATTCATGAGCAAGGAGCAAAATGTTGATAGGAAAAATGTTATTTTGGTCTAAGATCTATTTATTTGGATTGATACTCTTACTATTTTTCATGGATTATTTTCTTAAAAACATGTGAATAATATCTGAATATTTGTTTGAGGAATTTGGATACATTTTTATAGGTTTTATAAATTATCTAGTTTTGCTTTTTGTATTGGTATATACATAGTAGTTTGAATAAGAAGGGTTATAACTGGAATATCCATAGTTAAAACAAATTGGCCTTTAGGATTCAAGTAGTAGCCTTTTTAAATTATGTAAATATTCTTTTTTTAGGTTTCATGTACAAGTTTTTTATTTTTCCAAGTGAGCCCTAAGAAAGCCTGGAGTTGTTTGGGTAGGAACTAGAATGCTTGTTGGAGAGTTTTAATGAGTTTTCTCAATTTTTTTGTGCCAATCCTACTTGGAAAATGGTAAAGGTTGAGTCAAGAGTCCAAAAAACAAAGGAGAATATTTAAGAAGAAGATCCATGCATCAAACAAACTGAGTTTCTATAATTTCCCTAGAAACCCTTAAAAGTAGGGTTTTCTAGAAAAGTACACAACGATTACTTTGGAGGTTTAAAACCTAGAAAATCCTTGAGTATAGGTTGATATGAATAAAATTATAGAAGAAATAAAATGGGATTGTTAAGAAATTTTGGGTTTTTTTCAGATTCCTTTTTTGTAGGAGGCCTAACTGGGGCTCGTAGGGCTGCAAGGCTAAACTATGCAAGTTTTTCATTTTCAAGTTCAAAGAATCAAAAAAGGATGTAATGGTTGGGAAATGTCTAAGAACAAAATGAGGGTGGTCTAAACACCTATTTACCTTTTTGGGAACCATAAGTGTGTTTGATTGTGTGTGTATGAAAAAGCATGCTTTGGTGAGTTTGATAGAGAGTATTTTTAATTGATAGGTGAGTTTCTAGGTTGGATAGCACTAGAAAGAGATCCTCTAGGATAGGGTATTGAGAAAGGACCCTAGAAAGGCTAGGAGAAATCATTTAAAAGAGAAAGGAAGCTCTAGGTGTGAGAAACTCCCTATCAAAGCAGTATCAAATCTATTGAAATGCTTGGGAAGTGAGTAGTGGATGTCAATAGAAAGAGAATCCATAGGGGAAAATTCTATGGTGAACAATGTAAAATTGGAAAGGGATTTATCAAAGAAGTAAGAGAAGAATAAACTTCTTGAAGAAATTGTTGAAGAGATGAAGTAGAAATTGGAAAATGTGGCAGAGACTATAGAAGAGATGAAAGAATAGTTAGAAGGAGAGAAAGACAAAGACAAGAAAAAATAAGAAGATGAGATAGCACCAACACCAAATCCTCCATTGGTAAAGGAACCTTTCTTCAAAGTCTTGAAGGCACTAAGTAGAAAAGCATTAGAAGGCATACCTATTTTGAATGGAAAAATAGATGTAGAAGCAATTATGGAATGGATTGAAGACATGGAGAATCACTTTTAATGTGATGACATTTCAAAGGCCCAAAGAGTAAAGATAGGAAAATCAAGATTGAGAGGACATATATTAACTTGGTGGAAGTTCTTGCAAGAAGAGAGAGAAAAGGAAAACAAGAAACCCATAACAAATTGGAAGACTATGGTAGCTAAGATAAAGAAAACTTACCTACCAAAGGATTATGGTATTCAATTACATGAGAAAAGAAAAATCTTGACACAAAGACATTTAGATGTGTCTACCTATACAGAGGAGTTTCAAAAGTTAAGCCTTAGGTCTAGAGTACAAGGAATTGAGAGCATTAAGGTGGCTAGGTATTTGGATGGCCTTAGATGGAACATAAAGTAGGAGTTGAGTCTCTTTTCCCTTACAATGCTACATAGTTGTTATCAGATGGCTCTTAAGGTGGAAGAAAAACTAAAGAAAAAATAAGAATCTAGCAACAAGGGAAGAGGAAGAGGTAGAGATTCCATATGTGGTCTTAGAGGAGGTTCTATTGGAAGAGGCAATGAGAATAGAGGCCAAGGAGACTCTAAGTTAGGTGAAAAACTCATGACTCTATTAAAAAAGAAGGTTATGGTAGAGGAAGAGGTTTTTCTAGTGGTGGAAGACGAAGATTGGGTGGATTTTAGAGAATCTCACATTTTTCATCCATGGAGTGTTACAACTATGGGCAATTAGGTCACCCTACCTATAGGTGTCTTGATAAACCATAATCTTCACATGGAGAGAAGAAAATAAGCTATTTGCAAGAGGAGGACTATAAACATTATAAGGTAAGGTTAGACTTAGAGAAAGGTGAAAATATTATGTTTAGAAGAGTATTGATAAAGAACCTATTAAGGATGAGCATAAGAAAAGGACGCTTCTTTTTAGTGTCAAATGGAATATATTGGGAAAGGTGTGTAGATTCATTATTGACTTTGGGTCCACTGATAATGTTATCTTGGAAGAGGTACTTCAAAAGTTGAAACTTACTAAAATACCTCATGTGTGTCCCTACAAGGTCACTTAGTTGAACAAGGAGCAATTAATGAGCAAGTATGGGTTGATTTTACCATGGGTAAGTATCAAGACAAGATACTTTGTGATTTTTTACCAATGGATGCATGTCATTTGTTTCTTGTAAGACCATGACATTATGATAGGGAAGCACTCCATCATGGCAAGAAGAACAAGTACTCATTTAAGAAGAATTGAGTCACTTATAAGATACAGTGATTACTAGAAGAGTTAATTGTGGAGAAGGTAGAAGCCAATGCACTCTTGATGAGTGGAAAAGAGTACTTGAAGTATCTAAAATAGGGAGGAGGAATTGGTTATGCAATCATGGTGAAGCCAAAGGAGGAGGATTCACCAAATTAAGCATCTATACCTATAGAAGTACAACAACTACTAGATCACTTTAACAACATCATATGTGATGGAGTAGCACCTAAATTACCCCCAAAGAGAGAAATAAGTCATCAAAATAACTTTATACTAAGAACATCTTTGTTGAAAAAAATTGTATACAAGATGACACCTAAGAAAAATAAGGAGAATGCAAGGAAAGTCCAAGAGCTTCTTGACAAAGGGTTGATTAGAAAAAGAATAAGCCCATGCATTGTTCTAGTTGTCATAGTCCCTAAAAAGGGAGGTAAGTGGAGAATGTGGGCAGATTCTAGGGCAATAAATAGGATAATGATTGTTGGAAATATAAGATAGGATAGGTTATTGAGAGGGGAGGGGTGAATCAAGAACCAATAAAACTTATTCTTATCTCCTTCATACATATTATGATCTAATTGAATGCATGAGAAATTGAAAGCATTAAAATATTCATAACACTTTGGCAGACAATATGGTGACCTAGAAACCTTCCAAATAGAAAGTAAAATTGGGGTGGGGATGATACCCATAAGATTTAGTACTATAGTATAAAGTTGGCATGTTAAGGCTTACAATGATCACTTCTGATGATCTACCCTTTTGGAAGAAATAAGGACTACTAGGTCCACCTTGTAAAAATATTTACAAAACATACAATGAAGTATGCACTCAATAAATAGATTTTCAAATGATTGTTAAGTCTACCTTGTGAAAGGATTTAACTGTTCCACCTATTAGGATGAACTAGTGGCTAATCTTTGATCTACAACTCTAATTTGTTGTATGAAATTCCTTTGTAGTCTAATGATCACCTTGTTGTGATATATAAATCCTTGCTTCTCCTTATACTTCTTTTAGCCTTTTTAGTTTTTGATTTATGGTCTTGCTTACATATTACATCTTTAGAACCAAGTACATATTACATCTTTAGTGCATATTGCATATTTGGTTCTAAAGTTGTAATATTACATATTTGGTTCTAAAGATACACTTAGTGAAGTTCTGATACTTGGAAACTATTTTCAATGCTCAACATAGTCATGCACTCAGTAGAGATAGAAGTTTGGTTCATACTAATCACTTCCAAGTAGTTTGAACTTAGTCTTCATTGATTACTCAATGAACACTGTGAAACTCAACATATAAACTGAATTACTTGGTTGAAAGTACATGGCTCAATCAATAATAGATTCACATCACTAAAGCTACAAACGTGGTAAACACTGAAGAACTCATTTTGCACTAAGAAACTCTGTAAAAACTATGAATCTCAATTTATACTAATAATCACCAACTTGGTAGATACTGCTCAGTGAGAACTTAATACTATTCTTGGAACTTGGTAGGAACTAAAGAAATCAGCCTAATTTACTTGGTTAACACTATAAACTGCAAGATAAGCTTAGTAGCTACTAAACATATGGTTAAGTGTGTGCGTGTGACTAATAAAAAAACTTGACTGTAATGTCAATAATCTCCCCCTTTGGCATTAGTGTCAAAACACTTATCAATCAAAAACTAAATACTCAAAATTTTAAGTTCAAAACAATCTTTAGTCTTTATCCAGTGTGTTCAACTCAGTAACATACTCTATTTTTGAGATTTTTCAAAATTTCTTTTGTAAGAGAAGTTTTTTGATTATATATACATGTATATGTATAATATTGTGATGCTCCCCCATTCACATATATACATCATACTTTACTTTCTATATACATATATCTTATCTCTCTCATATTATATCTTCTCTTCTCATCTTCTCCCCCTTTAATGCATCTTCTCATTTTGTCCACCTTTTTGACATTAATGCCAAAGTTGTATGTTACATGGTAATACAAAAATGTGACAAGAAGTCTGAATGTACCTTTAAAATTAGTGGCATTGTCTTGTCCCAACTTTCTTGTAACACCTTCCTTACATGTAATGCAATCTGCACTTCTGTTGATAGCACCATCATGTGATCAGATATGGAGAATTTATTGTCATGGATGAGAGTTTTGGCATATGAAATGTGTTTTTGCAATGCATCCATGTTTGGAAGAATCATGCCTTTAATGTCTACAAGTGTGGCCCTGATTCTGGCTTCTTCCCTTAATAATTTTTCCTGCATATTAGTCAAAAATTTGATCTTTGTGTAATGAGTAGAACTATAGCTCAGGTCAAGTGATAACTAGTGTGCACCTACCTTCAACTATTCATCTATCTTGGAGAGTATATCTTTCATTTCCTGAGTAAAGATAGATTTATCGTATAATTTACTAAATAGAGAAGTGGCATTTTTGGAAGAGGTTTCCAATGAGCTAAGGATGGTAGACAAGTCTACTTGATATATTGCAATTTTATGTACAACTAGCTCCAATACATTGTTTTCAAATTTCTTCTCTTCTCCTTGAAAAAAAATTTCATTCCCATTCAAATCTTCATTAAATTTATGAACAACTTCTACTAACTAAACCAAAATAGGTTGTGTACTATCAACCTCAATACCGAGTGCATCTACAAGTATATTCTTTGCATCTTCTAGAACTTAATTTTCTCTATTTCCTCCTTTCTAAGCCTCTATTATTTAGCTTTCTTTTGAAATAGCTCACTGACTATGTGCATTTGATCAAGATTTAAATTTTGGCCCTAGTTAGGAATTGGTTTACCATCCTTCCATTGAGTGGTATAAGGATAGTTCTGCATTCTCAGTTGTCTATTGAAATTGTTGTTGTTCACTGGGGCTTTCTCGCCAACATTAAGCTTATGTGTAGTAAAATTAGTTGGGTTATCTTTTTCAACAAGTCCAATACCTAACCTATTGTAGGTTCTTTAGGTTTCTTACTTGCAAGAGTTTTATCAACCTCCTTTTTATTGTTATTCCTAGGATTAAACAACTTTGGGTCATCTCTCCTACCAAGCTTGCCAAATGCTTTCCTATTATTTTCAGTATTTAATACAATCTTATAAGCATCTCTCAAAGTTTTAGGATCTTTATCTCTTAACTGGTAAGCCATCTTTCTATCAAAGGCATTAAAATAGGTTGTAAGACAAACATCCTCATTCAACCTCATAACCTAAAACAATTTGTACATCCCTTTAAGGAATCTCACATTGAAATCAAATGTTGATTCTTTAGGGTTCTTCTTGATGTTATTGAAATCATTTAACATAAAACTAGCATTAGTATTATCTCCATATTGTTATTTAAATAATTTTTCCAAATTACTCTATGAACTAATGATGTCATCAAGTAATATTCTAAACCAATTCCTTGCATCTTCAGTCAGTGAATGACCAAATGACTTCATCACTACATCCTCATGTTCAACTTTATAGTCATTTAGCATATCTATAAAAATCCTCGAGTGTTTTTCACCAGTAACAACATTATTCAAGGAGAACTTGACAACTTTATCTCTTTAATTAAAAGATATAGGGTGTGGAGAACCAGGAACACCTAAAAATGACATGTGTCTATATTTTTCCATGTAATTAGACTTCTTCTGAAAACTAGCAACATTTGAGGTGCTTGCTACATTGGTTTGGTTGAGAAAAACACTTTGAGATTGTTGAGGTTGGACGAAAGGGAATTGAGTACTAATGGTGGGTCATGAGGCAAGGGTAGATTGAGATATTCCCTGATTTGAAATTACTGGTCCACAAGTAGGTACAGAAGCTGTTGCTGGTGTAGACAAGTTTGGCCATGAAGCCAACACAGAATTAGACTTTATGAACTGAATTTTTCTCCTAGTTTCTATAGCTTGGGCTTCATTCTCAACCTTTTTGAGTTCCTTTGAAAGATCTTATTTCTCTTTCCTAGCCTTTTCTAGATCTAAATCTAATTTTTACATAGTGGGGTTTACATATTTACTTGTTCCTACTTGAGGCTCATTTATCTGGATTCCTATAGCTTTTCCTTTTCCTTTATCTATCTATTTGATAGTAGGTTCTACCTGGTTATTTTCGATAAGCTTGTAGGGTTCAACTTGGGAAATAATAGGTTCTTGTCTTTGGCTTAGAAACTTTTCTTGTTCCTAAACTTTGGTTCTCAAACTATCTACATCTCTAAAGACATCAATATGGAGAATTGAATTTCTTTCTTCTAAATTTTTTTTTTGTTCTTTTAAGGTAGTCATGCTTCTAAGAAAATTATCTCTTTCAATAATAGCATCTAGGGTGGCTTGTTCTCTTTCCTTTTCTAGATGAGCATGTTTAGCTTCTTCCTCAGTGACCCATTTCTTCAAAACTCCTATCTCTGATCATACTTCCTTAGGATCTATAGAAGTGGCTTCTAAATTAGTAGGATCATCCAAATCTATAAGATTAGTTTCCATGTATGCAATTTCTCTAGGATTAAAAGGATCTTCAAATGCACTCCTAAATCCTAGCCTATGATTCATCTCGGCTATTAGATCTAGCCTAGGGGATGCATTCCCTACTGGTGACATAGCCTTATCCTGATAATTTTTTTATCTTGTAATGGGGTACTAAATATTCCTCCCAAGAGTCTCATGGTTTCTAATCTAGAACTAAGTGAAAAAGACTCTCCCTACCACTAGTTAGTATTGAGAATTAACTGATACACTACTTGTTGGTTTCCAGGTGGGGTTTGGGTCTACCTTTTTCTTATTCAAGTTCTTCCTACCACCTTGAGGTAAGTTAGTATACATTGGTACATTAGGATTGGCTCTTGTGTAAGCTCTTGTGTTTTTCCTTTTATCAACCATATTTGTTATTTAGCAAATAAGCACTAGCTTCAAAACCTTGACTAAGTCACCACACTATTCATAGGGAAAAGTAACAATAAAATAAATCCTAGCTTTAGGGAAAGGACACAAGATAATATAAACATATATGACACAGAGGAACCAATCAAAAAAATCATAAAATTGCAACTCTAGCTTGACAGAAAAGACACTTGAAAGGGTTGTATACATCAATGTACACATGTCGCATTTGGGTTTCCTTTTCTTTCTAAATTCTTAAGGTTTGTCACTAAAACAAGTCCACCATAACCAAAAATAGTACTATAATGATCTGACAAACATGTACACAACATGACCAAAGAAATTTTAGTACTTCTCACATATGTGTCGAACAACTCCCTAATAAAGTTACCATTTTGTTGGTGTTTTTCAACTACTGAACAACAAAAGCTCAATACCAAGGTAATAATACTTACAAATCTAGGGATTAGCTACTTCCCATTAACAATTGTGTGCGCATACTATTTGGATCCAACTTCAACAAAACCAACACTAATTTTCTACTCTTTAGGTTCTTCAAAACCAAGGTGGGTGTACCTAGGGGATTATTCAAATGAATGTTGTTGTATGCAAATCCTATTAGTTTCATTCTAATTCTCATCTTCTATCTCTAACATATACATAGTTTATATATACCTTGACAATTTCAGGTGATATACATCCCTCGTAAGTATATTTGGTCACAATTCTCCTTAGGTTTGCAAATATTTTGTTGACAATAGTAGCTAACTAAGACTCAAAGATCAAATGAAAATGAGTGTTGACTAGTATTTACAATCTTTAATAGTAAAATAAAAATTATTTTTAAAAAATGATCTTAATGCTGATTTATGACCTTCCTTATGCAAATTAAAATAATCAGATTAGTTCCCTATCCATTAGGGATTCAGAGTCTATTCAATTCCTAGATCTAATTGATTGCATTACAACAAATATTATTAATAGCTCTCATTGGATCTCATACTTACCAACATCCATCCTATTACTATGGCAATACCATCAATATCCCTAAATCATTTACTTAATTCATTGAATTAAAAGTAATAATGAATTGGCATAAAATTTAACATTAATTGCAATCAATTGGACAAGCTTTTGCTTCTACAACTTCAAAATAGCCATATAGTAGAATTGGAGGCAAGATTTAGAGAGAACATAAATGGGGAAAATTCATGTTCTTCATTAACTTTCTTTCAAAATTGTATACAATTGCATAAAACTCAAAATGATTCAGAATAAGGACATCTAGATCCTACCAAACTGGTGTATTCTCTTCAAATTTGTAGAAAACACATATCACAAAATATACATCAAGAGTATTGGACCGGATAGATTTAATAAAACTAATAAGTTCAACTATTCTAACCCCTTCTCCAACCCTAGAATCTCACTTATATAGGGTGAGATATAACAAGCCTTAGTCTAGGAGAAAAAGATAGTTGTCCCTTTAGATAGAAGAAATTTACATTTTGCTTAACAAAAAGACAAAATTTTGTGTAACAAAAAGCTAATACATCATATTATTCCTTTGGTAGGCTCCTCTTCTATTACATTTTCAAATGCTACAAATCCCATGATTGACCTTTAGTTATTTTGAGTCCTCGGCATATGTAGCTATCAAGTTCACCAGTGATGTGTCAAGCTCCGATTCCTAGAAATTCACCTCTACTTTGGCATTTTCACTTGCATCATCATGTACTACCATGGTGATAGTTATATTTGGTTTCATTTATGCCACATCATCCATCTGGCCTAAGCTACTTTCCACATGAGATGATTGTCCTTGTTTGTCTTCTTTTCTCCTTTGATCTTCTAAAGGTGCATCAATGATCTGTATTTCATCTAGATTCATCTCATCATCATTACGCTCAACCTCTTCCCACTATTCATCAGAAACAACATCAGCCATCAACTTTTCAAAGAGGGTGTCATCTAGAAAATTAAATTGTAGAATACCTCTTTGCTTTTTGATCACATATTCTGCCTCTTTATCAATACCTGACAAAATCTTTCTTTAAAGAATCAAAGAATAGCTTGGCCTTCACTACTTCTTCTATTTTGGATGCCAACCATGCAAGTCCATTTTCATTTATGACTCGTTCATTCTTAAACAAAATAGATCATCTAATTCTTTAGCCCATTCATCTTTATTTTTCTTATCCAAAGCAAGTGGGAATAAATCACTTTTCTTACTCTTGTACTTATCCAAATAGTTAACAATTATTCTTTGTAGCTCAACTCTCTTATCATCAAATTTTGTGAGATCATGAGCAAGATCATAAGTTATTTCAATATGATCATGTGAAGACCTTATGACAAAGTAGCACAAGAATCTAATTTCCTTTCTTCTCTTACTTCACTTATTGACAATAGGTTTCAAGGCCTCATCACTTGCTTTTATTTCATCCCACATGTCTATTACCTTTTCTAATTGATCATAAAACAATGGACATTCAATTTTATCAACTAGATACATGAAAGCCTTTCTTGGTTTGTCTTCATATTTCATATTCAGCTCTACATGTAAAGCCCACAATTTGCTCTTCTCTTCTTCAAAATCTTTAGCTATGTAATATTTCAGCCTTTGTGGAGTACTTTTTATTTCTATGAGAGGAGTGGATTTAAAAGGTTCCACCAAAGAGCAAGGATATGTAATCCTTGGCCTGGAAGATCTCCCTATTACCTTATTATCAAGTTCAATTCTTTTCTAAACCTCTTTATTATATGCTTCCAAAACTCTCTCATACTTGGCTTGCAACTCCAATATCTAATTCTCATCCTTCTTTGCAGTGGCCAAAGTCAATTGAGATGTCCCAACATTTAAATGTGTAGCCTCTATAGAAGTTGTATCCTCTACTCTTTTTACAGTTAAATTACCAATCAGCCCAGTACTATCTTATTGCAGAGACATTGTTCTAGATGCTTTTCTAATGGACCAAATAACCAAAGAAGCTTGGTCTATACTGAATTTAGCACTTGATATCTCCTTTTTATTTTGGTCCAGTGTACCTAATCTATTGGGAAAAAAATTAAAAATTAGGGCATCTACTATATCGCAATTGGGAAGCAATAAAACACCTAATGCTCTCATCATTTCTCTCCCTTCCTCAGGGGTCAAATTTTGAACCTCTTTTATCATCTCATCTTTTATTTGTGTCTAGATGGCTACATCTTCAATCTCTAGTTTCTTAGCCTTCAATTTATTGCATCTTTCCTCATATTGTCTATGTTTTTCCTCCATGCAAATTGATGGAAGGCTCTAGAATTAACAAAACTATCATCTAACAAAAATTGATGACTGGCCTACTCTATCACAAGGTTTAGTTCCCTTCCCTTAAAATCTACCATTGTCAATTCAAGGCTTGTCATAGGGGGCTCTTGGGGCTTTCCCTCATCTAATTCTACCTAGGCAATAAAAATTCCTCCTTGGTACCCTAGTTGTTCAATCTATTCTTCATTGAAATGTTCCTCTCCAATTCATAAAGGGGATTGTGTAGGTGAATATTTCTCAATGTGAGGACCTTGCTCTTTCATTATTTTTTTCCTCTTGGGAGAGGACTTATCAGGTCCTTCTACGAAGGCAACACTAGTGGATGCTATTATTTTTTTTCCATTATTCACAGTGGCCTTCTTAATTTGAATCACATTATAGCTTGACCTTCTCTGGACAATCAATTTTCCTACCCCTAGATTGGTATTGAATCCCAATCTCCTCATTACCTCCTTACCCCTTTCTTGATGAGCATTAATAAAAAATTATTTTTTCTCATTCATAGCTTCTACTATTTCAGGGAAAGAAATCATGATTTTATTAATTCTATCTTCCTCTATGGTGGCATTACCCAAAGGATCATAATCTCCATCAAAATAATGAATAAAATCCAAAACCCTTGAGAAAATCTCCACTTTTCTTTCTTGGTTTCTTGCTCCTGCAAGGAGAACTCATTTCTTATTATGTCTTCAAGAAAGTATGACTCGTGTTTTATTTTGCCCAACTTAGCTCTGTGCCTAAAGGCTAAGTAATAGAATTCCTCAGTGTCACAAAAATGTGGATGAGAGATAGCCATCTTGTACTAATCTGGTATTTTATAAAGAAAAAGCCAACCCCCTTTTGTGATCACAAATTGGTGGGCAGCAGTGCAACTTGGGAAAATTGAGCCTCTACCCCTTTTCACCAGATAACTCTCCTCCAATCTTCCTAACTACCACAAAATTTCAGCTACCCCTACCTTTAATGGAACTTGGTAGGGAAATACATGAGGGGTTCCTTTAAAACCATAAATCCTAAGAATAGTGGGGATAAAGTATGGGATAATGTCTCCCCAATTATGTGATACTTTCAAACCAATATGATTATCCATGGGCCTGATAAGACTTACTAGTGCCTTAGGCACTTTGGAATTGTCAATTAATAAAAGGCACCTCAATTTTGAAGCAAAGTGCCTATCAAATCTAACAAAACTAACTATTTTTGCATCCCATGTCATATCTACACTCCATAACTAGACTGGCAGTGCTCTCCATCTTGATCTCTATTCAACTTCATTTCCTTACCAAAATATGTTACTCCTTTGCACAAAAGCATATGCATCAGCAAAGAATAGTAACCTAAAGTTTTCTCTACCTTTCCTTTTGCAATCCCAACCAGGCTTATGTGAATTTCTTCTACTAAGTAGGAAGAAAAATCAAAAATAATATCAACACCAAAAGAAGAAATCTGAACAATCATATACATAAAACTTATGGGCATAAAATATTGTTCATCTTCAGCAAAAATTCTACATAGAGTCATGTATGCCTCCATAGTCCAAATATTTTTGTTACTTTTGGTAAAGTTCCAATTGTACCTACATGTGCCCTCAGTGCACCCTGTCTAATTGCACCCTTCTTTGATATATATTCCTTTTCTAACTCTTGTAGGTCGATGGGCACATGATATGTTATCAAAGGCTCTAGACCAAATACCTCTTGAATCTCCTCAGGGCTAATTATGACCAGAGGCTCACCATCAACTATCCTTATTACTCTAATTGCTTTTTGCAATAGCCTCCAAGAGGTCATAATCCATAAAAACACTAGGAACTACTAGCTTTCCTAAGTCAAAGTTCTAGATATTTGCATGTGGGGAAAATAAATTCCTTTCAAAAAATGATTTTTTAAAAAGTGAAAGCCCAGTTTGAGAAATCTTGGCATCCCTAACCCAATTCCCCTTATCATATAGCCCGTCTACAATCTTGAGTCTAGGGTTTAATGAGGTCAACTTTTTTACTTTAATAGTCTCATTTGTAGACTCAGGAGTAATTCAAGAAGGTTGTCATGGATATTCTAGGCCAAATAGTCTTCCTGACCAAAGAAAACCTTCTTTGGAGGCATGACAAATATAACTTGTAGAAAACTAATGTACTATAGAGAGTATAGAACATAGGGACTTACTTGATTTTTTGCTTTTTCTTCTCTGTAACTTTGCGAAGCTATACAAAAAAATAGAAATTGTCTTATGTTTTGATCAAGACCAGCAAAAATTCTCACTAATTTCTTTTCTCAAGGACTAAAAGCTTGTTCGCATGGGATGGAAATGGCAAAAAATTTTGCAATATACTCTTTTTTTCACTTGCACATGAATCTTTCATTCCTCATAAATGAACTATAAGGGAAATAGAGTCACACCACCTTCTACTTTCAAATTTGCACCATCAATCTTAGAATATCCGATGATCTAGGAGTGAAAATAGGGATGAGTCATCTTCCACTCACCATGTTGGAGGTCAATCCAATGAAATTTCTCAACATGTGATTTTCCTTTATTGCTAGCATTACAAAATGGACCCACTAATCCTTGAGGACATGTGTCACCAAGTTGCTACATTGCTATGCATAAAGAGCGAGCATGTTGTATATGCAACATAGCGACAACTATTGATTCCATCTCAATCTGATGGCAAGAATTTGATTCATTTTTCAATACAATTGTGGTAGGTCCCCCTTTCATTCCCTTTGATCACTATGTCACTACCCTTAAAAAGCAAGCAACTCCCCATAGTGACGAAACGATAATCATTGATCTAATTTAATCCAACAATCACAATCTCTCATCTGCTCTTCTGACTTCGGTGTGGGTCTATGTCATTGATGACTTAGAAATGTCCTATCAAACTAGTAGATAATTTAATATTCTAATCCCTACTATGATATCACATGGTTGGGCTCCATTGTGTTTCACATTTTCAAGTTAGGTGGTATATCATTGTTGGCAAGGTGCAAGAACTTTTCGGTCATGACATAGTGACTTCTCATGTTCTTGAAATTTTTGGTGCATACATGTTTCCTTGCAAGATGCCAATGTCTCTAGGAGATTACATGGCTCATTCCTGATGAGATGATTATTGGGACCCACCTTCTAAAATCACTATCACAAAACCAATTCTTGTCAAGTCATTGTGTCGCTACCGTTGAGATTCATTATTTTTTCAGTCATGACATAGCGACCTCATGAATACTATTTAGAATTTGGCACTAGGAATTCCTCCACATTTCCCTCATAATTTCAATGATCAATGTCTTTGATAGAGTAATAAATGCACATATCCATATTATCACTTGGGAACTTTATGGTCACCATCAGTTTTAAAAACTATTGTCCTCTTTATTCTTTGGTAAGGCACTATGTCACTATTGGAAGGGTGCAAGAACTTTACAGTCGTGACATATTGACCTACTGGGAAGAACTAAACTCTAGTGATACCAATTTCAACTTCCTCCTACTGGTTCTTTTTTTGACACTGACAATTATGACATTAAGCACATCACAAACTTTCAAAATAGTGAAGATTTCCTATACTGACCCTACACTTTACGACACTGCCAATCCATTTCATGGTAGTTGCTATGTTGCATGCATTAAAAACCTTGTATTTCATCTATGCAATATAATGACCATTGTAGATTTTATAAAAGTTGGATGGTGCAAATCTCTTCGACATCAAGCAATTTTTAAAGTAGAAAATTTAGAAGGATCCAAAGGAATATTTGAAATTTAAAAAGCCTTGTGCCCAATTAAAATTTAAAAAACACAAGACCTAATATGAGTAACTAGGCACAAAACTTATGGTTTAAAAGGGATTTTCCTAGGGTTTTAAAAGTACAAAGCCAAAAAACCAACACCCTAGCAGGCAAGTAATATATCTTATTCTATTTTTTATACCTAGAGCTTAGATAATTTATTTTATAAACACTAGACCAACAGTGGTGCTATCTGGGGACATTGAAACCACTAGATTCAAAAGAGGGCTTAGAATCCCTGGGAGAAAGTAGACCTCACATATGACTTTCCTTACAACCTGAAAACTTTGAGAGAGGAGCAAAAATAGGGAAAACTATGCATAGGAAACTCTACAGAGATTAAGGATATACAAATGTACATAAAACCTAAAACTACTATTCATGGATAAAATAAGTATTTCAGAATAAATACTTCTTCAAGAACTGTCCATGAACTCATAACTCAAGAATGTTACCTAATAAATCCCTTAACAAATAAGAATCTTCTCCCCATGAAGCTTCAATTAGATAGGGACCCAAATTTTCCATGTTTTCCTTTTTCTTCAATTCTTGCATCCACACGAGGACCAAATCTTCAGATTCATACTTTTATTGGAATTAACAAGTAGGAAGATTTACTTTTGAGAGGGTGGGTTAATCAGAAGTAACTCACTTTTATCCTTTTAAATTATTTTAACTAAAACCATTCACATGCATCTAATCCATCTAATAAACATGAAAGTAAAGACATGCACTAAAATAGACAACACAATATTTGGTAACCTAGAAAGCCTCCAAAATGAGAAGGTAAAACTGGGGTGGGGATGACACCCACAAAATATCACTATAGCAATGTGTAACTATTCAAGGTTATAATATTTGACCACTTCCAATGGTCTACCCTATGAAAGGCCTATCTTGTTAAAGACTTTTACACTCTATCAAAAGTGACCTAGTTAAAGGATTTCACTATCCTACTAAAAGTAGGCCTATTTAAAGGACTTTAGTACATTCACTTGGAATGCTACCCTATTAAAGGATTTAAAAAAGGCTATTAGGCCAACCTAAGTCCACAGGATTTCCATTATCTAATACAATTTATAGAGAGTATTAGAAAGTGTTTGACCTAATAGCTTTGCAATCTCTGATTGTTGATTCCAAATCCTTGTTTTTCTCTATCACTCTGATCCTTGCTTGATCTAATATGTCACTCTATGATATTCTAGTACTTTGTTCTTTCAACAACTAGATTCTACAATTCTACTTTGTTCTTCACTAAGTCTCTAACACTTATGAATTTTTCTATATTTCACCCATACAATTCTCTTATCCTTACATTTAATGGGTTTTTGTCCTCCTTTTAAAGATTTTGAAGACTTAGGATTAGGTATGAATCTATGATCAATATTAAATCTTCATTTCCTACTCATTCCTTGAACTTTTCTTATTAGTTGCATGCCTTCTCCATTTTTCTTATTGGTTGCATGTTGATTGCATAGGTAATGCAAAAGATCCATTCTTATCTTTAAGATCCTTCGAGATTCATCCTATGTCAGCTCTAGAAATGGTTTGCATCTAAGTTTGTGAAGGCACAAACTCATATGCTGATATCTATGTTACTCGGCACATACTAGTTGTTGATGCTCATCACATATAGAAAAAATTTCTCACTTGGCTCCTATAGTGATTCTATTCCACTCGACATCTATACTGACTCAGTACCTTATACTTTTCTTGGCGCTTGAACTTCACTCGGCACTTGAAGTTTTCTCAGCTCCTGAAGTTCACTCGGCACCTATTACATTTACTAGTTTGACACATGTTGTAACTCAGCATCAACTATTTACTTAGCATCTATACATATTTTACTTGACATGTGTTACTAGCTCAACATGAGCTTAGTAAACATCTTAATTGTGTTGACACAAAATAGTCAAAACCAATCTTAGATTCAACAACCTCTCCCTTTTGACATAAGCGTCAAAAACACTTAGTAGTATATCAAATTCTAATCTATTTGAGTAAAATATGCATACAATTTGGCATATATACAAAACTTCAAAACTTCTCAAAAATTTGTATACCTCAAAGTCTTGTAGCTCCCCCTGAGCTGGTGTTCCATTACCATTCCTGTTGTAGACCCCTAAATCTGATTACATCAATAAGTAATCATATTTAGTCATCTGTAAGGACATTATTGATTAAATATTTATTATTTAATTAATTAATCATCATCTCCTAGTTAATTTATTTATTTAATTAACTATAGTCCAATTGATAAAATAAAATGATCACCCAAAATTAATTTATCAATTAAATCCCTATTCCTCTATTAAATTGGATAAATCATTAAAACAAGTCAATTTAATTCCATATTCCCATTTTATTGAATAAACCATTTAATAAAATATTTGAAATCCTAAAAGCCTTCCTAAACCCTATCCTAACCCCTAATCCAACCCATTCACCCATACTAACCTCACTTAGCCTCTTAACTAACCCATCCCATCAAAGCTAAATCACTTACCCCCTATCCTCCCTTCTAAGCTAATCCTAATCCCTTTCTAATCATGTGCACAATCATAAACATGGGTGAAGACTTGTTAACCCAAGCCGAATACAAAAAACTCAACCACACCTCTTACATCCCCAAAATATCTTTTACACCTCTCTTAATGACTCTTACATACTCAACCACCCTCATCAAGCCTTTGACCAACCCTTATCCTATCCTCTCACACCCATCCTCCTTGTGACAAGTGTCACCTCCCTATTAGTGCTAAACTATCACAATCCTTGTGCTCCCTTTTGAGTGCATCCTAACCCTCCCTCACCATCTCATCATCTTGACATCTTGACCATCCATTCCTTCAACTCTTGGCTTATGAATTGAACCTTCTCCCTTCACTAAAATTGTCCACCTTCCATGCAAAGTTATAATGCTATTTTGAGAGCTTAGAAACTACCAAAATACCATTATAATGCTGAAATACCTCCATGACTCCCTTGTTGAAACCCTCACCCATGCACACACTTGGTAAAAAACCCCATCCATTAGAAGCTTGAGCACAAAGTGAGTATACATCCCCTCTCATCAAGGACATAGCTTAATCATCATGAGAAGCATTTGAGGAGTTTACCATTCTTGGTCTACTTTCCTCCATATTGGTTCTCTTTGGTCCTATCATAAGTGTTTTCCATGTTTAGTATGGTTAAAGCTTCTATTTAATAGTTAGTTTTCAATTTACACTACCAAACTAGGTGATACACCTGTAACCAAAACTTTTGTGTTGAATTTGTCTGATACTCTTTGCCTTTGTTTCTATATCTTTGTATCATGTTTCTACTTCCTATACTATGTATCTATTATTATATTCCATTCTGTATCTACAACTCCCCCAAAACATTATATCTCCTCTTAATTATTTCTCCCTCTTAACTATATCTCCCCCTTTTTGACACTTATGTCAAAGCGTTCTAAGGATTAAGACCATATTTTGCCAAAAATGTTTTATTTACCTCCATGATCATCTTGAGAGAAGCATCCCAATTATTCAAGGCTATCTCCAATGACTTATGTTGGATTGTTGTCTCTACTGCAAGATGAACAAGGCCTTCTAAAGTAGAAAGATTTGGGTCTTTCTTCAGTACATTTTCTACATAGGCCTAATCCTTATGAAGTACTTCGAGATGTGAAGTTATGGAGGATTGAATTTGAATGAGTTTTGCCTTAATATTGGCTTCCTCTTCTATCAACATAGGTAGTTCTTTCTATGTGTGAAGTGTTTGGAAAAAATGCTTCTCACTCTGAGCTGGATCTTTTGGCAATTAAGTGCTGGGAATCTTTAGATTTTTTTCTAAGCTCAGTATGAGGAACCACACAAATTTGTGTACAATGAGAATGTATTCTCAATTATCTTTTCACCTTTTCAATTTTCTTCACAAATTTAACTTGTGAGAGTGCTATTTCACTTGATACCTTCTCATTCACTTTCATCTAAAATTTCTTTTCAGGCCATTCCAATAATTTAACATTGGCTTCTAGGTCCTCATTTTGTACTTGGTCCACAATGTTGGATAATTGCTCCATTATAGGTTGAGTTTCATCAGGTACTTGCAAGCTAAATGCATCAAGAAATATTTCTTTGATCTCCACTAGTGCTTGCTTCTACCTATACTCATTTCTGAGTATCTCTTGCCTCTTTCTCCTTTCTAGTGCATCTTGCACTTCATTTATCTACTACATATTCATGGTTCTTGAGTCATACCTTGGTATGACTATTTCTTCATCAAGTGTAGAGTTGTCATAGTGAAGTACCCTTGCAACTTTGGTAGTGCTCAAGCCTGGTGTTGATATTTGCAATGGTACTGCATCAGTGCTTAGCTTCTTCTGAGGAGTCCCTAAGGTAAGAAAGTTTACCAATGTTTGTATTGCCTCCTACTACTTAGGGGTTTTCTCCACTTCTTTCTCCTCTCCTCTACTACCTTTCTCAATGATAACAATTTGTGGACATGCACCTTGGGTTTGTTCTGCAGAAACATCTTGTCCTATTTATTCCTTTGTTTGTTCCTCGACAGTTATTGTCATTCTAACTATAGATTCAACCTTAGCAGTTTTGTCATGTTCTTCTTGCTCTTTAGGTTGTGTAGATTGTTCTTTTGTGGTTTCTTTCTCCCTTATTATTTTTCCTACCACTTTCTATAACTCATGAACACTCACCAATACTAGATTTGTGAAAAGTTATGCCTATAAAGTTGATTGGTGAAGGATCTTCTTGAGATCCTCTGTAGTTAAAGGATTGATGTTCTGAGCTAAGGTGTCAAGAACATCCTATGTAGTCACTGTATCTACATATTTTGTATGTTGAGGGCTTGGTAGGGGTAGTTGGGTGTCTTGGACACTCTTTTTAGTCTGTTGTTCTTCACCTATTGACTCTTCACCATGTGTCTTCACTATCTGTTTTGTTGGCTCTTTTTCTCCTTCATCTTTTTCTCGTTATTTTTCTTCATCTTTCTCATTCTCTTATTATTCTTCATCATTCCTACCCTCAACTGGATCTTCCTTTCCTTCTTTTATAGTTGTCAAACCATAGATCAATTTCCATGTTTGTGTGGATTTCTGAACAACATCTTCAATTTGATTTTGCAAAATATTAAAAGCTCTATATTTGGGTGCAAATTTGCTCCCATGCTTCTTATTAGCCTTTGTTATTTGACCCTTGGTGAGGTCTGGCATTACATGAGACAATTTAAAATCTCTTATTTCTTTCTCCATTTTAAGATATTAATGCCACTTATTTTCAACCAATGAACTCAGCTCCTTAGGAATTGAAGTGTCTAGTTCAAGTGGGGTAGTCTTGAACTTAGCCATCATAGGATAGATGGATTCTTCCACTATGCTTTGTTTTTATTTTGAAAACTTATTGAATTCTATGGTCTTTAGACTAGACATATCTACATTATCTCTTATATTATTGCAAATATTTTCTAATTTAGATGTGGTGGAGCGTCTTACCAATCTAAATTGATCTTCATCAGACTTTATTCTCTTCTCATTTGATTCTAGAGGTGCAACATACTTCCTCCTCTTTTTCTACTCAGTTGGTCCTACTTTTTCTAATGCCTTTTGTTTTACCTACTCTTTTGCCCCTTGTGTAGTAGCCTTGGTGTCAACCCTTGTAGTTGGCTTGGCTAGGCTTGGCTTTGTAGGTTTCTTCTTCTTCCCTTTGGGTTGGGCAACTAGCTACTTCTGTGCTTTCCTTTTTTGTGGCTTGGCCTTTGGAGCTTCTTTCTCGAAACCTTCCTCTTCATCTACATCTTCTCCCATTTCTTGGGTTAGGGCAAGTGGCCATTAATCTTGCTCCTCTTCATCTCCCTCAGCATCTTCTCCTTCTTCTTCTACTTCTTTTGCAGTGTCTTCTCCAAATTTTTCTTTGAGCTTCTTTACAAGCTTGTCTTTCTTCTTCAAGGTGGAGGTGATATTCATCTCCATATCCACTTTGGATCTCACCACATCATAGGTTCCAAAATGTGGTGCATCCTTATCAATTTCTTTTGCTAATAAAGTAGTTATTGCAGTTGATGCCTTATCTATGTTAATCTCATATCCAAGAGGTCTCAACCATCTCACTCTTGGTATGACTGCTTGTATGTATGTGTAATTAATATCTATAAGAAAATAGACTTCATTAACATGTTTCTCTGCCAAGGAAAATGGAATTATGAGCCTCTGCTTCATTGATTTCTTAAAATCTTCAAAATAACTAGTCATCAAGGTCTGAAAATTAGCTCCCATCTGCTCTATGTATTCATTTACCTATGCTATGATAGACCTATCATTCTTCCATGCTACTTTACCAAAAGAAGGGAATTCATTTTGTACATAAAATAAAATGCATATCAAAATTGTACCAAATTTGTATTAGGCTCCCTTTTTTCTTCTAATGGTTGCTAGATTTTCATATATCTATTGTAGTTGCAGCTTTGCAAGATCATATGTATGATCCTTCTTCACCAGCTTATATCCTACATCCACTACTACACAAGGCACACTGTTGAGTCTACTAGAATAGTAGAAGTTTTGTGCAATGACCCTTAGTGCAAAGTCAACTAGGGGGTCTTGGATGGTGTTAATTGTCATCCCTCTTTTATTCCATTTTGTAGCTGTTTTCTTCTCAATTACCTCCTTAGAGTCACTTCTAAGGGTCTTCGGCCGATCTAGGGTTGGGTAACCTATCACTCTATGAAAAATCCTCTTTGTGATCTTTATGGGGCCATCTTCCAACCACAGACTACCATCATGCACTCGGCTCAACACTAGTCTAATCCATTCTATCTTAAACACTATGGGGAAATTTAGGGCTCGCGTCAAACCCTTCCTCTCAAAAATTTAATACTTGTCCTTCAACACTCCATTATCACACAATTTCTCATATTTCTCCCTTATTTCCATGTCACCTATGCCTCCTATCTTGCAATTATAACATTTCCTTATGTCTTGAACCATTACAAATTTTGGGGGTATGATGGAAAGGGCTCTAGCAAGATCATTCTTGTATGCAACCTCTGGGATTGGATGAAAAATCAAGTTACCTAACCTCCTTGGACACTAATTAAACTTCAAATGTATCCTTTTCCTGATCTTTTCTTGAGCTAGATGCCATTTTTCACAAACAAGGGTTTCAACACAATTAAAACATGAAACTACATAGCTTGGCATAGTTGTAAATACCTTATAATCGATGGAATCATGCTTGAATGTTGTTGGAATCTTTGTATACACTAGATTCTTCACCTTGGATTCACTCTTTGCTCTTTCTTTTCTTTGCTCTATTTTCTTGATAAATAAAAATGAATGAAAATATGATATTATACCCTATTTTCATCGCATTTAATGCTCAGTACATTTACAACTATCTACTTGGCTTCTGAAGAATTCTACATTACTCGACTTCCATTTCATTTCCACCACTCTACTTCCATAGGAGTATTATTTTCTCAAATTCAACTAAGATTTCTTCTTCACTCGACTTCCTCTACCAACTTGACTTCTACAGTCTTGACAATCAACTCATCTTGTATTGGTTTTTTACTCAACTTCTAAGGACAACTCAGCAACACTGGTAAAATCTTTAATTTGAATTTTTTTCATGCTAATCTCTTATTTTTTAGTACTTCCTTTTCTAGGAATTGATGCATGATGAAATTTTTAAATCATTCCCTTATGCCTTCTCTTGCTTGGTTAGATGATGTGTGACCACTTGACCTACTAGGTGAAGTGATTCCTTCATTTGGTATGCTACTCCCATCTTTCTTCTTCCATGTCTTGTTCATTTCTCCTTTGATGTGTTGAGCATCTACCTTCTCTTTACCTTTGTCATTCTTTGAGTTGGGTGCCTTTGACTCTGTTGGGCAATTCCTGCTAATATGACCAATCTTCAAGCAACTAAAAAACATGGTTTGGCTCAACCATCTGCCATAATTACCTCTAAAATGTGTCCTTATGCAATTTTTAGGAATGTGTCCATATTCTTGATAGTAATTATAGTTATACCTGGTGTTGTAGTCCCAATTATAGTGATGGCCATGGTTACCTTCCCTTGTTGCCTAATTTGATGTCCACATAGCCTTTGATCTCCACTCAAATGCTCTATGTCCATACTTCTTATAATTTTTGCAATGACCTTCAAATTTTGGTGTTTTGATAGTCCTAGTCCTGCAGTTATGTCCTTGATGTCCGTTTTTTTGTACTTGTGACAATAACTTACATTCTTAGGCTTGTCATGCTGATGGATATTCTTACACCTACATAGATTAGAGGTATGTCCCTTTTTACCATAGAAACTACAAGTAGGTTTAGTGTTCTTACCTTTGTTACTCCTTTCTTCAGCAGTCTTGGAATATTTTCCTTGTTCAATGGTAGTGTAACCTAGTCTTAAGGTATCATTACTAGCCCTTGGTGATTTCAGTAGTTGCTCAAAGTACTTGATGGCCTAATTGGGTTTATTGAAGCTTTCTACAATTTCCTTCTCTCTTTTAGATCATTTTTCAATTGCTCATTTTTCATTTTTAGTGTAGAGATCTCAATGTCTTTCATATTCAACTCATGATGTGCATTCATCATCTGACTTAGGGTGTCTAGCTGCATGTTGGAAATTCTTTCAAACTCAATTGTCTTTTCCTCTAGTCTATTGGTAAGATTTATCTTGTCATCTCCTATCATGGCTTTTTCTTCAATGGCTCTGTTCTTTTGTTCAGTAACTTCACAAAGCATTATGGCTTGTGATTCTTGTTCAAGCTTGTGTATTCTGATTTCTTCTAGTTGAGCTCTATTTTTCTCCATTAGGTCTACTATTGCTACATCAAACTCTTTGAAATCTCCATTTGAAAAAAAATTTGAGGTGTCAATCTCCTTGACCTATGTGTCATTTTTAGCTATGGTAATCTCTTTTCTTCTTTTTAAGGATTTCCTCAGTTCTCCTCTAGCTTCTTCCAAAGCATGTAAAGCAAGTTGTATGTCAATTGCTTGATTCTCTATGATCTTTCCAAGTTTATAAACTTCCATTTCCATATCTTTTTTCCAAGCTGTAAGGATGCTTCTTGTGAGAACTAGGCTCTAATACCAATTGTTGGAATCAACAAGTAGGAAGATTTACTTTTGAGAAGGGGGGTGAATCAAAAGTAACTCACTTTTATCCTTTTAAATTCTTTTAACTAAATCCATTCACATGCATCCAATCCATCTAATAAACATGAAAGTAAAGACATGCATGAAAATAGACAACACAAGATTTGGTAATCCATAAACCCTCCAAAATGAGAAGGTAAAATTGGGGTGGGGATGACACCCACAAAATATCACTGTAGCAATGTGTAACTATTCAATGTTACAATATTCAACCACTTCCAATGGTCTACCCTATTAAAGGCCTATCCTATTAAAGACTTTTACACTCTGTCAAAAGTGACCTAGTTAAAAGATTTCACTACCCTGCTAAAAGTAGGCCTGGTTAAAGGACTTTAGTACATTCACTTGGAATACCACCCTATTAAAAGATTTACAAATGGCTACTAGGCCAACCTAAGTCCATAGGATTTCCATATCTAATACAATTGTTAGAAAGTCTTGACCTGATAGCTTTGCAATATTCAATTGTAATATCTTCATCATACAACTAGATGTAATTATAGATCCCTACCAAGTTATTTTGAGACATCCTTGCCTGAATTCCATACACAATATCAAAAGGTTCTACACCAATGGCTTTCTTCACAGTCACCCTATTAGCCCATATAGCTAATTGTAGTTTAGAATCCCATGCCTTCTTGTTATCATCTAGGGTTCTCTTAATAATGTTTAACAAGCTTTTGTTTGTAGATCCAACTTGTCCATTTCCTTGTGGATGGTAAGGAGAAGATTTTGATCTTGTTATCCATACTTATCACAAAATTTTATAAATTACTCAGATCTGAAGCACATTGCATTGTCTGTCACAATTCTCTAAGGACTACCAAATCTTGATATAATGTTATTTATCAAAAAATTGTTAACAACCTTACTAGTTGGATTTTTTGTAGGGATTTCCTCAACCCACTTTGTAAAGTAATTAGTAGCAACTAATATCTAGGAATAGCCATTACTAGACTTGGGAGAAATCTTACCTATAATATCCATTCCCCATTGCTGAAATGGTGCTTGAGCTTCAATTGGCTTTAGTAGAGTATTTCTTAAAAATTTTAATTTACATGCGAACCTTTGATAGGCATCACACTTTCTAACCATTACTTGAGAATCTTTAAAAATGGATGGCCACCAGAATCCAACTCTCATTACCTTATGTGCACTGGTCTTGGCCATATAATGTCCTCCATAGACTCCAAAATGCATTTCCTTTAATATGTTTGTCAATTTCTTCTAATCAACACGCTTTAGCAATACTCCTTCAAAATTTCTCCACCATAAGCTATTATGAACAATAATATATCTAATAGCTTGTAACTTGGTGCTTCTCTTTTCATTTTTAGCCAAATGAGGAGGAACTTCCATGTGTTGTAGATAATGGATAACATTAATATACCACTCACAGTGGTCCATATCACACAAGCCTGACTTTAAGTCATCTATCACCAAGTTTATTCAATTAGCATCCAAATTGGAGTGAACCATAAGCTTAGCTAATCCTTGGCCTCTTACCAATTTTGTTATCTATATTTTAATGTTAAACTCTTGGATGTTGTTGATCCATCTACATCTTCTACTCGATACTTTTTGTTGAAAAAATATGTCTTTTATAGTAGCACTGGGTACAAATGCAATGACAATGGCACCTATTAAGTAGCATCTAAAAGCCTTAATAGCCTTAACCAAAGCACAAGCTTGCTTCTTATTTATCTCATAGCCTTAATAGCCTTAACCAAAGCATAAGCTTTCTTCTTATTTATCTCATAGTTTAGATTAGCAAACTATAATGATTTTCTAAAAAATACAATTGGTTGTTCATATCCTTCCTCATTTTTTTGCAACAAGACATTAGCTATAGTATGGAAAGATGCAAAAGAGAATATGTGCATTGGCTTTGTGTAACCTGGAGTCCTAAGGACTAGAGAATTCTTTATGGTAGTTTAATAGCCTTAAATGCCTATGAAGGTTCACCATTCCAGTTGATAGTAGCTCCTTTCTTAAGCATTTTTGAAATAGGTTTGCTAATCTCAGCAAAGTTAGTAACAAACCTCCTCAAAAAGTTAACTTTCCCAAAGAAATATTCTATTCCCTTCACATTCTTTGGCTTAGGAACCTTATCAATGGCTACCACTCTCTTAGGATCTATCTTTACTCCATCCTTTGATACTATATGTCTCAATAGTTTGCCTTTAGTTACCCCAAGTGTACATTTCTTAGGGTTTAATGACACTCCATATTCCAATGCTTTGATAAAAATCTTCTCCAAATGCCTGCAATGGTCTTCAGCCCTTTTGGAATAAGCTATAAGGTCATCTCAATATACAACATTAAACTTATTGATGTACTCATGGAAAGCTAAATCCATAACCCTTTTAAAAGTGGCACCAACATTAATCAACCCAAATGGCATTCTCACATACACATAAGTTCCGCATGGAGTTGTAAATATTGTCTTAAAATGTTCTTCTTCTTTTACCAGGACCTGGTTATACCCTGAGAACCCATCCATCATGGACATAAGTTTAGAACCAATTACTTGCTGCAACATGGCCTCCATGTTTGGCCACCCATAATTATCTTTTAGGGAAGCAATGTTTAGATTTCTGAAATCCACACATAGTTTGATGTCTCCATTCTTTTTCCTAAAAGGTACTAGATTTGAGACCCAATTAGAATTTTTAATAGGTTTAATTATCCCTCCATCCCTTAATTTCATCAATTCCTCTTGCATTTTAGGGGCTAAAGTGGGATTGACTGGTCTCTGCTTCTGTCTGAAAGGTTTTACATTATCCTTTAATGATATGACTTGTTGAAAAAAATCTTCTCTATAAGCTTTTAGGTCATCATATGACCATGCAAAAACATGTCTATATTTTCTCAGTAGATCAATCAAAGGTTTTTTTATTTTAACTAACAAATTATGACCAATATAAACTTTTTTGGGGGCCTCATTAGTTCCAAGGTTTATTTCTTCTAGCTCTTGGGGTTTATAATCTATAGCCCCAAGTTTTACCCTATCTTGGTTGTCAAACTTGTTCTTTAAAACAACCAGACCCTTAAGTATTTTATTAGTCTTTAATTGTATGACCTCTTCACCAAAATTTTTTTCCTTACCATCTATATTTTCAACCAAATCACTACAATCCAATTCTTGACCATGGTATTTATCTTCATTCAACAAGAAATTTACAATGTCTTTGTCATCTTCAAATACTTGCTCATGTTCAATATTGTCAAGTATTGAGGCTCTATTCTAGACCTCAATCTACCAAACTCTTGCAAATGATACCTCCTATGGTTTAACTGCTACATTTTCTAATAAGTTAGCCATCTTATTCTAATTTTTATCTCTCCATGAAATATTGAATACATAAAAAAATTATATCTGATCCTAGAGATCATTTCTATATTGTTGCAATCTTTTATTTTTAGAAGCATGTTTCCCCCTTATCTATGATATAACCAATTTAGAATCACCTATAACATGCAACTGTCTAATTCCATGGTGGATAGAAACTTTCAATCCTAACAATAGAGCTTCATATTTAGCTAAATTGTTGGTGCATGAAAAATTTAGGGTGAAGGAGTATCTAGAAGTATTCTTTTTGAGAGAAACAAAAACCACCCCTACCCCTAAACCTTCTTTAGAGATAGCCCCATCAAAGAACATGGTCCATAATATTGGTGAATCCATACAACACTCAACTTTATGCTCAATCATAGCAGGCAACTTCTCAACTTCTTGGATAATTAACTCAAATCTTAATACATTCACATCTATTTCCAAGAAACAAGTAGAATCTTTGTCAATTTCTTTCCCCAAAATATGACTAACCCTTGGCTCTTTGTCTACTTTAACAGCCTTATCCCCTATGTGAAAAGTTTCATAGGTTAGGTCACATTGTAGGCTACCTCCCATAGCAGCACTCCATTTTCTAGAAAGCAACATTCCATAATATGGAGGAATATCAACTACAAGGATTGACATTGTCAATTCTACCTCAAGGTATACAACTAGCTTAAATGGTAAAGCATTGATAGTACTTATGACTGGAACTTCTCTAGCATCCATACCTCTACATCTACCTTGCTTAGTGTCTACTTTCAACCCCAGGGCTTCCATTACTTTGAAGGGCATGATGGTGTTAGAAGCTCCTGAATCTATCATGCAATTTTTTAGGGTTTTTCCCTTTATAATTAGCCTAAGAAAGAAGGGGTCAATATCTTATATATATGCTACTGATGAATCATCCAAGAAGATTTGGGGAATTTGAGATATAATACCACTATCTTCTACTACCGATGGGGTTTGCTAAATGACATTTTGTTTACAATATTGTCATTATTTCCTATCCCTCCCAACCATACAAAGGCTTTGCTTTTATGCTCTTCAATTCTAAATAGTTCAGATAAAGGTGCTTTAATAGTAATTTGTGACAACATTGATATCATGTCAATAGGATCAAATATAATGGGCTTCATAATCATACCTCGAGTAGAAACCTTTTGAATAGCAAGCATTATTGTTTTCTTTACAATATCAAATCCTGATTTCTTTTCTTGCACAATTGCTTTTGTTGTCTCATTTGTTTGGAATTGAACCTTCTTCTTTGGTTCCCACTTCTTGGTTTTGATGTCTTTAAATTTAACTATCTCTACGTTATCCTTCTTTTCTTCATCTTTCATCTTTTGTGTAACATCCTTTATGAATATACCAGAAGGCTTCCCAACATCATTATTAACTATTCAATTTCTCAAATTGTAATTGCTATGCACTTGGGAAATCATCACTATAGTGATCCTATCAATCTCCTCTTTAGAGGGCATTCTCAAGTTTATATGGTAAACTTCATAAGATTGAACACATACCTTATCTTCATCACAACCTTTGTCATCTAAAAATACTTCTTGATGATGTAACTAATAGGCAACTCTCTTATTTGCAAGATCACTCTTAGTTTCTTCCAAATCAGAATCCATACAATCGTCACACATGTTGACCATATTACAACTTACATCATCAGGGTTTTTTTCTTCTTCCTCCTCATTTTGTGCATTTTGACCTGAAACAAATGATTGATCAACTGCATAATACTCTAAAGAGTGAAGTGATTGACATATAATACGCCATGGCACATCATCATTCATATTAACAGTGCTTCTTTGGAAAGGATCTGGTGTACCCTTATCTTTTACATTTTGGACCTTGTTAGGAAATTGTTTACTATCCTTCCATTGAGTGGTATAAGTATAGTTCTGCAAACTAAGTTGTCTATTGAAATTGTTGTTTTTTACTGGGGATTTCTTGCAAAAATTAGGCTTATGTGTAGTAAAACTAGTTGGGTCCATATTTTTCAACAACTTGTCTAATACCTAACCTATTATAGGTTCTTTAGGTTTCTTACCTATAGGAGTTTTATCAACCTCCTTCTTATTTTTATTCCTAGGATTAAACAAGTTTGAGTCATCTCTCCTACCAAGCTCACTAGATGCTTTCCTATTATTTTCAATGTTTACTGCAATCTTATAAGCATCTCTCAAAGTTTTAGGGTCTTTATCTCTTAACTAGTAAGCCATTTTTCTATAAAAGGAATTAAAATAGGTTGTAAGACAAACATCCTCATTCAACCTCATAACCTAGAACAATTTGTACATCCATTTTTGGAATCTCACATTGAAATCAAATGTGGACTCATTACAATTCTTCTTGATGTTAATGAAATCGTCTAACATAAAACCAGCATTAGTATTATCTCCATATTGTTCTTTAAACAATTTTTCCAAAAGACTCCATGAACTAATGTGGTCATCAGGTAATCTTCTAAACCAATCCCTTGCATCTTTAGTTAGTGAATGAACAAATAACTTTATCACTATATCCTCATGTTCAACTTCAAAATCATTTAGCATATCTATGAAAACTCTCAAGTGCTCTTCATCAGTAACAACATTATTCCCAGAGAACTTGACAACTTTATCTCTTAAATCAAAAGATATAGGGTGTGGAGAACTAGGAATACCTACAAATTACATTTATCTATATTTTCCATGTAGATGGGATTCTTCTAAAAACTTGCAACATTTCAAGTGCTTGCTACATTGGCTTGGCTGAGAACAACACTTTGAGATTGTTGAGGTTGGACAATAGGGACTTGAGTACTAATGGTGGGTGATGAGGTAGGGGTAGATTGAGATATTCCCTAATTTGAAATTACTAGTTCACAAGTAGGTATAGAAGTTGCTACCAGTATAGACAAGTTTGGCTATGAAGCCAACATAGAATTAGACTTTATGAACTAAATTTTTCTCCTAGTTTCTGCAGCTTGAGCTTCATTCTCAACCTTTCCGAGTTCCTTTGAAAGATCTTCTTTCTCTTTCCTAGCCTTTTCTAGATCTAAATCTAATTTTGACATAGTGGGTTTTACAGATTTACTTGTTGCTACTTGAGGCTCATTTATCTCAATTCCTATAGCTTTGCCTTTTCCTTTATCTACCTGTTTGATAGTAGGTTCTATCTAGTTATTTTGGATAGGCTTGTAGGGTTGAACTTGGGAAATAAAAAGTTCTTATCTTTGGCATAGAAGCTTTTCTTGTTCCTAAACTTTGATTCTCAAACTATCTACATCTCCAAAGACATTAGTATGGAGGATTGAAGTTCTTTCTTCTAACTACTTGTTTTTTTCTTTTAAGGCAGCCATCCTTCTAAGAAAATTATCTCTTTCAAAAATGGCATTTAGGGTGGCTTGTTATCTTTCCTTTTCTAGATGAGCATGTTTAGCTTCTTCCTCAACAACCCATTTCTTCAAAATTCCTATCTCTGATCATACTTCCTTAGGATCTACAAAAGTGGCTTCTGAATCAATAGGATCATCCAAATCTATAAGATTAGTTTCCATGTATGGGATTTCTCTAGGATTAAAAGGATCTTCAAATGCACTCTTAAATCCTAGCCTATAATTCATCTCAGCTATCAAATCTATCCTAGGGGATGCATTCCCTACTGGTGACATATCCTTGTCTTGATAGATTCTTTCATTTTTAATGGGGTATTAAATATTCCTCCCAAGAGTCTCATGGTTTCTTATTTGGTACTGAGTGAAGAAGACTCTCTCCCTACCACTGGTTAGTATTAAGAATTAGTTGATACACTACCTCTTGTTTTCTAGGTGGGGTTTGGGTCTTCCTTTTCTTATTCAGGTTCTTCCTACCACCTTGAGGTAAGTCAGTATACATTGGTACATCAGGATTGGCTCTTGTGTAAGCTCTTGTGTTTCTCCTTTTATCAGCCATATTTGTTATTTATCAAATAAGCACTAGCTTCAAAACCTTGACTGAGTTGCCACCCTATTTGTAGGGAAAAGTAATAATAAAATAAATCCTAGCTTTAGGGAAAGGACACAAGATAATATAAACATATATAACACAGAGAAACCAATCACAAAAATCATAAGATTGCAACTCTGGCTTGACAAATAAGACATTTGAAAGTGTTGTATACATCAGTGTACACATGTGGCATTTGGGTTTCCTTTTCTTTTTAAATTCTCAAGGTTTGTCACTAAAACAAGTCCACAATAACCACAAATAGTACTGAAATGATTTGACAAACACGTACACAACACGACCAAAGAAACTATAGTACTTCTCACGTATGTGTCGAACAACTCCCTAGTAGAGTCACCATTTTGTTTGTTTTTTTCAACTACTGAACAACAAAAACTCAATACCAATGTAATAATACTCACAAATCAAGGGATTAGCTACTTCCTATTAGCAATTATGTGTGCATACTATTTGGATCCAACTTCAACAAAACCAAGACTAGTTTTCTACTCTTTAGGCTCTGCAAAACCAAGGTGGGTGTACCTAAGGGATGATTCAAATCAATGTTGTTGTATGTGAATACTATTAGTTTCATTCTTATTCTCATCTTCTATCTCTAACATATACATAGTTTATCTATTCCTTGACACTTTTAGGTAATATATATCCCTTGTAAGCATATTTGGTCACAATTCTCCTTAGGTTTACAAATATTTCTTGACAATAGTAGCTAACTAAGACTCAGAGATTAGATACAAATGAGTGCTAACCAGCATTTACAATCTTGAATAGTAAAATAAAAATTATTTTGAAAAATGATCTTGATGCTGATTTATGACCTTTCTTATGCAAATTAAAATAATCAGAGCAGTGCCCTATCCATTGGGAATTCAAAGTCTATTCAATTCCTAGATCTAATTGATTACATTACAACCAATATATTTAATAGCTCTTACTAGATCTCATACTTTCCAACACCTATCCTATTACTATGGAAATCCCATCAATATTAGTAAAGCATATACTTAATTAATTTAATTAAAAGAAATAATGAATTGACATACAATTTAACATCAATTGTATTCAATTGGACAAGTTTTTTCTTCTACGACTTCAAAATAGCCATTTAGTAGTATTGGAGACAAGATTCAAAGAGAACATAAATGGGGATAGTTCATGTTCTTCATTAACTTTCTTTGAAAATTTTATACCATTGCATAAAACTCAGAGTGACTCAGAATAAGGATATCTAGATCCTGCCAAACTGTTGTATTCTCTTCAAATTTGTAGAAAAGACATATCACAAAATATACATCAAGAGTATTGAACTAGAAAAACTTAATAAAACTAATAAGTTCAACTATTTCAACCCCTTCTCTAGCACTAAAATCTCACTTATATAGGGTGAGATGCAACAGGCTTCAAGATAGGAGAAAAAATAGTTGTCCCTTTAGAGAGAAGAAATTTACATTTTGCTTAACAAAAAGACAAAAAAATTTGTAATAGAAAGCTAATACATCATATTATTCCTTTGGTAGGACCCTCTTCTATTACATTTTCAAATGCTACAAATCCCATGATTGACCTTTAGTTATTTTGAGTCCTCGGCATATGTGGCTATCAAGTTCACTAGTGATGTGTCAGGCTCTGATTCTTGCAAATTCACCTCTACTCTAGCATTTCCACTTGCATCATCATGTACTACCATGGTGATAGTTATATTTAGTTTCATTTCTACCACATCATCCATCTAGCCTAAGGTCATTTCTACATGAGATGACTACCCTTATTTGTCTTCTTCTCTCCTTTGATCTTTTGAAGGTGCATTAATGATATGTATCTCATCTGGATTCATCTCATCATTATCACTCTCAACCTCTTCCCACTGTTCATCAAAAGCAACATTAGTCATCCACTTGTCAAAGAGGGTGTCATCTAGTGATGCATGATACACAAAAGAAAACAAAAACTTGTGGAGGAGAGAGAAAGTGAAGAAAATAGAAAGAAAATTTTTAAAAAAAGAAAATAGAAAAAATGAAGGAAAGAGGAATTTCTATTTTCAAGGTGCATAGGTGGCGTCAATAGAAAATAAGATAAATAGTTGTCATTCCATTCATCGAGGTGTGTAGGTGGAATTCTAGAAGGTTGTGGATAAATCATGTATTTAATATTTGTTGGGTTCTTATTTGTATTTGGGTGGGAATTTAATATTTGTTTTAAGGTAGTTGTATTTACCTTTTATCCCATATTGGTTGTGTTTGTAATGTCTTGAGTTAGAAGTGCCTATTTAAACAAGGCTTATGATTATTTGTAATCAAGCTCGGGAAGTAGAAGTCTTCAAGAAAAATCTCTTTGTGTAAGCTCTTCGAGTATAACCTCTTGAAGGATAGGCTCTTTTTGGTGTGCAAACTAGTTAGAAGCTCTCACTGTAGAAGCTCTCTTATATTGTAAGAGTTTGGACTTCTCTCATTTGGAGAATATTGTAAAGATTTTAAAGTATAATAAAATTTCTTGGGAAGCATTTTATATCTCCTTGTCTCCATATTGTTGCATTCTTGCTTGTGAGTTGGTAAGGATGGTGTGGCCCTTCATCATCTAGCCATTTAAATTGTAAAATATCTCTTTGCTTTTTGGTCACATATTCTACCTCTTTATCAATACTAACAAAATCTTGTTTTAATTATCAAAGAATAATTGGTTCTTCACTATTTCTATTGTGGCAGCCCACCATGCATGTCCCTTTTCATTTATGACTTCATTCATTCTTAAAGTAAATAGATCATCTAATTCTTTAGCCCATTCATCTTTATTTTTCAATTTATTTTTCTTATCCAAAGCAAGTGGGAATAAATCAATTTTCTTACTCTTGTACTTATCCAAATAGTCAACAATTCTTGTTTGTAGCACTCTCTTATCATCAAATTCTATGAGATCATGAGCAATATCATAAGTTATTTCAATATGATCATGTGAAGACCTTATGACAGAGTAGCACAAGAATGTGATTTCCTTTCTCCTCTTACTCCACTTATTGACAATAGGTTTCAAGACCTCATCATTTGTTTTTATTTCATCCCACATGTTTATTACCTTTTCTAATTGATCATAAAACAATGGCCATTCAATTTTATCAACTAGATACATGAGATCCTTTCTCAGTTTGTCTTCATATGGCACATTCTGCTCTACATTTAAAGCCCACAATTTGCTCTTCTCTTCTTCAAAATTTATAGTTGTGTAATATAGTGGCCTTTGTGGAGTATCTAGTATTTCTATGCGATGAGTGGATTTAAAAGGTTACACCAGAGGGTGAGGATATGTAATCCTTGGCCTAGAAGACCTCCCCATTACCTTATTTTCAAGTTCAATTATATTCTGAACCTCTATATTATATGCTTCCAAAACTCTCTCATACTTGGCTTGCAACTCCAATCTCTTATTCTCATCCTTCTCTGCAATGGTCAAAGTCAATTGAGATGTCCCAAAATTTAAATGTGCAGCCTCTACAAAAGTTGTATCCTCTACTCTTTTTACAATTAAATTACCAATCAGCCCAGTACTATCTGATTGCAGAGACATTGTTCTAGATGCTTTTCTGATGGACCAAATAACCAAAGTAGCTTGATTTGTACTGAATTTAATACCTAATATTTCCTCTCTTTTTTTGGTCCATTGTATCTAATTTATTGGAAATAAAATTTAAAATTAGGGCATCAGCTATATCCCAATTGGGACGTAATAAAACACTAGATGCTCTCACCATTTCTCTCCCTTCCTCAAGGGTCAGGCTTTGAAACTCTTTTATCATCTCATCTTTTATTTGTGTCTAAATGGTTGCATCTTCAATCTCTAGTTGCTCAACCTTCAATTTATTACATCTTTCCTCATATTTTCCTATGTTTGTCCTCCATGCAAATTGGTGGAAGACTCTGGAATTAACAAAACTATCATTTGACAAAAATTGATGACTGGCCTACTCTATCATAGGGTATAGTGTACTTCCCTTAAAATCTACCACTGTCAACTCAAGGCTTGTCATACGGGGCTCTTGGGGGTTTCCATCATCTAATTCTGCCTAGGTACTAAAATTTCCTCCTTGGGACCCTAGCTATTCAATCTATTCTCGAGTGAAATGTTCCTCTCCAATTCACAAAGGGGATTGTGTAGGTGAATATTTCTCAAAGTGAGGACCTTTCTCTTTCATTATTTTTTGCCTCTTGGGAGAGGGCTCATCAGGTCTTTCTTCTAAGGCAACACTAATGGATGCTTTAATTTGTTTGCCCTTATTCACAGTAGCATTCTTATTTTGAATCACATTATAGCCTGACCTTCTTTGGACAATCAATTCTCCTCCACCTAGATTGGGAGTGAATCCCAATCTCTTCATTACCTCCTTAGCCCAGTCTAGATGAACATTTATTTTATAAAAAAAAATCTCATTCATAGCTTCCATTATTTCAGGGAAAGCAATCATGATTTTATTAATTATATCTACCTCTATGGTGGCATTACCCAAAGGATCATAATCTCCATCAAAATAATGAATAAAATCCAAAACCCTTGAAAAACTATCCACTTTTCTTTCTTGGTTTCTTGTTCCTACAAGGAGAACTCATTTCTTATTATGTCTTTAGGAAAGTATGACTCATGTTTTATTTTTCCCAACTTAGCTTTGTGCCTAAAAGCTAATTCATATAATCCCTCAGTGTCAGAAAAATGTGGATGAGAGATAGCCATCTTGTAATGATCTAATATTTTATAAAGAAAAAGCCAACCCCCTTTTGAGATCACAAATTGGTGGGCTGCAGTGCAAGTTGGTAAAATTGGGCCTCTACCCCTTTTCACTAGATAACTCTCCTCCATTCCTCCTAACTGCCACAAAATTTCAGCTACCCCTACCTTTAATGACACCTGGTAGGGCAATACATGAGGGTTTCATTTAAAACCATAAATCCTAAGAATAGTGGAGATAGAGTATGGATTAATGTCTCCCCAATTATCCATAGGCCTGATAAGACTTTCCACTTCCTTAGGAACTCTGGGATTGTCACTGAATAAAAGGCACCTCAATTTTGAAGCAAAGTACCTATCAAATTTGACAAAACTAACTTTTTTTGAATCCCCTGTCATATCTACACTCCATAACTAAACTGGCAATGCTTCTCCATCCTATTTTCTATTCAACTTCATTTCCTTACCAAAATATGTTACTCCTTTGAACAAAAACATATGCATCAGCAAAGAATAGTGACCAAAAGTTTTCTCTACCTTGCCTTTTGCAATCCCAACCAAGCCTATGTGAATTTCTTCTGCTAAGTAGGAAGCAAAATCAAAAATAACATCAATACCCAAAGAAGAAATCTGAACAATCATATACATAAAACTTACGGGCATAAAATCTTGTTCATCTTCACAAAAAACTCTACATATAGTCATGTATGCCTCCATAGCCTGGATATTGAAATACCCTTTTTTGAAACGTTCCCTAGAAGATGTTATGATTCCAATTGTGCCTATATGTTCCCTCAGTGTAGTGTGCCTAATTACATCCTTCCTTGATATATATTCCTTTTCTAACTCTTGTAGGTCAATGGGCACATGATATTCTGCCAAAGGCTCTAGACCAAATACCTCTCAAATCTCCTTAGGGCTAATTGTGATCTGAGGCTCACCATCAACTCTCCTTGCTACTCTAATTTCTTGATCATAATTTTTTGCAATAGACTCCAAGAGGTCATAATCCATAAAAACACTAGGAACTACTAGCTTTCCTAAGTCAAAGGTCTAGATATTTGCATGTGGGGAAAATAAATTCCTTTCAAAAAACCATTTTTTAAAAAGTGAAAACCTAGTTTGAGAAATCTTGGCATCCCTAACCCAATTCTCCTTATCATATAGCTTGTCTACAATCTTGATTCTAGGTTTTAATGAGGTCAAATTTTTTATTTTAATAGTCTCATTTGTAGACTCAGGGAGTAATTCAAGAAGGTCATCATGGATATTCTAGGCCAAATAGTCTTCATGACCAGAGAAAACCTCCTTTGGAAGCATGATGAATATAACTTGCAGAAAGTTAAAGTACTATAGAGAGTATAGAGCAAAGGGACTTACTTAATCTTTTGCTTTTTCTTCTCTGTAATTATGTGATGCTTTACAAACAAATGGAAATTGTCTCACATTTTGATCAAGCCTAGCACAAATTCTCATTAATTTCTTCTCTAGAGGCCTAAAATCTTGTTCGCATGGGATGGAAATGGCAATATTTTTTGTAGTATACTTTATTTTTTGCTCACACATGAAGCTTGCAATCTTCATAAATGAACTATAATGGAAACATAGTGGCACCACCTTCTACGTTCAAATTTGCACCATCGATCTTAAAAAATCTAACAATCTAGGAGTGGAAATAGGGATGACTCATCTTCCACTTGCCACACTAGAGGTCAATCCAATGAAATTTCTCCACATGTGCTTTTCCTTCACTACTAGCATTACAAAGTGGACCCACTAATCCTTGAGGAAATGTGTCACCAAGTCGCTATATCGCTATGCATAAAGAGCAAGCATGTTGTCTATGCGACATAGTGACAACCATTAATTCCTTCCCAATCTGATGGTGATCATCTGATTCATTATTGAATAAAACTATGGTGGGTCACCCTTTCATTCCCTTTGGTCGCTATGTCGCTACCCTTAAAAAGTGAGCAACTCCCCATAGTGACAAAGCGACAATCATTGATGTAATTTAGTCCAACAATCACAATCTCTCATCTGCTCTTCTAACTTGGGTGTGGGTTTGTGTCACTGATGACTTGGAAATGTCCTAGAATTGGCAAATAATTTAATATGCTAATCCCTATTGTGACATCACATGATTGGGCCCTGTCGTGTTTCACATTTTTAGGTTAGGCACTATGTCACTGCCAACAAGACAATAGAACTTTTTGATCATGACATAGTGACTTCCCATGTTCTTGAAATTTTTGGTGCATACATGTTTCCTTTTAGGATGCCAACATGTCCAAGAGATTACGTGGCTCATTCCTGATGAGATGAGTATTGGGACCCACCTTCTAAAATTTTTACCACAAACCAATTCCGATCAAGTTGTTGTGTTGCTAACAGCAAGATTCATTATTTTTTTTATCATGACATAGCGACCTCATGAATACTATTTAGAATTTTGTGCCAAGAATTCCTCCATGTTTCCCTAATAATTTCTATGATCAATTCCTTTGACAAAGTATTAAATGTGCACATTCATATTATCACTTGGGAACTTTACAGTCACTGTCATTTTCAAAAACTGCCATCCTCTTTATTCTCTAGTAATGTGCTATGTCACTGTCGATAGGGCATAAGAAATTTTTGGTCATGATAAAGTGACCTACCAAGAAGAACTAAACTCTAGTGATGCTGATTTCAACTTGCTCTAGTTGGTTCCTTTTTGACATTGACAATTCTAACATTAAGCATATCACCAAACTTTTGAAATAGTGAAGATTCCTTGTGCTGACCCACCACTTTATGACATCGCTAGTCCATTTCACGGTAGTCACTATGTCACATGGATTAAAAACCTTGCATTTTCTTTATGTGACATAATAACTATTGTAGTTCTTATAAAAATTGGATGGTGCAAACCACTTCAACATCAAGCACTTGGTAAAGTGGAAAATTTAAAAGGATCCAAAGGAATATTTGAAATTTAAAAAGCCTCGCACCTGATTAAAATTTTAAAAAACACAAGACCTAATATGAGTAACTGTGCACAAAACTTAGGGTTTAAAAGGGTTTTTCCTATGGTTTTAAAATTACAAAGCCAAAAAACTAACACCCTAGCAAGCAAGCAATATATCTTATTCTAATATTTATACCTAGAACTTGGATAATTTATTTTGTAAAAATTAGACTAACATCAAGAAAGTGTTGAATTTTAGAGTAAGTTTTTCTTCATTACTCTTCATGGATTCTTTCACTTTTTCTCTAGTTACTAGAATGGAAGGAGTAAGGACCTTACTAGCATATGCAGCCTTCAAAGGGTTTAAAGTCTATCAAATGGATGTTAAGTTCGCATTTCTGAATTCTATACTTGAAGAGGAAGTCTACATAGAGAAACTAGAAGGATTTGTTGATGAAAATAACAGAAACAAGGTATGTAAATTGCATAAGGCTCTATATGGATTAAAGCAAGCCCCTAGAGCTTGGTATGAGAGACTTCACAAGTATCTAGTACAAATAGGATTTGAAAGAACTGATGATAACAGCAACATGTACATCAAATTAGAAGAAGGTAAGGATATCCTTGTATCTGAAATATTTGTGGATGACATAGTTTCTGGAGGAAATGAAGCACTTTGCAAAATTTTTGCTGACAAAATGAAACATGAGTTTGAGATGTCTATGTTTGGAGAAATCAAGTTCTTTGTTGGATTCCAAGTACATCAACTAAAACATGGTATATTTGTGACACAATCAAAGTACAATAAAGAGATACTCAAGAAATTTGGATTGGAAGACTCCAAACCTGCCAGCACACCAATGGCAACAAGACTTAAGCTATCCAAAAATGATGAATCAGCTAAAGTCAATCAAACAATGTGTAGATCCATGATTAGAAAACTACAATATGTTGTACATAGTAGACCAGACATAGCATTAGCAGTTGGAATAGTGGCTAGATTCTCTGCTAATCCTAGAGAAAATCATCTCATGGAAGTAAAAAGGATAATGAGGTATCTCAAAGGAACTGATGATTTTGGCCTACTACAAAAAGAATGAGAAGTTTGAGCTCAATGCATACATAGACACAAATTGGGGAGGCAACATTGATGATAGGAAAAGCACAAGTGGAGGAGCATTATTCTTAGGTAAAAGGCTAGTTACTTGGACTAGCAAGAAACAAACATGCACATCTCAGTCCACTGCAAAAGCAAAATATGTGGCGGCAGCAGTCAATTGCACAAACATTGTGTGGCTCAAACATCTATTGAAAGGAATGAAAGAATAGGTAACCAAACCTGTGATATTATATTGTGATAATACAAGTGCTATAAACATATCCAAGAATCCAGTAATGCATGGAAAAACCAAGCATATTGCAATCAAGTATCACTATGTCAGAGAATTGGTGGAAGACAAACAAGTGAAGATGGAGTACATTCACACAAAGGAAAAAATTGCAAATATCTTCACCAAACCATTGCCCAAGGATACTTATGAATATCTTAGAGGCAAGTTGGGGGTAATGCCCCTAACTAAAGCAGTCTAAAGTAATAAAGAAGCTTCCCTACATCAATAGGAATAGATCCTTGCAATATCAGAAGAATGATGCAGAGGATGAAAACAGGAATAGAAATTCCAAATCAGTCACAAGCATGGTGACAAAGGGAGAAAACATGAGATGCAAAGCTTATATTTAGCATGTTGAAGATGCTACATCTTTGGCATTTATGTCAAAGAGGGAGATTTATGACAAACTGATCAATGAAAGGTAAAGATATGGAGATGTATGAGAATGTATGAAAGTAGAGATGAAAGAGGGAGATTCATAAGAGATAAGAAACTGATCAGCAAGTAGCTATGAAGGAAGGATCAGGAATACAGAGTAAAGGATGCAGCATTCAAGAGGGAGAAGTAGAACAAAGGATTTAGTTTGTATCAACAAAAGAGGGAGACATGATACAAAGAGGAAGATATGTAATGACAAGTTTCTATGTTTTGGTGGTAACTAAGTTTATCAGCTCGATCAATTGATCAGTTTGGTTAGCCATCAATGCCAAAGAGGGAGATTGTTGGAAATGATTGAAAAGATCATGAATGAATAATAATGGAACTGGTAAAGAATTTTTTCAATCATTGTTTTTTCATTGATTTCAAACTTGCTACTTGTAGGAATGACAATTTCTTCAGTGATCCAAATATTATCAATTGGTTGATTGACAAGGAGGAGGCAATAAATAAGATGTAACTAGTGCACCTAGAGAAAGGTTGAAGTTATGATGTTTTAATGAAGTATAAAGATCAGCTAAGCCAGTGATGAAATAGTTTATTGATGACATACTCTAAGAGTATGGACACACTAAGACACATCAAAGATGTAAGGTTTAACTAAGTCATTTGTAAAGCCTAAATAAGTTCATTAGAGAGAGTTGAGCAAGCTAGTTAGAGCTGAGAAAATTCTTAGTTGAAGCAGAGCAAGTTCAACTTTAGTGTGTGCCAATAAATCCTTCAGGTGTTGAGTAACATAGGAATGTTCAGGTACTAAGTAATTGTTCAAGTGCTGAGTAATTGTTCAAGTGTCGAGTAACTCAGGAAAAGACTTCAAGTGTTGAGCATCAGTAAACCAATGATGCCGAATTGTTGCATTATTTGTTAAGACAAAAGATTTGCCAGATCAGTAACGATAAGTTTGTTACATTGAATTTTGTGAATTACTTGGATGATAAGGATGATGAGTAGATGTCACAAAATTGTATGTAAAATATGCAAACCAATTCAAGGTGAATGCTAATAGATTTATCATGAAGTTTCTAAAAGAAATAATTTGGAGGGAAAATAATATCATTTTCTCAAGATTAAATCAAATTGATGAGTGGGAAGATTTGAGCAGGAAATGAAGAATAGAACTTCTTTATAAGGAGTTATAGGTTAGAGATCAAGTGTACATGTGAGAGGGAGTTGGTCATAAGAATGGTCGTGTGAAGAAGCCAAGAGAAGGCTAGTGTGAAGTGTCAAGAAGAGGACACAGTGAGGAGTAAGCATAGAGCATCAAGACTCTGAGTTGATCAAGTGACCATAGAGTGCATTGGAATAACAAGTGGAAGAACTCAAGGAGATAGATCTTGAAGGGTGGACAAGTTGTTAGCACTATAAGGAAGAAAAGCCAAGCAAAGAAAAGAACTGAAGAGTGATCTAAAATCTGCAAGGTTAGAGTTGCAATCTTTATTAGGTCAAAACCTTTCTAATACTTTCTTACCATTTTATTAGACATTCAAATGCTACATTTCTAGGTTAGCTTAACAACTAGGTGGATAAGCCTCAAAAAAAGGATAAAAGATCCTCAGGAGAAGGATAAGAGATCCTCAGGAGAAGGATAGGAGATTCTTAGAGATGGATAAAAGATTCTTTTGAGAAGGTGACTGTAAATCCTATGGACTTGGGTGGGCCTAATAGCTCTATGTAAATATTTTAATAGGGTGGCATTCTAAGTTGAATGTTCTTAAGTCCTCTAACAGGGTGCACTCCTAACAGGGTCACATTTTACAGTGTGCAAAACCTTTAATAGGGTAGGCCTTTAACAGGGCAAACCATCAAAAGTGGTTGAAATCAATTGTGCAATTATTTTGTGGGTGTTATCCCCACCCCTGTTTTACCTTCTTATTCCTAGAGGGTTTCTAGGTCACCAAAATCCTTTGTGTTATGTCGTGATACATGTTTACTTTTCATGATTGTTTAATGTTTAATTGCATGCATGATAATTTCAATTATATGCCATTAAGGATTTGACAAGAAAGTAAAAGGGCTAGTACTTTTGATTCACCCCTATTTTATTAAAAATTTGAATTGGACATTATTGGACTTTGAATAACTGATTCACCCCCCTCTCAGTTATTCCAAAGAATTCTAACAAGTCCATCTTACAAAAGAATTTACAAACATATAGTGAAGTATGCACTCAATAAAGAGATTTACAAAAGACTATTAAGTCTACCTTGTGAAAGGATTTAGCTAGTCCACCTATTAGGATGAACCAATGGTTGATCTCTAATCTACAACTTGGTTTACTAAATGAGATTCATTTGATTGTAATGGTCACCTTATTGTGATAGATAAATCTATGTTTCTCCTTATACTATTGTAGCCTTTTACTTCACACTTCTACTCTTTATTTATCTTCTTAATATTCCACATACCATCATTTATTGTATGTGAGAAAATATATTACATATATACCAATCCAAATTATAATTCAACAAAGTCAGCTACAATACAAGTCTCACCAAAATACACAAAGTTGGCTCAGTTGTATGTATGTAGTTGTATGTACTTGGCCAAGTAGTTTGAACTTGGTCAACACTATCACTACAAGCTTAATATAAATTGAATCACTTGGTTGACACTACATAGCTCATTCAACACTATATTCACATCACTAAAGCTATGAACTTAGTAAGTATTGCACAACTTGGTTTGCACTGAGAAACTCTATGAAAACTATAAAGCTCAATTTACATTGATAATCACCAACTTGGTAGAATCTGCTCAACACAAATTGAATGATATTCCTAGTATGTGGTAGCAACTATAGAACTCAGTAGAGCCTGAATTACTTAGTTAATACTATTAACTATACAATAAGCTTGGTAACTGCTAGCTATTTGATTAATTGTATGTGTTACTAATAAACAAACTTGACTAAAATGTCAACAATCTCCCCCTTTGGAATTAGTGACAAAAACACTTATCAGTCAAGTCCAAATTCTCAAAAAGTTCCAAACAATCTTAGTCTCCATCTTGCGTCTTCAACTCAGTGACATGCTCTATTTTTGAGATTTTTCAAAATTGATTTTGTAAGAGATGTTTATTTGAATATCTATACATGTATAATATTATGATGCTCCCCCATACATATATATTCAATATACTTTACTCATTATATTCATCTTCTCCCATTTTTATATCACATCCTATATTACATCTTCTCCCCCTTTACAATATTCTTTACATGTTATATTCATCTTCTCCCCCTTTTTGACATAAATGCCAAAGGTGTATGCTACATGGTTATTCCAAAATGTGACAAGTTAGAATGTACCTTTAGAATTAGTGCCATTGTCTTGTTCCAATTTTTTTGCAACACCTTGCTTACATGCAATGCAATCTGAACTTCTACTAATAATTACATCATGTTATCAACAATGGAGAAGTTGTTATCATGGATGAGAGTATTAGTATGTGCAATTTTTTTTGCAATACATCCATGTTTAGAAGAATTGTGCCTTGTATATATACAAGTGTAGCCCTTATCATGGCTTCTTCCTTTAGCAATTCAACTTGCACATCATTTAGAAATTTGACCTTTTTTTAATGAGAAGAACTATAGCTTAGATCAAGTGACAACTAGTGTGCACTTACCATCAAATCTTCATCAATTTTGGAGAATTAAACTTTGATTTCCTAAATAAAGATAGATTTATCATAATATTTACCAAATAGAGAAGTGGAATTGATGGCAGAGGTTTCTAGTGAGCTAAGAATATTAGACAAGTCTACTTGGTATATGACAATATTTTGTGCTACTAGCTCCAATACTTTATTGTCAAATTTCTTCACTGCTCTTTACAACAATTTTTCTTGTCCATTCAAATCTTCATTGAATTTCTAGACCACTTCTACTAATTGAACCAAAATAGGTTGAGAAGTATCAACCTCGGTACTATGTGCATCTACAAGAATTTTCTTTTCATCTTCAAGAACTTGAAATTCTCTATTCCTTTATTCTCTAAGCTTTTGTTGCTTAGCTTTCTTCTATAGAAGCTCTCCTACTATATGCATTTGATCAAGATTTAGAGTAGAGATGTCCCAATTTGGGATAACTATGTCCTCATCAAGATCAATGTCTTCTTCCCTTTCTTTTCCTTTGCTAGAAAATTTTGTACTCAATTGATGCTTGCTCTCAAATGTCTTTGTACTTACTTTTTGCATGCTTGGAATAGTAACAATAATGGAAATGGAAGGACTATAGTAAAAGTAGATATTGCACTTATTAAAGAAATACCTTGATGCTGAGTAACCAAAATTGATGAAGGAGTAAGTACAAACTACTTAGTAGATGAAGTGATGGTCACTTCAGTCAATGAAGTACTAAGCTAAATAGGTGCAAAGATTAGTTGAGTACTTGGATTTGCAATGTTTGACACAACCAACTTGGCAGTATATTTCTTTGAGCTAGATGGATTTAAAGCTTTGCTCAGAGAGCAAGGAAGTGAGGCTATAACTACTACTACAATCTTTTTAGGGTTGGTCTCCTCAATGCTCTGAATCTCTAGGAGATTCTCCTCAGTGGTTTCCTATTCTTGTTCCTCATCATCTTTATTTTCATCATTTGTTTCTTCTTCATCATCTTTCTCCTCTTCTTATTTGTTATCATCATCATCATCCTCATCACTAACATGAACAAAAAAATCACTCTAATTATATAAATATTATAGATTTTCTTCCATGTTTTAGTGGCATTCCTTACCACATGTTCAATGTCACTGATTAATATCAGACAAGTGTTAAACTTCAATGTAAGTTTTTCTTCATTCTTCTTGATGGATTCTTTAACTTCATTAGCATTTAGACTTAGCATGAGTTACCTCAAGGTTTTTTCATATATATCTTTTGCATTTTTCTTGGCATGTTCCCATCTTGGCTTAATTTTCTCCATCAATTCATTGGGAATCTAATGTACAAGTTGATCTGGTGAATATTTCCATTTACCTATCTTAGACATAACCATGTCTTCAACTTGCTTCTTCTCTTCTATAGTTCTACTCTCATACCTCAATGATTTAAAGTTTTCCATGTTGGCTATAGAATTAATTTCTTTTAGTTTCTCTTGAAATGTTGGTGGAGGTAGTTTGAAAATCATATCTCTTGCTTCTTCACCCAATTTTAGTTTCCTCTTAGATTCTCTTCTTGTAAACACTATAATAGATCACTTGGTGGGTTTGGTTATGATAACCTTACCTTACTTCTTGATTGGCTCTTCTTCTTCTTCTAATTTTTCTTCATCTCCTACATCATCTTCTACATCATCTTCTTCTATATCATCTCCTTTACCTTCTATCAACAAGAGACTATAGCTAGCTTGTTTTAGTTTACCTATCCTCTTTTTACCTTTGTTGACAGTGTGAGGAAGTTTTATCTCTAATTCAATTTTGGCTTTAGCTTCATCATAAGTTCCAAAATATGTAGCCTTTGGATCAACAAGTTCATTTAAGAATGCTTCAATAATATCCCTAGTTTCATCAGTATTGACCTCATAACCTAGAGGCTTGATGGGGGCACAACCCAAGAATAGAATGGACACAACAGAAAAAGGGAAATTGTATTAACTGAAAAATAAGCTAGTACTTTTAGTACAAAGAAAATAAACTTCAAAACATGCTCTAAGGGCTTACAATAGCATAAATGTGGAGATAATTTATCCTTTTAGTACCTCCTCTCAAACTCCACTCCGAATTGCCTTTTACAATGCCAGAAATCTCCTTAAATAGACCCTGAAGGGTTAAGAACTAGGAGTACATTCTATAAAGTGCTAGTAGGCATCCATCGACCAAATAGAAGGTTCCAAAAGCTACGTTAGAAGTCAATGCAAATCTAGAAGAATCCAGAAATGGTCATCGATCTTTCGGGAGGCATAACTTTCGAACCGTAGCTCCGATTGATGAACTGTTTACATTTTCAGAAATCTCTCAAAGTGCTCTATAGCCCTATGGACAAGCTTCACTCGTCCCCCATTTTTTGGCCCTTTTTGAGGTCATTTAATGCCCCTAACTTGAGTGTGAAGCATTATTAGGAGGTCTCCACAACTTGAAAAACTGCAATAACTTTCAAACTGTGGGGCCTTTTGATTCTTTTTCTGGAATGCTCTAAATTACAATTACATTCATCTAGCCAATTTACACCTTCTAGTTTACCAAAATGATGGCCCAATTACATGCTCCTATTTTTTCAGGATTTTCTAGCACACTGATAGTGGAACTGTGAGAGTTGGAACCTTTATTTGACCCAAATGGGTGTCCAAAAGTGAAAACACATGAAACAAAAATTAAGTCTAAGTACATTTTTTGGGTGACACAGGATTGCCCTTATACCTCTGGATGCTCCCGCATCAAGGCTTCATTCATACAATTCTTGTTTTGATTTCTTATATATACACTTTGTCACAATCTACCATAAAAAATATCATTCTTGTAGTCTTCTACAATTTTCTTTAGTATTCTAAATTTATTATTCATCTTATCCTTGAATGCATCAAAATAGTTGTCCATGATACTAACATAATTTTCTCCCATTTTTGCTATATACTCATTAATTTGATAAAGAATAGGCCCATCATTTCTCCATACAATTGTACCTTTTGAGGGGAAAAAATTTTGTACAAAGAAAAATAAATAGGGTAAAAGTGAACCAAACTTACAAGGGTTATTCTTTGAAGTTCTTATGCTTTCCATGTTTTTGTTGAATTGGTTCAACATCAACTTGGCAAGGTCGAAGGACATGTTGTTCTTGACCACTTTGAAAGTGAGATCCATAGCTTCACATAATACAATATTGAGTCAACTTGAGATATATATCTTGTGTACAATTACATGCATTTCAAATTTTAGCTCCATATCAGTAACACTATTGATCTTCATACCTCTTGTGTCCTATTTGGCAAGGATTTTCTTCTCCAGTTCCACCCAACTTAGGGTTTTGGTGGTTTTATCCTTGGCCAACATTAGAAGTCCTATGATCTGATGAATCATTTTATTCATCATGGGAATAGGATACTCCAACCATAACTTCTTGTTGTGCACATGGCTAAGGATAAACCTTATCCATTTTATCTAAAATTCTTGGGGCATGTGTGGAATGTGGGTCAAACCCTTGGTTTCAAAGTGTTGATGCTTAGGACTTAACACACCATTCACACGTAACATTTCTAAAGTTTTATACATTTCTAGGGTTCCTATATCTTGAATCAAACATAAAAAATTGTGAGTGAATATCATTTACCAAAAGTACCTTGGATGTAATTTGAGATTGAGCTCGTGTTGGATCAAGACTTACTGCAATAGACAAACTCAACTTGAAATCTAGTGCTTTCCATTCAACTCCTCAAACTATCATACTAGACCCTTTCTTTTTCTTCCTATTAAAGGATGCCATTGCTCAGTAGGGTTTGTGAAAAAATAGAAAAATTCAACAATAATTCACAAAAATTGCTCAGATGCACAATAATCACTCTTCACAAATAGCTCTTGAAAACTCATAGTGACAAATGAATTTGATTTTGCTCTTTTTATCAAATTTTGATGTCCAATCACCATAAATGCTTGGTATGATTACTTGGTTGATGATAGACTATCTTCTACTTGGCTTGCTTTAATTGATAGATAGGAACATTCATGACTCAATGCCCACACAACAACTTAGTTACCCTCATGCTTGGTATGATTACTTGGTTGATGATAGACTATCTTCTACTTGGCTTGCTTTAATTGATAGATAGGAACATTCATGACTCAATGCCCACACAACAACTTAGTTACCCTCAACCTTGCTTGGCAAGGTCTTGCAACCTAACCTAGCTCAATAATGTCAAAATTTCCTTAGATGCTCGGTGATCCCTTTACATCTTGAATGTTGATTTGGATCTTTCCTTCTATTTGACTAGAACTGACATAGGATTTTTTCTTCAAAATCTTAGTTCTAGTTGTCCTTGTGGGAGATCAAGTAGAAATACTTGAGTCACCCAATTCTTGTGTGACATGTGTTTCATTTCTTGGACTTGCATTCTTAGAAGATTTCAAAATCCACTACTATCTCATCTTCTTTCTAATGTTGTTAGCCTTAGCTTTCATTTCATCTTCAATTCTTCCAGTGTTCATATAGTTCTTGGAAAGATGACCAAGTTCTATACAAATAAAACATCTTCTTTTGGTGTCTCTTGTCCTCATGTGATGTTTTACATAGTTCATTCCAGTGTGTCCAAATTCTTCACATTAGTGACATCTACACCAGGTGTTGTAGTCCCAACCAAATATAACTTTTACAATTTATTATGTTGAATTTAATATATTAGGTTTGCATTCAGAATATTTGTGCCAATACTTCTTGCATTTGTGATATTTACCCTCAAATTTAGGTTTTTCTTTACATTCATTAGCTCTATGAACATGCATATTACAATTGTAGCATTTCCATTGAATTTAGCTTTACCATTGCTCCAACATTTGTTTTATGTATGACCTAACTTACCATAGTGAATCCAAGAAGGTCTTTGGTTATTTTGATCTCCTTGCTTGGATGATTCTCCTTCTATATATCCAATTCTTTCTTTTCCCTTTTGTCTATTTTGTTTTTTCTCATTTAATTGATCAATGTCTAGTTGAGATGTCATCATCCTCTCATTGGTTTTCCTTTAAGTGTTTAGATCATTCTGCAACTTTTCATTTTTTGATCTTAAATTCATGACTTCTTTTGTATTAGTAAGTTGATTAATGAAGTCTACCTATTGAAGGGATAGATGCTAAATTTCATTATTCTTTCCTTCTAACTCTCCTTTTATCTTTATTTTACTTTCCATGACTTCACACAATCTTATTGACTAAATTTATTGTTATCTTTATAGCTTTTTGATTTCTTCCTGAAGTGTAACATTCCTTTCTAATAGTTCAGTTTCTTCATCTAAATTACGTTCTAAATGGATGTCTTCAAATATTTCTTCAATGTAGAGCTTTTCATTCATCTGTACTACAAGATTTTTTCTTCTTTTCAAGGATTGAGAGAGTTGCTCCTTTTATTTCTTAAGTTGCCTAGTAGCCAATTCCAAATCTACATTTTCATTGTCAATAGCCTTATCAAGTATGAATACCTCCATTGCCTCTAATATTTTCTCAATTTATTAAACTTTTTCTCTTAGAACTACAAAGATCTGATACCAATTTTTGGAAATTTGTGATAGGATAATTTATTAAGAGAGAAGGGTGAATCAATAACCAATAAAACCTAATCTTTCTTTACCAATTAATCCTTCATATGTATTCTAATATAATTGCATGCATGATAAACTAAAAGCATTAAAACATTCATAAAACTTTGAAATACAATATGCTAACCCAAAAATCTTCCAAATAGAAATTAAAAATGGGGTGGGGATGATACCCACAAGCTTTATTACTATAGTATAAAGTTGGCCTGTTAAGTCTTACAATGATCGCTTATGATGATCTGCCTAGTTAGGAGCAATATAGACTACTAGGTCCACCTTGCAAAAGATTTACAAACATGCAATAAAGTATGCACTTGGTAAAGAGATTTACAAAAGACTGTTAAGTCTACCTTGTAAAAGGATTTAACCATTCCACATGTTAAGATGAATTAGAGGTTGATCTCTAATCTACAACTTGGTTTTCTAAATGAGATTCCTTTGAGTGTAATGATCACCTTGTTTTAATAGATAAATCTTCATTGCTCCTTATACTATTGTATCCTTTTACTTCAATTTTTCTCTTTATGTATCTTTCTAATATTCAACATATCATCATGTATTGGATGTGATATAATACATTATATATATAACAATCCAAATTATAATTCAGCAAAGTTAGCTACAATACAAATTTCACCACAATACACAAAGTTTTCCCAATTGTAGGTACTCAGATTCTAAACACAAACATGATGAGGTTTTGATACTCAACAACCATTATCAATGCCTAATATCATCATGCACTCGGTAGACATAGAAGCTTGTCTCATACTAATCACTTCCAAGTAGTATGAACTTAGTCTGCATTGGTGACTTGATGAACACTATGAAACATGGCATATAAACTAAATCACTAGATTCACACTGCATGGCTCAGTCAACACTAACACTACAAGCTTAGTATAAAAGAAATCACTTGGTTGACACTATATAGCTCAGTCAACAATGGATTTACATCACTAAAACTATGGACCTGATAAGTTTTGGACAACTTGGTTTTCACTAAGAAAATTGATAAACACTATAAAGCTTACTTTATAATGATAATCACCAACTTGGTAGAAACTGCTTGGCACAAATTGAATGATGTTCTTGGTACTCGGTAGCAACAATAAAACTTGGTAGAGCCTGAATTACTTGGTTAATACTATTAACTATACAATAAGATTGGCAACTACTAATTATCTAATTAAGTGTGTGTGTTCCTAATAAACAAACTTGACTAAAATGTCAACAGTCTTTGCCTTGTTCAACATTGGGAGCCCTGTGATTCGATGAATCATTTTCTTCATTATTGGAATAGGAAGCTCCAACCATAGCTTGTTAGAATTTCTTTAGAATAACTAAGAGGGGGGGTGAATCAGTTATTCAAGGTCCAGATGTCCCTTTCATAATTTTTACCGAGTGTGATAAATCCATTCAATCATTCTTTCATGCAAACTTTAACTTTTCTAATTAGCAGGTTACTATAGATCAACATGCAAGTACAATGTACATAGGAAATCAACAAATGACACAGTGATTTACATGGAAATCCAATTTGGGAAAAACCACCAATAACATGCTACTCAATTCTCACCCTTTTGAAGTGATTCCCTTGAAAAGCCTACCCTATTAAAGGCTTACAACACACACTGTTAAATGTGACCTTGTTGGAGGATTTAACCACCCTATTAGAAGTGGGCCTGGTAAAAGGACTTTAGAACATTCACTTGGAATGCCACCCTATTAAAGGATTTACAAATGGCTATTAGGCCAACCTAAGTCCATATAATTTTTAAATCTAATAATATTGCTAGAGAGTATTATAAAATCTTGACCTGACTACAACATACAACTTATCTTGCAAATTTTAGATCACTTCTCTACTCATATCCTTGTCTGGCCTTCTATCTCTGCAACTCTTAACTGTTTGGCTTTTCTTTCAAGCTTTGTCTTTTTGAGTCTCCATACTCAATGCACCAGTACAATCATCTCTTCATGACCACTTGTAGAAGAAGAGCCTCTGTGCTCTTCCTTCTCCTAGATGTCTCCTTCTTGACACCCTTTCAATCACTTCATAGATTTTGGCACTTTTGTAGCAATAGTATCAGTAGCTTCTTGCTTCTTGGTCTATGACTTCTTAAATAGAAGTCTTGGAGTTCCTTTTTCCACTTGATTCTTCCATTTTTCAATTTCAATTCACATGGATTAGTTAGGATACATTATATCTATCCCATATTCTATTTCCTCTAGAAACTTCTTGAATAATTCTTTAGAATTCGCCCAAAAATGGTTCACATAAGATTTTGTGCCAACAACTCACCATCCTTATCATCCAACTTGTTCACAAAATTCAATGCAACCACTATGTTGGTGCAGATTTGGCAAATCTTCATCATTTGAAATAATGTAGTAGCTCGGCACTATTGAAATACTGGTGCTCGGCACATACTATGTTACTCTGCATCAACTATGTTTTTCCTGATGCTCAGCACCTGAAGATCACTTGGCACTAACTAAAAATTTTCTTGATGTTTGGCACCTGATCTTTTACTTGGCACTTGAAGATCACTTGGCACTAACTAAAAATTTCTATTACTTGACTTCTATTAAGAATGTTCTCAGCTTCAACTAACTTTCTTGACACCTTCTGATGATCAAAGTTAAAGCTTTGCAATCAACCTTGTTACAACTTCTTCTTCTAATGTATCTAAGTGTGACCAACCTCTATATCTTTGAGTATGTCATCAATACATTACTTAATCATTGTCTTAACTTATTCTTTCACTTCATTACAATATCATAACTCAACCCTTCCTTTAGGTGCTCTTGTTACATCTTGTTGATCAAATCCTCTTCATCAATCAACTAAGTGATAGTGCATGAATCTTGTAAGCAAATATCATCCCTACATATAGCAAGTTTGACACTAATGGAAAAATAATGATTGAAAACAATCTTTTACAACAATATCCCTCTTTAATCTTCAACAACAATGAGCTTTTCAATAAAATTTCCAATAATCTCCCTCTTTAGCATTGATGGAAAACCAAATTGGTCAACCATCAGACTAAACTATTCCACCAAAAGCTTACTAGGTTAGAACAGCAAGTCATATGCCAAAAAGTAAGTTGTAACATCACATCTTCATTTCACTTCTTCTTCTTTGCTACTATATCCTTTATCTTTATCTTTCTTCCTTTGTATTATTCATCTTTTGCTATTCTGATCAACCTCTAAAATCTCCCTCTACTTCTTTGATCCTTTATCTTTAACAATCTTGTTGATCAGTTTTTCACTTCTCCCTCTTTGACAACAATGCCAAAGGTTTATTAGCATCATTAATATGTAGGTGTAGCTTTTACAGATTTAGTCAATCTCCTTTTGTCACCTTGCTCGTGACTGATTTGAAGTTTTCAGTACTTCTATTACTTTAGGCATGGATCCCAAAGTAAACATCCTCTGCATCAATGTGTAAAATCTTCAACATTTAGCTTATTTGATGCAGGGCATTCTTGCTTTTGCTTTAAGTAGCTTTAGCTAGGGGTATCACCCCTAACTTACCTCTAAGATACTCAAAAGCATCTTTAGGCAGTAATTTTTTGAAGATATCAGCAATCTGTTCCTTTAAGCTAACATATTCCATCTTCACTTGTTTATCTTCTACTAACTCTCTTACATAGTGATACTTAATTGCAATATGCTTGGTTTTAGCATGCATTATTGGATTCTTTGATATATTGATAGCACTTGTATTATCACAATAAAGTGTCATAGGCTCAATTACCTCTTCCTTCATACCTTGTAGCAAATGTTTGATGCACACAATATTAGTGCAATTTATAGTAGCTACCACATATTTAGCTTCAATAATAGACTGTGAGGTGCACCTTTGTTTTTTGCTTGTCCATGTAATCAACCTTTTTCCTAAGAAAAGTGCTCCTCCATTGGTGCTTTTTCTATCATCAATTTTACCTCCCCAATCTGCATTAGTATAAGCTCTCAATTCAAATTTCTCATTCTTTTTGTAGTACAAACAAAAGTCATTAGTTCCTTTCAAGTATCTCAATATTCTCTTTACTGCCATTAAGTGGTTTTCTCTTGGATTGATAGAAAATCTAACCACTATTCCAATAGCTAATGCAATGTCTAGTCTATTATGTACAACTTATTGCAGCTTTCCAATCATTGACCTATACAATGTCTGATTTACTTCAGTAGACTTATCATTTTTGGATAGCTTATGTCCAGTTGCCATTGGTGTGCTGATTGGTTTTGAGTCTTCTAGCCCAAATATTTTGAGTACTTCCTTGATGTATTTGGATTGGGTTACAAATATGTCATGCTTCAACTAATGTACTTGTAATCCAACAAAGAATTTGATTTCTCCAAAAATTGACATCTCAAATTCATGCTTTATTTGGTCAGCAAAATCTTTGCATAAAACATCTTTTCCTCCAAATATTATGTCATCAACAAAGATTTCTGAAATCAAAATGTCTTTATCTTCCTCAACTTTTATGTACAAGTTATTGTTGTCATCTATTCTTTCAAATCCTATCTTAACAAGATATTTGTGCATCCTTCATACCATTCTCTTGGCACTTACTTCAGTCCATAGAGTGTGTTGTGTAGTTTGTAAACCATGTTCTTGTTCTTCTCATCAACAAACCCCTCTGGTTGTTCTATGTAGACTTCCTCTTCTAGTATACCATTTTGAAAAGCTGACTTTACCTCCATCTGGTAAACTTTGAAACTTTTATATGTAGCATATGCAAGTAATGTTCTTACTCTCTCCATTCTTGCAACAGGAGCAAATGTCTCTCCATAATCCAGTCCTTCTTCTTGCGCATAGCCTTTGCAAACTAGTTTGGCTTTATTTCTTGTTATTTCACCATTCTCATCAAGTTTGTTTCTGAACACCCACTTGGTACCAATTGCATTCTTATCATCTGGTCTAGGGACTAGAGACCAAGTTTTTTTTTTCTCAATCTGATCTATCTCCTCTTTCATGGCCTTGTAATAGTCATCATCTTCTAGTGCATCTTTGACTATTTTGGGTTCAACCTTGCTTATTAGACATGATTCATTTCTCATCTATTCCTTATCATTGGTCTAGCATCCTTATCACTAATGATTTGATCTACAGGGTGATGTCTTCTTACATACTTAGCTAATCTGGGTTCAGTCCTTCTTTCCACATTTGATTCTTCAACTTCAGAGTTGTTTCATTCTTCTTTATCAGATAATTCATCATTCCTTTCATGTATACTATTTTCAGAACCAATTTTTTCATTCTTTCCATTCTGCAACTCAGCTTTTGAATGTAACTCGGTCGATACTAAAGTTTGTTGTTGATTCCCAACTTGATTTGCAGCATTGTCTTTAGTTGTCATTCCTTCATAGAAGTATACAAAGGATCTATAGTCCTTTATTTTCTTTGACTCATCATCCTAAACTTTTGCATGATCATCAACATTTACATTTACACTCTCCATAACTCTATTGGTGTTAGTATTCAAACACTTATATGCCTTTCTTTTAGTGGATTACCCAAGAAATATTCCTTCATTACTTTTTGCATCAAACTTGTCATTTCTAATGTCTTTTAGAATATAGCATTTACAACCAAACACTTTGAAATGTTTAACATTAGGTGAATGACCATACCATAATTCAAAGGGTGTTACATTTGTACCTTTCTTGACTTGAACTCTATTTAGTGTGTAGATTGCAATACTTATAGCTTCCCTCTAGTACTTAAGTGCAACATTTTTCTCCATCATCAAGGTTCTGGCATAATCAATCACTGACCTATTCCTCCTTTCAGCAATACCATTATATGGTGGAGTTCTTGGTGCTGAAATTTTCCTTTTGATACCTCTCTCATTGCAAAATACTTCAAATCCTCTTGATGTGAACTCACCTCCTCTGTCTGACCTTAGGTATTTTAGATTATTTCCTATTTCCTTCTCAGCTCTAGCCAAATACCACTTGAACATTTGAAATGCATCATATTTTTTTTATTAAGAACATAGTAGTCATCATTCTAGAATAATCATCTACAAATAGCATTATGTATCTATCTCCTAGGTAGCTTTGTACTTCTATTGGGCCACATAAATCTATATGAACTAACTCTAGAACTTCATTGGAAGTGTATGATTTTCTTTTGAAACTAGATTTAGTCATCTTCCCGAGTTGACATTGTTTATACACTGTGTTTTTAGGTTTCTTTAACTTGGAAAATCCTCTAACTTTGTTCTTTCTACTAACGTTGATCAAATTATCAAAATTAACATGACACAGCCTTTTACACCACAACCACACATCATCAAGTCTAACAATAAGACATTTTACTTCTTCTGTATCTAGGTAAAATAGATTACTCCTAGTTTGTTCACATTTTCCTATCAGATTTCCATCAATATCATAGATCTTGGCCATTTTGTTTCCAAATTCCACTTTGTAACCTACATTGCCTAACTAAGATACACTCAACAAGTTGTAGTTCAATCCTTCAACATAGTATGCATTGTCACATGAAATTTTCTCTGTAAGTTTGATAGAGCCTTTTCCTTTGATTTGACATGGGGCATCATTACCGAATCTAGCACTATTTCCATCATATTGAGTAAAGGTAATGAACTTACTTTTATCTTCTATCATGTGATGTGAGCACCCACTATTTATGATCCACTTGTCATTCCTGTTCACACAGGTAACCAATGTTGTTGCTTCATCTTCATCTTTTTTTGATTCATCCTTCATGGCTACATAGACTACATCATCATTTTCATTAGAATATTCTTCAACAATGTAGCATCTCTTCCCTTTCTCCTTGTAATCTTTTCTATCATCTTCTCTTTTCTTCTTGAACTTGCTTCCTTCTTTAAAGTTTTTCTTCTTTGGGCATCTTGCAGCTATATGACCTACTTCATTGCAATTGAAACATATGATAGGAAGCTTACCTTTGAATTTACCTTTATCTCTATGAAATCTCCTAGCCAGTAGTGCTTCTAACTATTTTACATCTTCCTCATTTGTGCTGCTATCACTAGATACATGTTTTCCTTTTCTTCTTCTTTTGCTTGATGTGTCCTCCTTAGTATCTTTTATTGTCATTTTGGCCTTGAAAGAAAATTCAAGGTTCTCAAGTCTGTAATTGTCAAAATTAGATAGCTCAAATGCAGTCAGTCTTCCAACTATTCCTTCAAAAGTTAGTGTGTTCCCTTGTACACACCTCAACTCTTGAATGGCTGAAACTCTTATAGCATAGATGGGAAGCAGAGTTCTCAAGTATTTGCTAATGGATGTTTCTTCTTCCAATTGACCACCTAGACTCCTTATTGCATTCACCACTTATTTTATTCTTGCAACACACTAAGCAGCATTCTCACCTTCCTCCATCTTCATGTCATCAAACTTTCCTCTTAGGCTTTCTCTTTTTGCTCTCTAGACATTCTAATCTCCTCCATAGATTTTTGATAGGGTTTTCCACATCTTGAATGCAATGTCATAGTCTTTGACATAATCATATTTGGCATAGCTAAGTGTAGAGGCAATCTCCAACATTGCCTGATTGTACTCCTTTTTGTTCAAATCATCTGCAGTAAAAGGTCTTGCTAGAGTTCCATGTTCTATTCTAATTTAAGTTTGTGCATAGTCACCTATTGATCCAAGGTGTAATTTCATCAAACTCTAACATGCAGCAAAATTGTCTTTGTTAAGCGTGGGAACTTCTCTCTTGGACATCATGATCTTCCTGCTTCGAGTACCTTGATACTAAATTAGAAGAAGGCTCTAATACCAATTGTTAGAATTGCTTTAGAATAATTGAGAAGGAGGTGAATCAGTTATTCAAGGTCCAGATGTCCCTTTCATAATTTTTACTGAGTTTCACAAATCCATTCAATCATTCATTCATGCAAACTTTAATTTTCCTAATTAGCAAGTTACTTTAAATCAACATGCAAGTACAACACATAGAAAATCAACATATGACAGTGATTTATGTGGAAACCCAATTTGGGAAAAACCACCAGTAACATGCTACTCAATTCTCACCCTTTTGAAGTGATGCCACATGAAATACCTACCCTATTAAAGGCTTACAACACACACTGTTAAATGTGACCTTGTTGGAGGATTTAACCACCCTGTTAGAAGTGGGCCCAATAAAAGGACTTTAGAACATTCACTTGGAATGCCACCCTGTTAAAGGATTTACAAATGGTTTTTAGGCCAACCTAATTCCATAGGATTTTTAGATCTAATAAAATTTCTAGAGAGTATTATAAAATCTTGACCTGACTACAACATACAACTTATCTTGCAGATTTTAGATCACTTCTCTGCTCATATCCTTGTCTGGCCTTCTATCTCTACAACTCTTAATCGCTTCCCTTTTCTTTCAAGCTTTGTATTTTTGAGTCTCCATACTCAATGTACTAGTGCAATCATCTTTGTATGACCACTTGTAGAAGCAAAGCCTCTATGCTCTTCATTCTCCTAGATGTCTCCTTCTTGACACCCTTTTAATCACTTTGCAAATTTTGGTACTTCTATAGCAATAGTATCTATATTTTTTTGCTTCTTGGTGTATGACTTCTTAAATAGAAGTCTTGGAGTTCCTTTTTCCACTTGATTCTTCCATTTTTCAATTTCAATTCGCATGGATTAGGTAGGATACATTGTATCTATTCCATATTTTGTTTCCTCTAGAAACTTCTTGAATAATCCTTTAAAATTTGCCCAAAAATGGTTTACATAAGATTTTGTGTCAACAATTCACCATCCTTATCTTCCAACTTGTTCACAAAATTCAATGCAACCACTATGTCAGCTCAGATTTGGTGAATCTTCATCATTTCAAATAATGCAGCAGCTTAGCACTATTGAAATATTGGTGCTTGGCACATACTATGTTACTCAGCATCAACTATGTTTTTTCTAATGATCGACACCTGATCTTTTATTCAACACTTGAAGATCACTCAGAACTAACTAAAAATTTTTGTTACTCAGCTTCTATTAAGAATTTGTTCAACTTCAACTAACTTGCTTGGCACCTTCTGATGATCAAAGTTAAAGATTTGTAGTCAACCTTGTTCCAACTTCTTCTTCCAATGTATCTAAGTGTGATCAACATTTATATCTTTGAGTATGTCATCAATACATTACTTAACCATTGTCTTAACTGATTCTTGCACTTCATTACAATATCATAACTCAACCCTTTCTTTAGGTGCTCTTGTTACATCTTGTTGATCAAATCCTCTTCATCAATCAACTAAGTGATAGTGCATGAATCTTGTAAGCGAATTTCATCCCTACATATAGAAGGTTTGACATCAATGGAAAAACAAAGATTGAAAACAATCTTTTACAACAATCTCCCTCTTTGATCTTCAACAACAATGAGATTTTCAATCAAATTTTCAACATAGCTACCTATTGTGTACATGGATAAGGATAAACCTTATCTTTTTATCTGGAAATCTCAAGGCATTTATGGAATGTGGGTTAAACCCTTAGTCTTCAAGTGTTGATGCTTGGGATTCATGTACCATTTACATATAACTTTTCTAGAGCCTCATCCATCTCTAGGGTTCCAATGTCTTGAATTGAACAACAAAATTATGAGTGAATATCATTAATCAATAGTACCTTTGGTGGAATTGGTGACTAAGCTTTAATTAGATCAAGTGTTTCTGCAATTGCCAGACTTTACTTGAAGTTCGATGCCTTCTAGTCAATTCCTTGAACCAACATCTCAGATCCCTTCTCAATTTTTCCATTGGAGGATTCCATGCTTAGTAGGGTTTATGGAAACATAGAAAACTTCAACAACAAATTGTACAGATTGCTTGGATGCATAAAAATTGCTCTTCACATATAGCTCTTCAAAAATTCACGATGACAAATAAATATGACTTCTTCTTTTTTAACAAATATCACTTACCAATCACCATAAATGCTTGGTATGTTTTCTTGCTCAGTGATAGACTATCTTCCACTCAGTTTGATCTTTCTAAATTGAAGAGTCATCCATGACTCAATCTCCATAGAATGACTTAGCTACTCCTAAACTTTCTTGGCAAGGTCTTGCAACCCGACCTAGCTCAATAAGGTCTTGATTTTTCTTAGACACTCATTGATCAATTTGCATCTTGAATGCTAATATGGATCTTTCCTTCTAGCTAATTGGAACTAATGTTAGATTCCTACTTTAGAATCTTAGTTCTAGTTATCCCCATGAGAGATCAAGTATAAATGCTTGAGTCACCCAATTCTCAAGTGACATGTGCTTCATGGCTCGGACTTGCATTTTTAGAAGATTTTGGAATCCATTGTTGTCTCATCTACTTTATGATGTTGTTAGCCTTAGCTTTCTTTTTATCTTCAATTATTCTAGTGCTCATATAGTTCTTGGCAAGGTGTCCAAGTTTTATACAAATAAATCATCTTCTAGTGGTGCCTCTTGTCCTCATGTGATGTTTCACATAGTTTACTCCAATGTGTCCAAATTCTCCACAGTAGTGACATTTGCACCATGTGTTGTAGTCCCAACCAAATATAGCTTTCACAATCTATTATACTAGGTTTAATATCATGGTTTTGCATGCCCATGCTTCTTCCATTTGTAATATTTTCTTTCAAATTTAGATTTCTCTTTGCATTCATTAGCTCTATGACCATGCTTATTGCAATTGTAATATGTTCCATTTAATTTAGCTTTACCATTACTCCAACATTTGTTTTATGTATGACCTAACTAACCATAGTGTTTTCAAGTAGGCCTTTTATTTTCTTGAGCTCCTTGCTTGGATGATTCACCTTCTTCTATATATCCAATTCCTACTTTTTCTTCCTATCTATATTGATTTTTCTCATTCAAGTAATTCATGATTACTTGGAATCTCATCATCCTCTCATTGGTTTTATTTTCAATATTTAGATCATTTTTCAATCTTTCATTCTCTATTCTTAGATTCATGATTTCTTCATTTCCATTAGTAAGTTGATAAAGTCTTCTTGTTGAAGTGATAGATGTTGACTTTCATTGTTCTTTCTTTCTATCTCTTATTTTTCCCTATCTTTTTCTTCCATGACTTCACACAATCTTACTGACTAAATTTCTTATTCTCTTTTTAGCTTTCTAACCTCTTCTTGAAGGTTACCATTCTTTTCTCATCTGAATTACTTTCTGCATGGATATCTTTAATTCTTTCTTTAGTGTAGAGTTTGTCATTCATCTATACTACAAGATATTTTCTTCTTTTCAATAATTGAGAGAGTTGCTCCTTTTCTTTCTTGAGTTTCTCAATAGCCAATTCCAAATCCATCTTTTCATTGTTAATAGCCTTATCAAGTATAAATACCTCCATTCCCTTTGATCTTTTGTCAAGTTGTTAAACTTCTTCTTTGAGAACCACAAAGCTCTAATACCAATTGTTGGAAATATAAGATAGGCTAGGTTACTAACAGGGGAGGGGTGAAACAAGAACCAATAAAACTTATTCTTATTAATTAATCCTTCATATGTATTTAGATCTAATTGCATGTATGAGAAACTAAAAATATTAAAACATTCATAACACTTTGACACACAATATGGTGACCCAAAAACCTTCCAAATAGAAAGTAAAACTAGGGTGGGAATAATAACCACAAGTTTTAGTATTGTAGTATAAAGTTGTCCTGTTAAGGCTTACAATGATCACTTCTGATGATTTTCCCTATTAGAAGCAATAAGTACTGCTAAGTCCACCTTATGCAGCATGAATCTGGATGTACCCCAAAATGAGGTAATCCAAAAACTAACAAAACAACACATAGCAAAAAATGAACAAGAGGAATGAGATTTAGATCCAAAGAGACAATATCTTCATATATTCATATCAAGAAGTTTACATCCAACATGCTTGGCTCTATGACCTTCTAGTTTATGGCCATTACAAAGAAGAATAGATCTCTGGACTCAAATACAAACTATATCTCCAAACTACTCCAGGCTAAGATTCCACACTTCCAAATTCTACATCTCTAGGCACATATGCCACAAACTTTCCAAAATTTCACATTCTGCTCCAAACACTCTAAAATTTTCTTAACTCCAAGCCTAAATACTTTATTTATACTTGCCAAAATGACTTAAAGATCATTCTAAAATATTACAAAATAGTAAGGCTAGCCCAATAATGGTCTGGACAAATCTCAAGACAAGATCTTAATATAAATGTCATGAACAAAATAAATCCCACAAGTTGGCTCACACAAAAAATGCACAAATCACATCCAAAATGTTGATACTTGGCATAAATAGGACAACTTTACACATGAAGAGTCACTAGGTAACTTAGCACATGAAGAAAAACTTGATACATGAAGAAGAGCTCGGCACACACTATGGAACTTGGCACACACTGCAGTGGCGAGATGTGATACCACATAAACCCAAGTGTTAACATGACTTGGAATAACCTCAACTTGACAATGACTAAAAATTTATTGGCACTTGGCAATTGCTACATGTAATGCCCCACCAAGAGATTCAAAGAATTTTACTAAGTTTGCCAAACAATTTTTTTTTTAAACATGAATGATAAAACCATTCATAACATTTGTGGAAGCAATAGCAACAATTCAAATGAAAATAAACATAACATATATACATAATAGGCTACATTATTTAAAGATCCCTTAATGTTGTATCACATCTAAATTAACTAACATACATGAGTCCATCTAGTACAACATCCACATGAAATAATAATGATAAGTCCAATGTTTAAATATTACATTTCAAATGCTCATTCATCCACTATACATGTCACAGGGTATGAAGGCTTAAAAGAATATACATATGTGAAATAAGGTACATCATCCTATTCTAATCCAAGATACATCAAAGACAATCACATGATACACATGATACATCATCATAGAATACATATACATCCATCATAAAGATCAAACATAATTAACTAAGTGCACGGTTCCTCCCAACCATAAATAGCATCATTAGACCATCGTGGATCCTAGCCATCCCTCCGTGCGTAACATTCCAAAGCACCATAGAGATCATCAGTATTAACATAGTAGGAATGTCACTCCTAAAACATCCTACTAACATGCAAAGTAAAGCATAATAAATCATCAACTAACATATGCAAAGTAAAGCAAATCATCAATATAAGAAACATACAAATAAATACATCCATCATAAGGTATATTATCTATCATAATGCTTCAAGAACATAATGAATAATAAATACCAACCAAGGATACTCTAGCCACGGTATCTCGAACGGATCTCAAATGATAAGAGTGAAAATACACTACCACCTGACCGCGTAGAACCTAAGTGGTCCACTCTCACTGTGCTGAGGAGATAATCTCAAGTCCCAAACAGGATATCAATACACATAGCATAAAAAGTTCAGGAATCCTAAAATTATACTAACTCAAAGGTTCCAACACACACAAAATTGACATCTAATTCTTAGAGGCACACAAATACATGTAGGAAACCTACTCTACAAGCAGGAAAGTGTCATCGCAATTATCACGTACAAGTTACCCTGGCAGTTAGCTAAACTCCACGGGTCCATACTGATCTCATGCGGCCACTAGTATCCTCTCATACTGACAAGGCATACTACGGAATACACGGTCGCAACCATGCATTCTCACTACTCTCATCCTAGTCTGTACAAGCACTCAAGGCATGGGCGAGAACACCAAAATAATTATCTTTTTAAGTTCATTTAATCCTCATTTAGTGTGTAAATGTTATCACTTATTAACCAAACTTACAATGAGTTACCCTGGCAGCCACTTAGGGCCCTGACCCCCATTGCAAGCCACTTCCTGACACTACAAGTAGATTACCTACCCTAAGCTCATGGAATCATAAATCTCAAAATCATAAAAAATAATTCATAATAAAATTATCAAATATGCATAAAAGCATCAAATATCCATAATAAGAATCATCAAATCTCCAAGATAAGAATTATCAAATCTCAATGAGCATCTGAAAAAGCATCCATAGAAAATCATGACCACAACAGTTCTCTATTGGCAATTGAAGGCATCACTGATAATCATAAGTATCAATTGGTTCTCAATAATCAAAATATATCTCAAGATAAATGGTTCTCAACAAGCAACCAAGAATATCTCAAAATCATACTGATCGAAGACTCCAAAATGGTTGAGTCAAACATGTCACAACATGACATCATCAAGAAATAAATCCATATTTCAGTCCCATCATGGCGACTAGAAAATAATCTAAGGATAACTGATCGATGACTCAAAAATGATTAGGTCAAGTGTCTCATACACATACCTCTTAGCTTCACACATGAAAAATGATGAACAATAACAATCAATAAATACAAACATTTCATAGAGCATACGATCACATTACCATGGTTGGGCTTATAAACATCGAGACCAAATAAGATCAACATGCCATCATATCTCATAACCCCTGAGCCTCTGGTAACATCCTCGGACTGGTCAACACTAGTCAACCCAAAACTCAAAACAAGAAGCATATAGAATACACGATGCAGACACATGTTTTGGTTTACTCAATTCACATAGTTGAATAATGTGTAGGGGTTTCCAGTTTCCTATTTGCAAGTATACTTTCAACTGTATAAAGTTATCATTTGACGTACAAGTCAACCCATTTGTTCTCCGATAGCATTATTCTAAGAATAACTTAAGGATAATTATTTACTCATTAAACTGATCATCATTGACCTTTAATTAAATTGCTTTCTTTATTCAACTAAGATCCATATTCTAATTGATTAACTCTCCTTCATAAATCAAGGATCATTATTCATTATATTATAAGAGGACCAATTATCATTCTTCGAATAAGAGATTATAACTTTATTAAAATGATCAATTACATCAATCAATTAACATAGATCCATATTCTAATAATCCTCAATTAAATATTACTAAGTCTTCACCATTAAATATCTAAGGTCATCATTCAAGTCATAAGAATAAGACCTATCAAATTGATATCAATATTTCTACAATCTTATTAAAAGAATTATATCAATTAAATCTTCATTACTTAACTTAATTATTAATTAAATCTAATTAACTCTCATTGATTGATTTAATTAATAATTACATAATCATAGCAACGTTCTAATTAATATCAGTTGATTAATAACTAACTATAATTCTATATGATAAAAGTCAACTATAATTCAATACTCAAAAGATCATATTAATAATTCAATAATAATTATTGAAAATCTTAAATCACCATATTCGTCATCTTTCAAAGAATACCAACATTCCCTTAACAAATTTGTATTATCATTAATCTTTTCAAATAAGACTCTATCGCACAACTTAATTATTAATATCATAATTATAATATCAACTCAATAAATATCAATTGATTAAAAATCAATTATAATCCAACTCCAAAAATTATTATCTTTTACCAAACTTCAATCAATAAATAATCTCCACTAGATTAACTTAATCAAATTTGTTGATATCTATTTAAACCATTATTTATTAATAGTTTTCTAGTCCTTACAAACATTAATAAATAATACACTCCTCAAACTATACATACTCGATCTATAGAATCCTTCCATAAACTCATTAATTAATATTTGTATTAACCAATAACATAATAATTCAGTCTTAATCCAATATCATTCAGAGTTTCTAAACTTAAATCAACATAATATAAATTATCATCTTACAATTATTTAATCAATATTAAAATCAACCATTAGACTCCATTTTCTAATTGTTCTAGTAATATTTTGTCTATATAAACGTTGTTTAAAAGAGATCCCTATCACAAACCAATAAGACTCATTGTAGATTTTAACATGAATAATCTCCAAATTCTTAACATTATCATCTTCATTAAACAACTCTAAAATAGTTTAATATGTATTAAATAGTATTCAATATACATTATAAAAAGTTCATTATATAAACTATATTTAAATCTCTTTTCTTTTAATTTTCTCTCATTTAAAAAAATATTTACTTAGATTGACTAATAATTAATTACACTTCTTCTACTATTAACTAATCTTAATTAAATTTGATTTCATTAGATTAGATAATAAACTATATAAAACTAATGCATATTAATAAGATTCTAATAAGGGAAGATTTCAATACTATCTTTAATTCATTCCATGCTTTGATATATTATTTTTATGAAGTTTAAGCATAAAGAACTCTTGATTATGAGAAATGGAGAAATATCTGTCTTTGAATAAAACAGTCTCAGTACGACGGCCATATCTCCCTAATGAACCATTGGATCGGGCTGAAATTTAAATATGTTGGAGAGCGTCAAGTTGTGCCAATTCTGACTGTAGCGATCGAATAAATTCGATCCCGATAAAAAGTTATGAATAACTGAGTTTGGGTCTATCCAAGAGGCAGTGACAGGACAATCTATGATGAATTAAAAATTTCCTCTTAAAATGTAATTGTTCTCTAAATTTACCCATTCATCCATCTAATAGGTTTGTCCATACGCATCTGAAAATATAATTTGATAGAAAGATTACATCTAATCATACGAATTTTCAACTTAAATTTTCTATTTTAATTTCAAATCTTGTCTATCTAATTTCACAATATAACTTTGAACCCAAACCCGATTAAGATCTAATTATTTCTCCTTAATTGGATCAAGAATTTTTTTATTATTTTTTTCTCATCCAAATAAAATATCTAGATTCCAATTTCAAATACAGAGAGTATTCAGACACATAAAACAGATATGATGAAGATAGGAAGAGAAAGAGTGCAAAGGGAATATGAGAATATCACGAGTGTACCTAGACACTGATGCTAATTTGCCATGCCTCAAAAGTCCATAGAAAATCTCTTCCTTCTCCATCATTCACAATTCTTCCAAAAATCCAAGTCGATCGAATCCTCCAAGTGATTAGAAGAGCTAGAAGGAGCAAGTAGAAAATATATGAGCATATGAATCTTCTCCCATGCATGTAAGCTTTAAAGTTTCTATTTTTTTTTAGCTTGTAGCTCGAGGCTTCCATTAAGCTTGTAGCTTCCATTAAGCTTCTATGAATACCTAAATATCAAGAGCTCTCAAGAAACCTTTGGAATGCTTCTTGAAACAACTAGAAGGTGTCACCAACTAAGCATGGGTCTTTTCCAATTTTTTTTGATGAGTCATAGAATTGTAGACACCTTGTGCTTAATTGATGCACTAACCCTCGTGTTGTTGACACATGTTAATTCTCATGCAAGCTTATAACTCCAATTTACTTTTTAAATAATCGCTATTTAAATATTATAACTTTCATTTTAATTTTTATAACTTTTTTTATTATTATTTCATTTATTACTTTATTATTATTTTATAATTATTATTAATTATAATTTTTAGTTTTCTTCTATTTAATTCATTTTCTCCAATAATTCACATTTAATTAATTACAATCAAAATATCAAAGATCATGATATTTTATTAATTTTCTCAAATAAATAATTTATTAATTAAATCTATTTATTAAGACTTAATTAATGAAAAATTCACCATAGACTTCCAAGATAAAATATGAAAACCCATCATAGAACAAATCATACAAAATAAATCTAAAGGGTTAAAAATCATGAAATATGTCATCCGACACATTTGGTGGGTATTCAACTCAGATACTTGTCCTAATTTTCCAATTAGGACAAATGGCTCAAAGGGTTGAGATTTGGACTTGAGAATTTATCTCCCCTCTCTTATCATTGAGATAATGTGATAGGGTTTGCTCATCCTGGCAATTCAGAGAAGTCGATACTCGGTACTTCCAACCTGCATAAAAACTATGCATGTACAAACACAATATATACTAAACTAAACAGACAATGGTAAGAAGTGGTGCATCGTGTAGATCTCGACTAGCAGGTGACTATGACTCCCTTCTTTAACCACATCAGACACACCATACAAAAGCAAACATGCAAGGAAAACATGCAAACCATACACATGCAAGTATGGGGTAACTATCCATAAGAAAGCACATATGATAATAAATCATCTTACTAATCATCATTAATAATTGAAAGCAATGTAATAATCATCATCAATAATTGTGAACACTAAAAATAATCATCATACATACATGAAATGTAGAGTCTAAGTAATCTCATCACATAATAAACTGGATCCATAACACAATATCTGATAATCTCAAAAGAATGTTGCTAACCAACAACATAAAACTAGTTCTAAAAGAGTTCAGCAACGATAACAAAATGTGATCCAGGGGCAGGCACTACATCCACCCCCCCTAGGATTAGGCTTACTCCTAGAAGCCTACAAGAATGAAAAACTAAGATACTCACTATGTGGGTCCCATTGAACCCTTTCCCTCTATAGGAAAACATGTTTCCATTGAGGATATTACAACACCCTTAGAGCAATATCATTCTAGTTTAATGGTAAACCGAAAACCATATCGATCCAACATTCATTCTTTTAACAACTACTAAAATAAATTCCTTAATTCATTCTAAACAAGAGCAACTTAATGATTGCAAAGATAAACAGAGGTTTACTACCTTATAACGTAGATAAAAGATACATGTTTTGCAGCTAGAATGAGTTTCAATTTTTAGTTTTGCCTTCATTTAGATTTTCAGTAAAATTTTTAGTTTTGAAAGCTAAGTGTTGAAATATATAAAAAAATATGCAAGTAACAGTTTTAAGTTTTGTTTCAGTTCACCTAGTTTCAAGTTTTAAGTTTGAAAAAGATACACATGATACTTTTAAGTTTTTATTTGATTCAACTAGTTAATAACTAGTAGCATTCCAATATACCCAGAGCTCTCAATGTTGAAACTTGGGCTCTGATACCAAATGTAATGCCCCGCCAAGGGATCCAAAGAATTTTACTAAGTTTGCCAAACAATTTTTTTTTTAAACATGAAAGATAAAACCATTCATAACATTTGTGGAAGCAATAGCAACAATTCAAATGAAAATAAACATAACATATATACATAACAGGCTACATTCTTTAAAGATCTCTTAACGTTGTATCACATCTAAATTAACTAACATACATGAGTCCATCTAGTACAACATCCACATGAAATAATAATGATAAGTCCAATGTTTAAATATTACATTTCAAATGCTCATTCATCCACTGTACATGTCATAGGGTACAAAGGCTTAAAAGAATATACATATGTGAAATAAGGTACATCATCCTATTCTAATCTATGATACATCAAAGACAATCACATGATACACATGATACATCATCATAGAATACATATACATCCATCATAAAGATCAAACATAATTAACTAAGTGCATGGTTCCTCCCAACTATAAATAGCATCATTAGACCATCATGGATCCTAGCCATCCCTCCGTGCATAATATTCCAAAGCACCGAAGAGATCATTGGTATTAACATAGTAGGAATGTCACTCTTAAAACATCCTACTAACATGCAAAGTAAAGCATAATAAATCATCAACTAACATATGCAAAGTAAAGCAAATCATCAATATAAGAAACATACCAATAAATACATCCATCATAAGGTATATTATCTATCATAATGCTCCAAGAGCATAATGAAGAATAAATACCATCCAAAGATACTCCAGCCACGGTGTCTCAGACGGATCTCAAATGATCAGAGTGAAAATACACTACCACCCGACCATGTGGAACCTAAGTGGTCCACTCCCACTGTGCTGAGGAGATAATCTCAAGTCCCAAACAAGATATCAATACACATAGCATAAAAAGTTCAGGAATCTTAAAAGTATACTAACTCAAAAGTTCCAACACACACAAAATCAACATCTAATTCTTAGAGACACACAAAGACATGTAGGAAACCTATTCTGCAAGCAGGAAAGTGTCATCACAATTATCACTTACAAGTTATCCTGGCAGTTAGTTAAACTCCACGGGTCTATATTGATCTCATGCGGCCACTAGTATCCTCTCATACTGACAAGGCATACTACGGAATGCACAGTCGCAACCATGCGTTCTCACTACTCTCATCCTAGCCTGTACAAGCACTCAAGGCATGGGCGAGAACATCAAAAAAATTATCATTTTAGGTTCATTTAATCTTCATTTAGTGTGTAAATGTTATCACTTATTAACCAAACTTACAATGAGTTACCCTGGCAGCTACTTAGGGCCCGGCCCCCATTGCAAGCCACTTTCCGACACTATAAGTAGATTACCTATCCTAAGCTCATTGAATCATAAATCTCAAAATCATAAAAGATAATCCATAATAAAATCATCAAATATGCATAAAAGTACCAAATATCCATAATAAGAATCATCAAATCTTCAAGATAAGAATCATCAAATCTCCATGAGCATCTGAAAAGCATCCATAGAAAATTATGACTACAACAATTCTCTATTGGCAACTGAAGGCATCACTGATAATCATAAGTATCAATTGGTTCTCAATAACCAAAATATATTTCAAAATAAATGGTTCTCAACAAGCAACCAAGAATATCTCAAAATCATACTGATCGAAGACTCCAAAATGGTTGAGTCAAACATGTCACAAAATGACATCGTCAAAAAATAAATCCATATTTCAGTCTCATCATGGCGATTAGAAAATAATCCAACGATAACTGATCGATGACTCAAAAATGATTAGCTCAAGTGTCTTATACACATACCTCTCAGCTTCACCCATGAAGACTGATGAACAATAACAATCAGTAAATACAAACATTTCATAAAGCATACGATCACATTACCATAGTTGGGCTTATAAAGATCGAGACCAAATAAGATCAACATGCCATCATATCTCATAACCCTCGAGCCTCTAATAACATCCTAGGACTGGTCAACACTAGTCAACCTAAAACCCAAAATAAGAAGCATATAGAATACACGATGCAGACACATGTTTTGGTTTACTAAATTCACATAGTTGAATAATGTGTAGGGGTTTCCAGTTTCCTGTTTGCAAGTATACTTTCAAGTGTATAAAGTTATCATTTGACCTACAAGTCAACCCATTTGTTCCCTGATAGCATTATTCTAAGAATAACTTAAGGATAATTATTTACTCATTAAACTGATCATCACTGACCTTTAATTAAATTGTTTTTTTTATTCAACTAAGATCCATATTCTAATTGATTAACTCTTCTTCATAAATCAAGGATCATTATTTGTTATATTATAAGAGGACCAATTATCATTCTTCGAATAAGAGATTATAACTTTATTAAAATGATCAATTACATCAATCAATTAACATAGGTCCATATTCTAATGGTCCTCAATTAAATATTACTAAGTCTTCACCATTAAATATCTAAGATCATCATTCAAGTCATAAGAATAAGACCTATCAACTTGATATCAATATTTCTACAATCTTATTAAAAGAATTATATCAATTAAATCTTCATTACTTAACTTAATTGTTAATTAAATCTAATTAACTCTCATTGATTGATTTAATTAATAATTACATAATCATAGCAACATTCTAATTAATATCAGTTGACTAATAACTAACTATAATTCTATATGATAAAAGTCAACTATAATTCAATACTCAAAAGATCATATTAATAATTTAATAATAATTATTGAAAATCTTAAATCACCATATTCGTCATCTTTCAAAGAATACCAACATTCCCTTAACAAATTCGTATTATCATTAATCTTTTCAAATAAGACTCTATCGCACAACTTAATTATTAATATCATAATTATAATATCAACTCAATGAATATCAATTGATTAAAAATCAAGTATAATCCAACTCACAAAATTATTATCTTTTACCAAACTTCAATCAATAAATAATCTCCACTAGATTAACTCTAATCAAATTTGTTGATATCTATTTAAACCATTATTTATTAATAGTTTGCCAGTCCTTACAAACATTAATAAATAATACACTCCTCAAACTATACATACTTGATCTATAGAATCCTTCCATAAATGCATTAGTTAATATTTGTATTAACTAATAACATAATAATTCAGTCTTAATCTAATATCATTCAGAGTTTCTAAATTTAAATCAACATAATATAAATTATCATCTTACAATTATTTAATCAATATTAAAATCAACTATTAGACTTCATTTTTTAATTGTTCTAATAATATTTTTTCTATATAAACATTGTTTGAAAGAGATCCCTATCACAAACCAATAAGACTCATTGTAGATTTTAACATGACTAATCTTCAAATTCTTAACATTATCATCTTCATTAAACAACTCTAAAATTGTTTAATATGTATTAAATAGTATTCAATATACATTATAAAAAGTCCACTATATAAACTATATTTAAATCTCTTTTCTTTTAATTTTCTCTCATTTAAAAATCTATTTACTTAGATTGACTAATAATTAATTACACTTCTTCTACTTTTAACTAATCTTAATTAAATTTGATTTAATTAGATTAGATAATAAACCATATAAAAGTAATGCATATTAATAAGATTCTAATAAGGGAAGATTTCAATACTATCTTTAATTCATTCCATGCTTTGATATATTATTTTTGTGAAGTTTAAGCATAAAGAACTCTTGATTATGGGAAATGGAGAAATATCTGCCCTTGAATAAAATAGTCCCAGTACGACAGTCATATCTTCCTAATGAACTATTGGATCAGGCTGAAATTTAAATATATTGTAGAGGGTCAAGTTGCGCCAATTCTGACTAGAGCGATTGAATAAATTCAATCTCGATAAAAAGTTATGAATAACTGAGTTCGGGTCTATCCAAGGGGCAGTGATAGGACAATCTGTGATGAATTAAGAATTTTCTCTTAAAATGTAATTGTTCTCTAAATTTACCCATTCATCTATCTAATAGGTTTGTCCATACCCATCTAAAAATATAATTTGATAGAAAGATAACATCTAATCATATGAATTTTCAACTTAAAATTTCTATTTTAATTTCAAATCTTGTTTATCTAATTTCACAATATAACTTTGAACCCAAACCCGATTAAGATCTAATTATTTCTCCTTAATTGGATCTAAGATTTTTTCTTTCTTTCTTCTCATCCAAATAAAATATCTAGATTCCAATTTCAAATACAAAGAATATTCAAACACATAAAACAGATATGATGAAGACAAGAAGAGAAAGAGTGCAAAGGGAATATAAAAATATCACGAGTGCACCTAGACACTGATGCTAATTTTCCATGCCTCAGAAGTCCATAGAAAATCTCTTCTTTCTCCATGATTCACAATTCTTCCAAGAATCTAAGCCGATCGAATCCTCTAAGTGATTAGAAAAGCTAGAAGGAGCAAGTAGAAAATATATGAGCATATGAATCTTCTCCCATGCATGTAAGCTTTGAAGTTTTTTTTTTTTTTTAGCTTGTAGCTCGAGGCTTCCATTAAGCTTGTAGCTTCCATTAAGCTTCTATGAATGTCTAAATATCAAGAGCTCTCAAGAAACCTTTGGAATGCTTCTTGAAACAGCTGGAAGGTGTCACCAACTAAGCATGGGTATTTTTCAATTCTTTTTGATGAGTCATAGAATTGTAGACACCTTGTGCTTAATTGATGCATTAACCCCTGTGTTGTTGACACATTTTAATTCTCATGCAAGCTTATAACTCCAATTTACTTTTTAAATAATCTCTATTTAAATTTTATAACTTTCATTTTAATTTTTATAACTTTTATTATTATTATTTCATTTATTACTTTATTATTATTTTATAATTATTATTAATTTTAATTTTTAATTTTCTTTTATTTAATTCCTTTTTCTCAATAATTCATATTTAACTAATTACAATCAAAATATCAAAGATCATGATATTTTATTAATTTTCTCAAATAAATAATTTATTAATTAAATCTATTTATTAAGACTTAATTGTTGAAAAATTCACCATAGACCTCCAAGATAAAATATGAAAACCCATCATAGAACAAATCATACAAAATAAATCTAAAGGGTTAAAAATCACGAAATATGTCATCCGACACATTCGGTGGGTATTCAACTCAGATACTTGTCCTAATTTTCCAATTAGGACAAATGGCTCAAAGGGTTGGGATTTGGACTTGAGAATTTATCTCCCCTCTCTTATCATTGAGATAATGTGATAGGGTACGCTCATCCTGGCAATTCAGAGAAGTCGATACTCGGTACCTGCAACCTGCATAAAAACTATGCATGTACAAACACAATATATACTAAACTAAATAGACAATGGTAGGAAGTGGTGCATCGTGTAGATCTCGACTAGCAGGTGACTACGACTCCCTTCCTTAACCACATCAGACACGCCATACAAAAGAAAACACGCAAGGCTAACACGCACACCATACACATGCAAGTATGGGGTAAGTATCTATAAGAAAGCACATATGATAATAAATCATCTTACTAATCATCATTAATCATTGAAAGCAATGTAATAATCATCATCAATAATTGTGAACACTAAAAATAATCATCATACATACATGAAATGTAGAGTCTAAGTAATCTCATCACATAATAAACTGAATCCATAGCACAATATCTGATAATCTCAAAAGAATGTTGCTAACCAACAACATAAAACTAGTTCTAAAAGAGTTCAGCAACAATAACAAAATGTGATCTAGGGGCAGGCACTACACTTCAACTCGACAATGTCCAACAAAATCAAAGGGATAACATGATGGCCAAGATGATCTTGCATTGGACTACTAGGGTAAATAGAAAAGACCTCAGATACCTCTACATCCTACTCCTAGGTAAATAGAAAAATGTGTCCCACATTTTTCTTCTAAAAGAAAATTCTATACTCAGCTTCATCTTCATTAAAGGTTTACACTCCATCAGAGAAAAGAGATCAAATCGAAAAATCAAGCATATGTGCTTCATCCATTCAAAAATTAGAATATCATCCAACCAATCAACATATGAACTTAACTAAAAATCACAATGCTCTATCTACAAATTATCATCAGCATTATCCATAACATTATCCTCATACATGAAAACTAGATCAACAAAAATATCTAAATCACAAACCCAATCAACAACAATATAACAACTCGGATCCATCATAGAAAAAGCATATAAATGCATAATATAGGAGTCCTCTATGGACCAAATCAACAGTAAATGAATCCATATCAGGAACATGTAACAATAACTCTATGTCATCCATACTCATAACTATATATATATATATATTTCTAGCAACATATATGTCAGTAACATCATGAAAATCCACATTAGTAACAACATTTGTATCTTTCAGCATCTCAACAGTAGCATATAAGTTCAAATCCATATCAACAACAACAACATCATGTAAATCCACATTAATAACACCTTTGAAACCCTTAACCATATTACCAGCAAGTAAATCTATCTTCTTACCACAAGCAACATCCAGATCAACATCATTCATAACAGAATGAACATATAACTCCACATCAATAATGATAGCAACAGATAAGTCCTCAATCACATCCATTCCAACATTACCATCATTCTATATAACAACACCCAATTCCTTACCAACATAAGTGAAACTCTCCTCTTCAGCAATCTCATTGCACACAACAATATGCTCTACAATTTCCATGTCAAATCTATCCATCTGCTCATGAAAACCAAAAGATACTTCCCCCATTTCAGCAAAATCATCATGTACTTCCACAATATGTCTTCTTCTCTTCATAATCTCTTTAAGTAGCCAACAAACCTTCTTTCTAATCCTCATATGCCAACTCAAATTAGACTCTTCAAACCAATCAATCCTTTCATGTAAATCATCCCAAAAAGAATCAAACTCATTTCTGTCAACATCATCAAGATGTCTTCCATAGTCTTGTGCTAACTCGATAGCTTCTACAACGGCTGCAAGTTCCCTCAACATGTCTAATATTTTTGGATCAACATTTCTCCTTCCTTGAACCATCTTTTCACATACAAACAAATAATTAATGACAAGTCCTCTACAAGTGCAGGCCAAATTTGCAGATCTGCAACCCTACACCAAATCACTGACTAGCTAGAATTTCCAAAATCAAAAAACCCTTCTCTAATAAACTTTTGCCAAACCAAGGTCTTGGTAAAAACTACCTCACACCTCAATGATCTACCTACACACTCGGGAACAACTGAGCTCTGATACTATTTGATGCAATGTGAATCTAGATGTACCCCAAAATGAGGTAATTCAAAAACTAACAAAACAACACATAGTAGAAAATGAATAAAAGGAATGAGATTCAAATCTAGAGAGACAGTATCTTCATATATTCATATCAAGAAGTTTACATCCAACATGCCCAGTTGTATGACCTTTCGGGTTATGGCTATTACAAAGAAGAATACATCTTTCAAAGAAGAACAGATCTCTAGACTCAAATACAGACTTTATCTCCAAACTACTCTAGGCTAAGACTCCACACTTCTAAATTCTACATCTCCAGGCACATATGCCACAAACTTTCCAAACTTTCACGTTCTACTCCAAACACTCTAAAAATTTCCTAACTCTAAACCTAAATACTTTAGTTATACTTGCCAAAATGGCTTATAGATCATTCTAGAACATTACAAAATAGCAAGGCCAACCCAATAATGGTCTAGACAAATCTCAAGACAAGATCTTAACATAAATTTCATGAATGAATTAAATCCCACAAGTTGGCTTGCACAAAAAATGTAGAAATCACATCCAAAATGCTAACACTCAGCATAAAGAGGACAACTTGGCACATGAAGAGTCACTCAGCATACACTAGGTAACTTAACACATGAAGAAGAGCTTAGAACACACTTTGGAACATGGCATAGATTACAGTGGCAAGATAGGATAACACATGAACCTGAGTGTTAACATGATGTGGGATAACCTCAACTCGAAAATGACTAAAAATTTACTGGCACTTTGCAAATGCTGCAACTCGACAATGTCAAATAGAATTAGAGGGATAATACAATGGCTAGGATGCTCCTACATCAGACTACCGAGGTAAATAGAAAATACTTTGGATGCCCCTGCATCACCACCTTGTAAAAGGATTTACAAAATATACAATGAAGTATGCACTCATTACAGAGATTAACAAATGACTATTATGTCTACCTTGTAAAAAGATTTAACTATTCCACCTATTAGGATAAACCAGTGGTTGATCTCTGATCTACAACTCTAATTTGTTGAATGAGATTCTATAGTAATCTAATGATCACCTTGTTGTGATAGATAAATTTTTGCTTCTCCTTATACTGCTTGTAGCCTTTTTATTTTTTGCTTCTTCTCTTGCTTACATATTACATATTTTGGATGTGATACAATACATTACATATATACCAATCCAAATTACAATTCATCAAAGTCATCTACAATACAAGTTTCACCAAAATACACAAAGTTAACTCAACTAATAGTACTCAGGTTCTGAAGACACACGTAGTGAAGTTCTAATACTTAGCAACCATTGTCAATGCTCAGCATTGCCATGCACTTAGTAGACATAGAAGCTCAGTTTATACTAATCACTTCCAAGTTTTCTAAACTTGGTCTATACTGGTGACTCAATGAACACTACAAAACTCAGCATATAAACTGAATCACTTGGTTGACACTGCATTGCTCAGTCAATACTAGATTCACATTACTGAACCTGTGAACTTGGTTTGCATTGAGAAACTCGGTAAACACTATGAAGCTCAATTTATACTAATAATCACCAACTTGGTAGATACTACTTGGTGTGAACTGAATACTACTCTTGGAACTTGGTAGCAACTATAGAACTTGGTAGAGCCTAATTTACTTGGTTAACATTGTAAACTATAATATAAGCTCTGTAGCTACTAACCATTTGATTAGGTTTCTATGTTAGTAATAGAAAAACTTGACTGTAATGTCAATAGACAATAAGATATAGATTTCCTATTTCTAAGATAGAAGACTTAATGGATTGTCTTGGTGGAACTAGATATTTTTCAAAAATTTATCTTAAGAGTGGATATTATCAAATAAGGATGAAAGAGGGTGATGAGTCGATGTCTTCTTTTAAAACTATTTAAGGACTGTATGAGTGGTTGGTAATGCCATTTGGTCTTACAATTGTACCAAGTATATTTATGAGGGTAATGAATGAAGACCTAAAATATTACATAGATGTGTTTGTGGTAGCATATTTGGATGATATCTTAATATTTAGCAAAATAGAGGAAGAGAATATGAAACACTTGGAAATTGTGTTAAGGAGACTCCAAGAGGAGAAGTTGAAAATAAATATTTAGAAGAGTTCATGAAGGGGGAACTTGTGTATTTGGATTTTTTAGTTTCCCAAAGTAACTTGAAGATGGAAAAGAGTAAGGTGGAGGTAATCTTGAGTCAGCCCACTCTTGGGTCTACTACTAAAGTGAGGAGTTTCCATGGGTTAGCCCAGTTTTGTAGAAAATTTGTGAGGAGATTCAATGATATTTATGCTCCTATGAATGGCACAATAAAAGGAGGCATGCAAACCAAATTTTAGGGACAAAGGTAGTATATGAGAGTTTTGAAAGACTAAAGAAGGAAGTAGCAACTCAACCAATATTAGTTTTTGCCAAGTTTTGAAAATATGTTCATTATGGAATGTGACACAAGAAACATTGTAGTTGGAGTAGTGTTAAGCTAAGAGGGGAGGCATGTGGCCTTTATTAGTGAGAGGATCAATGAGGAAAAGTCAAGGTATTCTTCCTATGATTTGGAACTATATGCATTAGTTTAAGCCCTCAAGAAGTGGAGGCAATATCTACTAGCAAAGGAGTTTTTTGTTTAATACTAACAAGCAAGCACTTAGTTTCTTAAACATGCAAGAAAAACTCAGATTTAAGTACATAAGTAGATAGAATTATTGCAATCCTATACATTTAAGATAAAGCACAAAAAGGGGCTCAATAACAAGCGGGTTGATGCCTTAAGCAGAAGGTTGTTGATAGTTCAAGAAGTCAAGTTGCAGAGCATAGAGATTTATGAGTTCACGGATCTTTATTAGGAAGATATTGATTTTACAGAGGCATATAAGGTATGTAACAATTTTGAAAACCATTTCCATAGTAAATTTTCTAAATTTACTTTACAAAATGGTTTTTTTTTCAAAGGGAAATAGTTATGTGTACCAAGAGGATCTATGAGGGAAAACCTCATTCAAGAAAAATAAAATGGGAGTATGAGTGATCATTTTGGCCTAAACAAGACCCTAGACCTAGTAGAGAAGTTATTTTATTGGCCCAAGATGTAGAGAGATGTAGAGTAGTGTGGTATATGCCAAAAATATAAGGGCACTTCATCTAATGTAGGACTCTATCAGCCATTACCCATTCCAAATAAGCCTTGGGAGTGGATTAGTATAGATTTCATAGTTGGCATACCTAGAACAAAGACAGGGTTGGATAGTGTATTTTTTGTGTTTGATAGAGTCTGTAAGATGAGTCATTTTATACCCTAAAAAATAATATACAATGCTAGTCATATAGCCCACCTTTTCTTCAAGGAGATAGTTAGAATACATGGTTTGCCAATGAGTATTGTTGTAGACAAATATGTCAAATTCATGGGGTATTTTTGGAAGACACTTTGGAAGAGGTTAGGCACTAATTTGGGTCATAGTTATTCTATCACACTCAAAAATATGGGCAAATAGAAGTAATTAATAGGTTTTTGGCAACCTAATGAGGTGTTTAACTAAGGAGTAGGGGAAAGGATGGGAGCAGTTTATTTCTTGGGAAAATTTTTCCTACAATTACAATAAAAATAGAACAACAAGACTAAGTCCTTTCCAAATAGTCTATGGGTCACATATAAGGGGCATTATGGATCTTAGAGAGCTACAAAGACATGATAAGATCAATTGGAATGTAGATGATTTTTCTCAGTCAATGAAGATGATTCATGATCAAGTGAAGTAGACATTAATGAAGGAAAATTAGAAGTTGAAGGAGAAGAAAGATGAGGGAAGGAGAGATCTACAATTTTATATAGGAAACTTGGTGATGGAGTCTTTGAATAAATCCAAGTTACAAAAAGGGATCCCAAGAAAAATCCAAATGAAGAAGATTGGACCAACAAAGAATTTAATCTCACCAAACATATAAATTCAAAACTCCTTACTCATCTCATATAAAAATTATTTGCATAATCTATCCTTTCCTCCAAATATGGTATCATCAAGAAAAAATTTAGATGGTACTATCTCAGTATTGCTTTCAATCTTCAAGTACATATTATTTTTATTATTAGTTCTTACAAATCCAATATTTATCAAATAATTGTGTAGCCTTTCATTCCATGCTCTATGGGCTTGTTTCAAACCATATAGAACTTTGTATAGTTTACATACCATGTTCTTCTTGTTAGGTTAAAAAAATCCTTCTAGTTGTTCTATGTAAACCTCTTCTTCCAATATTCCATTTTAAAATGCACATATGACATCCATTTGGTACACTTTAAATCCTTTATAAGTAGAATATTCAAGTAGTGTTCTTACTCCTTCCAATCTTGTAACAAGGGAAAATATTTCCCCATAGTCAATTCCTTCATCTTGTGCATATCCTTTGCATACTAGTCTAGGTTTATTCATTGTGACTTCTTTCTCATGTAGCTTGTTTCTAAATATCCACTTTGTTCTAATAACATTCCTGTCCTTAGGTCTAAGTACCAATGTCCAGGTTTTGATCTTCTCTATATTTTCAATTTCTCCATTCATTGCTTGAATCCAATCTTTATTATCAAAATCATCTTTTACTAATTTAGGCTCAAACTCACTAAGTAAACATGTATCACTTCTAAGCATTTTCCTTGTCACAACTCTAGATTTTTTTTTACTGATGATTTTATTAGATGCATGGTGTATCTCACATATTTTTCTAGTGTAGTTTCTTTTCTTCTTTCTTCTTCTTCAGTTTCATCTTGAAATTTGATTTCATGTTTATTTTGTATATCTGCTTCATGTTGTGGTTTAGGTTATTCTTTCTCAAAATTGTCTTCCTAATGATTGGCAGCTTCTACATGTATCTCAACATCATTCTAATGATACTCAACACCTATAGTCTATTTCTCGGTAGCCTTCTATTGCAATGCAACATATACATTTTTTTGTTTCTTGGTAGCTTTGTTCTTTAGTTCAAATTAGGTGAAAGGAATACCTTCATTCACATAAATGAATGTGTTGTATTCTTTAGGTTATTTCTTGCATTCAGCTTCATTCTTTTTTGCATATTTATCAATTTTCAAATTTGAACTTTCCACAACTTTGTTAGCATTAGAATTCAAACACTTATAAACTTTTTCTCTTAGTGAAATGTCCTAGGAATATTAATTTATCATTTCTATCATCAATTTTTCTACTTATATTATCCTTCATTATATAGCATTTTCTTCCAAACAAAATCAAATACTTCACATTAGGTGAATACCCATACCATAACTCAAAGGGTGTAACATTAGTACCTTTATTCACTTGTACTCTATTCAAATTATATACAATTATACTTATAGCTTCTCTCCAATATTTATGTGACATATTCTTCTCCATCGTCAGTGTTTTAGCATAGTCCATGATTGATCTATTCCTCCTTTTAGCTATTCCATTTTGGGAAGGGTTTCTAGGTTCTTAGATCTTCCTTTTGATTCCTGTATTATTATATAATATATTGATTTCATTAGAGATAAATTTTCCTCCTCTATCATATCTCAAGCACTTTGGACTCTTACTTATTTCCTTATTAACTATGGCCAAATACCAACTAAACAACTAAAAATCATTAGATTTGTCTTTAAGAAACATCACACTCATCATTCTAGAATAGTCATCAATAAATAGAATGAAATATTTATCACCACAGTAGCTTTTCAAACAAATAGGTCTACAAAGGTCAGTATGAACCAATTCCAAAATATCATCAGATGAGTATATCTTTCTCTTGAAACTAGACTTAGTCATTTTTCACAATTAAAATTGTTTACATGTAGCATTATCAAGTTTCCTCAATCTTAGTAACCATCTTACTCTTCTCATTTTACTAATTCTTACCAAATTATCAAATTTCACATGACATAAACTCTTATTCTATAACCATATATCTTCATTCTATGCAAACAAACATGTCTCATCAGATAAATCTAGGTAGAACAAGTTACTTATTGTCTAATCACCACTTTGAATTAGTTCACCAATAACGTCAAATATCTTGGCCTTTTTGTGATGGAATTCAACTTTGTATCCTAATTTGTTCAAATATGAAATAATCAACAAGTTATAGTTAAGTCCTTCAACTCAATAAATATTTTCACACTTGATCTTATCAGTCAATTGTATTGATCATTTACCTTTCACAATACATGGTGCATCATTACCAAACTTAACATATTTACCTTTGTATGGTTCCATGGTTTCAAACTTAATTTTATCACTAGTCATGTGATTTGAACAACCACTATAAATTATCCACCAATTGAATTTACTTGCATATGAAATTAATGAAATTTTCTCATCTTCATCAGAATCTTCTTTCATAGCAACATAGACAACTTCTTCATGATTCTTATCAAACTCATTATCAATTTCTTCTTAAACAATATAACAGGATTTCTTAATTTTGTCTTTGTAGTCCTTGTTTCTTTGATTGTCTCAAGCCTATGTATTCAGTCATTCCTTGATCACTTCTTTTAGGCTTTAGTACAACTATCTTCTTCTCTTATAGCATGATTAAACAATCACTTTATCTTTTCAAAGTCCAATTGATTGAAGTTCTCATTTTAATTCCTCATAGCTCAACATCTCCTCTAGGTCCTTTTGTTATGTCATTCTCTCATCCTCTTCATCAATCATCCTAATATGGTATGCTACTTATATAGAAAACTATCTTACCAAGAAGGTTTGACATCAATGGAAACATAAAATTTGTCTCAATTATAGTTTCCAACAAGGGAAATGGGTAAGAGGAGTCAACTAACAAGAACATATTAAAGATCATCAGAAGAATGTTAGATAACATTAAGAAGGCTTAGGAGACAAAATTAAATTTAGCATTATGGGCAAATAGAATCACAGTAAACAAGTTTACTAGTTTTTCTCCTTTCAATTTATTTTATGGTAAGGAAGCTAGACTTCCCCTAAATAATTTACTATCAGTATACATCATCATGATTGAGAAGCATCTTGAAGATACAATTTTTTTGGAGGAGGGGATAAATACATTTGTTGAATTACATGAGATTAGAAAGTAGACACTAGAGCATAATATTAAAATGCAAAAACATGTTAATTTCCTCCATGATAAAAGGTAAGAGGAAATATATTTTGTGATGCAAGAGCATCCAGAGGTATAAGGGCAATCCTGTGTCACCCAAAAAAAATGTACTTAGACTTAGTTTTTGTTTCATGTGTTTTCATTTCTAGATACCCATTTGGGTCAAATAAAGGTTCCAACTCTCACAGTTCCACTATCAGTGTTCTAAGATAGATATTTTAATCACCTTGGGACATGTGTAAATGCCAGAAAAATAGGAGTATGTAATTGAGCCATCATTTTGGTGAACTAGAAGGTTTAAATTGGTCAAATGATTGTAATTGTAATTTAGAGCATTCTAAAAAAAGAATCAGGTCAAAAGGCCCCACGATTTGAAAGTTATCACAATTTTTTGATTTTTGAAGAACTCCTAAGAATGCTTCAAAGTTAGGTTAGGGGAATTAAATGACCTTGAATAGGGCCAAAAAATGGGAGACAAGTAGAGCTGGTCCATAAGGCTATAGAGTTCTTTGAGAGCTTTCCAAAAATGTAAATGGTTCGTCAATCGGAGCTACGGTTCAAAAGTAATGCCTCTCGAAAGTTCAGTTACCATTTCTAGATTCTTCTAATTTTGTGCCAACTTCTAATGAAACTTCTAGAGCCTTCTATTTGGTTGGTGGATTCCTAGTAGCAATTTCTAGAATGTATTCCTAATCCTTAACCCTCCGGGGTCTATATAAGAACATTTCTAGCATTGTAAAAGGCAGTTTGGAGTGGAGTTTGAGAGAAGGTACTAGGAGAAGAATTTATCTCCAGATTTATGCTATTGTAAGCCCATAAGGCATGTTTTGGAGTCTGTTTCTCTACACTAAGTGTACTAGCATATTTTTAGAATTAATAAAATTTTCCCTTTCTTGTTGTGTCCATTCTATGCTTGGGTTGTGTCCCCATCAAGTGGTATCAGAGCTAGTTTTCCTGAGTGTGTAGACAGAGTGCCGAATGTGAAGTAGTTTGCACTAGGACTGTGTGGTTGTGGGTTTGAATTAAGAAGATGCCTCCACCAAGAGAATGTGGTGGAAGGGCCAGAGCTATTAATCTTGAGGAGGTTAGACCCTCCAAAGGTAGGTACAAGCATTGCAAGAGGAACTTCATAGAGGATCAAATGTTACTGCAGGGAAGTTTTGAATCAGGTAGAGGAAACACTTTTTAGGGCTATTACTAAGTTTGGAAAAAGACCAACAATTGATGTGGGTGTATTTTTAGGAAATTTGAAACTAGATGAGTTGATCGATTGGATCAATGAACTGGAAGAATACTTTGAGTATGAGGATATCAAGGACCCAGATAGGGTTAAGTTTGTAAAGGCCAAACTGAAAGGACATGCCAAAATCTGGTGGCAAGAGGTTCAATTGGAAAGAAATAGAAGAGGAAAGGATAAGATCACAAGGTGGGATCGCATGGTGGACAAACTAAAGAAGTAGTTCATTCATGTTGACTACAAGCTTGATTTGTTAAAGAAGATGCATGGGTTAAAGCAAGCAAGAAAATTAGTCCAAGAATATACAGAGGAGTTTTATTGACTTCTGATTAGAGTAGGGCATGCAGAAGCAAATAAGGAGAAGGTTGCTCATTATATCAGTGGGTTGCGACCTAGCATCTAGTAGGAATTAAGTTTGGTAAGAATGACTAGCGTTGAAGAGGCATACCAGTTTTCCCTACGAGTTGAAGAGAAGCTAAATAAGAGGTTTGAAGGGAGACAAAGCGGGCACAGTCAAGGAGGAAGGGGTAGTGGTAGGTCATCCAGAGGCCAAAATGAAACCCAAAATAAAAATGAAGATGTGTGTACTAGCAGGAACTAGAGGAACGAGGGTTTCAACCACTCCCAAGACTTTGGAAATTAGAGAGGAAGAGGTAGAGGATGTGGACAAGGAAGAGGAGGCTTCCATGGTACCTATTTCCATTGCAATGAAGAAGGTCATTGTGCCTTTGAATGCCCTCAACAAAAAGGAAGGATAGATAGAAGAGCTGAGGATCAAGCTAGGGTTGCTCATGTGGATGAGGATGCACAATTATCACATTCAGAAGATGCAGAAAGAGGAGAGACTTTGGTAAATGAAAGGGTCCTACTAAGTGGTGAGATTGAACGAGGACAAAGGAGGAGTTTATTCTGTACCAGGTGCAAGTGTGAGGATGAATGTTGTGATGTGATCATTGATGGTGGTAGCACTGATAACTTGGTGTCAGAGGAGATGGTCTCTAAGCTAAAGCTCAAGAGGGAGAAACACCCCCAGCCCTATCAAATTTCTTGGGTGAAGGATGATCATAAGGTCCTAGTAAGTGAACAATGTTTAGTGAAGTTCAAAATTGGGAGTTACCATGATGAAGTTCTCTGTGATATTATTCCAATGGATGTTTGCCATCTATTGTTGGGAAGACCATGGAGTTTTCCACAAACTGAAGCCCATGAAAAAGAAGGTAAAAAGGTATGTAGCAATGCTAGGATTTGTCTTGTTGATGGAAGGAATTTTTTAGATGGCATGAAACATCAGAGTATGTGCTATGCTTTTATCCCTAGGAAAGATAAAGAAGGTAGTAGTGAAATACCACTTGAAGTTTCAGATTTACTAGGTGAGTTTGGAGATATCATCTCTGATAATGTTCCAGAAGGATTGCCATCAGTAAGGCAAATTAGTCATCAGATAGATTTAATTCTAGGAGCTAGTTTTCCTAACAAGGCTACTCACAGGATGACTCCTACTGAAACTGAGGAGCTAAATAGATAGGTTCATGAGCTATTGAGGAAGGGCTTGATTCGGGAGAACCTGAGTCCATGTGTAGTAACTACAGTACTAGAACCAAAGAAGGATGGAGAGTGGAGGATGTGTATAAACTCTCAAGATATAAATAGGATAACCATCAAGTATCGGTTTCCTTTGCCAAGAATGGATGATCTTATGGACTGCTTGAGTGGAGCTCAGTACTTCACAAAGATAGATCTCAAGAGTGGCTATCATCAGATACAGATATGAGAAGGAGATGAGTGGAAAATAGCCTTCAAGACCAAGGAGGGTTTTTATGAGTAGTTAGCCATGCCCTTTGGATTGACAAACGACCTAAGCACCTTCATGCGGCTTATGAATGAGGTACTTAAGAAGTTCTTGGGAAAAAAATTTATTGTATATTTGGATGATATTTTAATTTTCAGCAAGACATTGGAAGAACATTTATTGCATATTTGTAGTGTCCTTGAAAGGTTAAGGGAAGAGAAACTGTTAATTAATTTGAAGAAGTGTATCTTTACAAAAAGGAAGTTAGTCTACTTGGGGTTTTTTATATCACCTGAAGGTCTCAAAATGGATCCAGAGAAGGTAAAAGCCATCTTGGAATGGCCTAATCCAAGGTCTGCTACTGAGGTAAGATCATTTCATGGTTTGGCTAGTTTTTACAGGAAGTTTATTAAGAATTTTAGTGGCATATGTGCACCCCTAACTGACACAATCAAATGGACTACGGTAGCTGCGAGAAGTTTTGAATTTCTAAACAAGAAGGTGATAGAACAACCTGTGTTGGCACTTCCAGATTTTAGAAAGGTGTTCTAGGTGGATTGTGATGCTAGTGGCAGTGCTATTGGGGTTGTATTAAGCAAAGAAGGTAAGCCTATTGCATATTTTAGTGAAAAATTGAATGATGCAAAAAAGAAGTATTCTTTTTATGATCAAGAGTTCTATGTAATAGTTCAGGCCTTAAAGAAATGGAGGCATTATTTATTTCCAAAGAAATTTGTTTTATATACTAATCATTAGACATTACAGTACCTAAATAGCCAAGGTAAATTGAATCAGAAGCATATGAAGTGGGTAGAGTTCTTGTAGAGCTATACATTTGTGTTGAAGCATAGAAGTGGAAAATCTAACAGGGTTGCAGATGCACTAAGTAGGAGACAGTTGTTGCTTACAGTAATGCAGGTTGAAGTAGTTGGGTTTGATGAACTCAAGAATTTGTACCCTAAGGATCTTGATTTTGTTGAAGCGTGGAAAGCTTGTAAAGAGCCTGTTGTTGTAGATAGAACTAAGTGGTTAGACAACTTGATTCAGGATGGTATGTTATTCAAGGGCAGTCAATTGTGCATTCCAAGGAGTTCCATGAGGGAAAATCTAATTAAGGAGAAACATAGTGGAGGGATGGCAGGACATTTTGGTTGAGATAAGACCATTGCCATTCTTAGAGAACATTGTTTTTGGCCTCAAATTTCACAAGATTTGAAGAAGTTTGTACAGAGTTGTTAGATTTGTCAAGTTGCCAAGGGATTTAGTTACAATACTGGACTATATCAGCCATTGCTTGTTCCATCAAAGCCATTGGAGGACATAAGTATAGATTTTGTTCTTGGATTGCCAAGGACACAAAGGGATAATGACTCAATATTTGTAGTGGTTGATAGGTTCTCCAAAATAGCACATTTCATTCCATACCAAAAAACTCATGATGCTGTCCATATTGCAGACTTGTTTTTAGAGAGGTGGTAAGACTACATGGTCTTCTAAGGAGTATAGTTTCTGACAGAGATACTAAATTTGTAAGGTATTTCTGGAGAACATTGTGGAAGAAGTTGAGAACATACTTGAAATTCAGTTCCACACATCACCCATAGACTGATGGCCAAATAGAAGTGGTAAATAGAAGTCTGGGCAATTTGCTGAGATGTTTAGTTGGGGATAAGCCCAAGGGATGAGATTTGATTCTACCACAAGCAGAATTTTCTTAAAATAACTCTATAAATAGGAGTACAGGTAAATCACCATTCCAAATTGTATATGGAAGTAGCCCAAGGACTACACCAAAATTGAGGAAGATAGAGCAAGGGGAGAGGACAAGTGTTGAAGCTGAAGAATTTGCTAAACATATCAAGCATCTACATGAGGAGGTCCAGGCACACATTACCAAGATGAATCAAGAGTATAAAGCTAGGGCTAATCAAAGGAGAAGACATAAGGAATTCCAAGTAGGGGATATGGTCATGGTACACTTATGAAACGAAAGATTTCAAACCGGTACTTACAAAAAGTTGAAAATGAAAAAAATTGGCCCCTGCAAAATTCTGAAGAAACATGGCTCAAGAAATGCATATGAGGTGGAGTTGCCAAATGGTATTCACATTTCTCCTATTTTCAACATTGCAAACTTAACAGAGTATCATGATGATGGTGTAGATGAGGAGCTGATGTTAGAGCCATGTCCAATTCCTACTTCTAAGAAGGAGGAGATAGAAGACATTCTAGATCATTGTGTGGGTAGGAGTACCAGAAATAGGCAGTATGAAGAGTATTTGGTCAAGTGGAAAGGATGGTTGATAGAGGACTCAACATGGATTTCAGCAGCTGAGGTTTCCCATTTGGGATTTCCTCTACCACTCATAAAGTGACAAGGTCACTTTTCAATCTACCTTGGGTGTCTGATGCAAGAGCATCCATAGGTACACGGGTAATCTTGTGTCACCCAAAAAAAAAATGTACTTAGACTTAGTTTCTGTTTCATGTGTTTTTATTTATGGATACCCATTTGGGTAAAGTAAAGGTTCCAACTCTCATAGTTCCACTATCAGTGTTCTAAGATAGAGTTTTTAATCACCTTGCGATACATCTAAATGCCAAAAAAATAGGATTATGTAATTGAGCCATCATTTTGGTGAACTAGAAGGTGTAAATTGGTCAGATGATTGTAATTGTAATTTAGAGCATTCCAGAAAAAGAATTAGGTCAAAAGGCCCCACAGTTTGAAAGTTATCGCAGTTTTTCAATTTTTGGAGACCTCCTACGAATGCTTCAAAGTTAGGTTAGGGGCATTAAATGAACTTGAATAGGGGAAAAAGATGGGGGATGAGTGGAGCTGGTCCATAGGACTATAGAGTGCTTTGAGAGATTTCCAGAAATGTAAATAGTTTGTCAATTGGAGCTACGGTTCAAAAGTTATGCCTCCTAAAAGTTCGATTACCATTTCTAGATTCTTTTAATTTTGTGCCAACTTATAATGTGACTTCTAGAGCCTTCTATTTGGTCAGTGGATGCCTACTAGCACTTTCTAGAATTTATTCCTAATCCTTAACCCTCCGGGGTCTATTTAAGAACATTTATGGCATTGTAAAAGGCAGTTCGGAGTGGAGTTTGAGAGAAGGTACTGGGAGAAGAATTTATCTCCAAATTTATGCTGTTGTAAGCCCATAGGGCATGTTTTGGAGTCCGTTTCTCTGCACTAAGTGTACTAGCATATTTTTACAGTTAATAAAATTTTCCCTTTCCTGTTGTGTCCATTCTATGCTTGGGTTGTGTCCCCGTCATTTTGACATTGAAGATTAGATTTTAAAGTGGGATGTTTAAAACCAATATAATGAAAAACATAGAAAAATTGATGCCTTAGTGCTGAGCCCCTTCATCTTATCATTGAAAGAAGGAGAATGTTCTTATTTCGTACACAATATTGTTGAAAAAATCCAAGATTTTCCTTTGCATGACCAATATCTCAAACCTTTTTTCTCCTAATTTAAATAGAAGATGATTTATGCATTTATTATTAGACAAACATAATTTTTTCGATGTTCCTTTTTGTTTTTTTTTCTAGAGGTGGATAGATTCTCTCCATATTTGTAGGAAATATGTGTCCCCAAAAAGAGCCACTAATAGTGCTTCCAAACTTTCATAATCCTTATTAACAAAATCCTATTAAAAAGGATTTTTTGCAATTTTGGAGATAAGGAATCACTAACATATGAAGTGGAGATAATTTTTTATATTGTAGATAACACACTAAACTGTAGCAAAATAGAAATTTTTTGCTATTTTGCAAATGATCTAGTGAAGACCTTGCAAAATTGTGAGTTTGCAAGTAAAATCATGGAAGCTTGAAAAATGGTGATCTTTTACAAAATTGTTGGAAAAGAGATTGAGGATTCAGAGTTAGCAAAGGTCTAGATAGGAAGGATATTGATCATATTTTGTGACATACAAATGTTGAAGGATACAAGATGGAAAAATGATCATTTGTGAGAAATATCTTAAAAAGTAAAATAGAAAAATTGGATGTTTAATTATACATTAAAATATTAGAGTATGAATAACCATCGAACATTTGTGGAATGTTTTTGAAAAGACTTTTGAATTAAATGATCAATTAATTTGATTGTTATCTTAATGCAAATAGCCTGGGTTCAGATTGTTGGAATTATTTTATATTTGTCATTAGTGATAACACTTACCTGATTTTAAATGCTTATCGTGCATTCAATGGTTACCTTGTAAGCTTAGTAGTTAAGCAGTTTACACTGAGCATTCCTGAAGCTATCAAGTAAATATAGGAAATGTGAAGACTAGCAGTGTCTACCAAGTTTCTCAGTATCTACCGTGCTTCATAGTGTCTATCGAGTAGTAAATTTGTGTCATGAAGTTCAGTGTAAACTGAGCATTGGAAGAAGTAGTGTTTACCAAGTGAAGCAAGGTAAACTCAATATGTAGTATCTACCAAGTGACACTACATCTACCAAGTCACCAGTGGTTACCAAGTTTAGAAATACATCGAGTGATTAGTATGGACCAAGCATTCAATTTTACCGAGTACATGATGATGCCAAGTAATGCAGTGGACATCATGTATCAAAAGGTCACCGAGTCAATTGAGTGAACTTGAGTTATTTACTGTTGGGCCGACTTTGTAATGTATTTGTTCACTTGTATTTTGACTGACCCTGTAGTTTTGAAAATTTGAAAGCTATATATGTAAGGTGTATTACAAGATATCATGTGTATGAAGAAATAGTGAAGTAATGAGAAGCATATGAGAAGGATTTTCAGCAGCAGTTCAAGGAATACGGCAAGGTCAATACAGAGGGAAAAAAGTTATATCCATCACATAAGGTGATCAGTGCATAAAGGATCTTATCAGCAATCAGTTGTAAGTAGATCCACTACTTCATCTTAATAGGTGAATCAATTTTTTAAATCCTCTAACAAAGTAGACTTAACAGTCTTTGTATAAATCTCCTAATCAAGTGCATACTTCATTGTATGTTTGTAAATCCTTTAACAAGATGGACCTAGCAGTCCTTTGTGCTCCTAATAGGGAAAGATCACTAGAAGTGGTCAATGTAAGCCTTAACAGGCCAACTTTATGCTATAGTATTGAATTTTTGTGTGTATCATCCCCACCCCAAATTTACTTTCTATTTGAAGGTTTTTGGGTCACCAAAATATTGTGTTATTTTATGAATGATTTACCTTTCAATATGTAGGAGCATCTTGGTTTTTCTTGCAATCCTGCATATTTGAGAGGGATTTTGGTTAAGAGTTATGGAGCTTGGTGAATACTAGGAGCTTGACATGGTCTATGGAGCTCGGCATGGTCTGGGAGCTCGGCCTGGTCTAAGGAGCTTGGCATGGTCTTGGGATCTCAGTATGGTCTATGGAGCTCAGCATGGTCTATGGAGCTCGACATGGTCTAAGGAGCTTGGCATGGTCTATGGAGCTCGGCATGATCTTGGTTGCTTGGCATGGTCTAGGAATTTGGTGTCTATTTTAGGTTATATAACTAATTTTCCAAAATGATTTAAAGGATGAAAATTTTGGAGATTGAAGAAGGCATAGCTTTCTACCTATGGTTTGAAGTTCAAGTTATATTTCATTCAGGGCTAGGAGATATCGTTGTTTTATTAAGACATCAATTTTGGGAATTTAATTATTGTAGGAGGCCAACTTGTGGTATTTAATTTATGTATTTGTATTTAATTTGTGTTCTAGGCTAACTTGTGGCTTAGATTTTTATAAGTAGGGGTTGGGAGGGGAGTCTTTAGACATTAATCATCCATTGTGGAGAAAACGAGGAGCTTGGGGAGAGTGAATTTTAAGAAGGGCTAGTAGCTACGGCTTGGAAAATAAGGAGAATGCTTGGTGGGCTTACGAGCTCAAGTTGAGATCTTCCTTGGAGGTTTCTACTAGAGTGTGGATCTGGACTAGCTAGGGCTTGGGTTTTGATCTTGAGGGATCTTGCAAAACTATTACTTGCTTTGTATCTAGCCATAATCGAGAAGGCCTTACAACCCATCACATTACATGTAATCAATTATATTTTATGAATATCTTATTATGATTTGGTATCAGATCTTGCATTGTTGCTTCTTATTTTTGTGTTTCCACTACATGGTTATATAGTTGGGGGCTAGGAAATCTACTTTGGGGACTCCCTTGCTGCACTACATCATTTCAATACTAATGTATACAGTAGTATAGATGGATGTGTGGTAAATTTAAAATAAAGTTTTAAAGTTACTGATTCACCCCTCCCCTCTCAATAACTTGTCATATCCTAAATATTTCTAATAGAGATTACTTAAAAATAGAGGGAAATGATCCTTCATTCCTAAGTTTCATCTTTGTTGTTGAGTTTATAGAAATGGGGTTTCCAATTTAGGAACATCTAGTGGTTAAAACAAAAAAGGCAATAGTTTAACCATGTCTTACTCTAGAGTGGGACGATCAATTGGATGGCATTCACAACATGTATGGTGTTGCATTGGATTTAAGGACTATCTATGCACTTTATGTCAGTGATTTATATGAACTAGAAATGAGGGAGGAAAAAGTCAAGTTGTAGCTTAATACTAGAAAATTTTCCAAACCTACATGGTAATAATCAACATATGGATGAGTTTCTTAAAGTTCTTTGAAGAATCTAGCCAACCTAACCATTGAAACTATACAATTTTTTTGTCTTAGTCTATTATGGTATGTATTTGTGTCTAATTGTAATTAGTTTTTAGTTAGTTATCAATTGAAAAGTTTTGAAGCTTTATTGAACTCTTTCACTTTCTTTAAGAAAGGATGCCAAGACCTTATAGTCAAACATACATACATACTGGGAGATATGATAAGATAAGAAAGAACATATGATCTCATACTCTTATAAATAGGTATTACAACCAAACACCACTCAATTGTACATTTTTTTTAAATTAATACAAAGAGCTTATTTTCATTTAAATTTGGGAAATTGATTTCTAAATACTTGCATTCAATAATTTTCATCTTGGATTAATGTTATTGTTGATAGATTGAACTTAACATATGCTCTTAATTATTAAAGTTTCTATGTTTTACATTCTTCGTCTAAATGATCTTTTGTCCAAGTTGAACACAATTAAAAAAATTTTATATTTGAAGTTATATGTTCATTGGTTTATGGTAGCACACACTATTTCCACATATTTAATGATAGTAAATTCACGTAATTTGGACTCTATTTTCTCAAAATTGGATAAGGAACTAGTCTCATTAGTTTCATTAAAATTGATAAACTTTTTTGGTTGGTGAATTTCATTGCCATATTCATCTACATATGATCCAGATTATATAGAAGATCTAATATTTTTTGAAAGTATTTTTCATATTTTTATAGTTTTTCTATATCTTTTAATTTAGGTTTTTTAGAGGTCTTTTTCTCAAAAGTTGAAGCCAAAACTGTAATTAGTAATTTTTTAGTTGTAGGCTCACAATTTTAGGGATTGAACTAGATTTTAGTTCTTCTTTCCAATGGTGTAAGCAATTTCAAATTTTGAGCAACTAGTCAAAATTTATGACCTGCAACTCAAAATTCCAAACCGCTTACACCATTGGAAAGAAGAACTAAAATTCTAGTTAAGTCCCAAAAATAGAGAGCCTACAGTTGCCCATTTTTAGGGACCAATTACAATTTCGGCTTCAAATTTTGAGTAGAAGGCCTCCAAAAAGCCCAAACAAAAAGATATAGAAACCTATTAAAAAAAAATGAAAAATCCTTTCAAAAAAATATTAGATCTTCTATATAATCAAGATCAACATATCACTAAATTATTCCCATTTACACTTTAAATTTATGTTTAATCATCCTAAAGCATCCAAGTTCACAAATTTGGTTTATCTCGATAACCTCTTTTCATCCCAAGAGAATTCACTAATTATTTCATGAGAAATATTCTCTAAAAGTCCTTGAACTAGTCTAGAAGGTGTAGGTGTAGGTTCACCCATCTCGGTCATGCAAAATGTGAAGTGTAGGGGAGTTTGTTCTTTGAGGATCATTCCCATTCATTGGCCAAATTGATTTGGAAGATCTCATCTTTGAGTAAGAAAGCTCATAGGATTTCCAACCAATCCACTTGAGAACCAACAAATTGCACTTGTGTTATCATAGTTGATAACCACCAACTCTTCTACTTTCTCTTGAAATTATTCAAGAAATTATTTAATCCAAACAACCTATGTGAATTTCAGTACTCTAGCTACATATTTTTCTTTTTCTTTTGAGTGAGATATGCAATCCAACTTCTTGTTGGCACATGTCATTAGTCTTCCTCTGATAAAGAACACACCTCTATTCATTCTCTTTCTATCATCTATGTTCTTTGCCCAATCAGCATTAGTGAAGACACTAAGCTCAAAGTTTCCTTTGCAAGGATATGACAAGAAATAGTTTTTAGTACCCTTTAAAGATATCTGACATTTCCTCTATATAGAAATCATGTAAACTCCTTTGGAGTGGTTGAGAATCTAGCAACTATCCCAACAATTTGTACAATGTCTGGTCTACTTTGCACCACATACTATAATTAACCAATCATAGATCACTAAAGATTTTCATTTATTTTTGGACTTTTATCTTCCTTTGATAGGTTACAAGTGGTCACCATTGGGGTGCCTACTAGTTTGACCTCTTCCAAACCTAAAGTTTTCATAATCTCCATATTGAAGACTCCTCCCTTTAGCTAGAACATTTGTAATCCAATGAAGAACTTGATTTATCCAAACATATCCATCTTGAAATCCTTCTTCATTTCTTCTACAAACTCTATGATCATCTTGTCATATCCTCCAAAGATGATTTCATCTACAAATATTTTGGTGATCAACAATCCAACTTCTATCTCCTTCTTCAGATAGATGTTGTTATTGTCACTTATTCTTACAAATGTAATCTTGATTAAATATGAGTGCAGTCTCTCATACCAAGCTCTTGGTTCCTTCTTTTGTCCATAAATCACTTTTTTCTATCCTGCATACTTTATTTTTACCTTTATTCAATCGCAAACCCTTCTATTTTTTCTATGTATACCTCTTCCTCTAGTAATCTATTTGAGTATGTAGATATATTTAAAGCTTTTTCTATTCCTCTAGCTTTTATTATTATTAATTTGTAAATATATTTTGATTATGTTGAAGTCACAAACTCAATAAAGATTCATGTAAGCATTTAAATGCATAATCTCTTAGAGAGGATGTGATTCATTTTAATCACAACAACCATCTTCAAGAAAATGCTAACAAAATTCTTAATGGTTTGGTGCATTTTTTACAAAATTGTACAAAAATAGTTTTTACAATATATCTTGACGGAATATATCAGAACCTTCAATAATATTTCTATTCTCATTTCAAAAGAGGTAGCTTAAAAAGAAATTTCTTATAGAAATTTTTTAAAAAATGTGAGGACCTGAGCGATGAAGAAAAAAAATATCATTCTGCAATTCTTCACAAAAATTATATGAACATCAAATAACACAAAATTAGTTGACAACTTTTCAATGAGGTAGCTCCATTTTTTTTATGGTTTAGATTGGTTTTCATTCTCACAAATTCCCCTGTAATGTGGGAATGCAAGTATCATACACAAGAAATTATATAATGAGTCCATTTTTGTTGTTTTGACTTCACTTCCCATTGCATACTTGCAAAAGGTCCTTAATTGTAGTATCTATTATACACAACAATTAGTATGAATTGTGCATTTATTTTCACAATCAAGTGTAGACAAAAAAAAATTATTTATGTAAGAAAAATATTAAATCTCCAGTGATTCAACATAATGATGATAGGTGAGTACCTACTTTGTAGGAGTGAACTTTATTGACAAGCAGAATGACATTTAAAGAAAGTGGTGAGTTATCAGTAAATAAAATAATTGTGCAATGTTTAGTACAAATAACTAAATTTAAATTTTCATGGGTATGACATGTATAAACACCCAGTATGACCTCAATTCATATACAACTAGTATGGTCAAAGATGCAACTAGTATGGCCTCCATTCATTTTGAGTCAGAGATGTATTTATTTTGTAGGGAATTAAATAAAGATCGATTAGTAATATCATCAAACTTCTATGCTTGATTGTGTCCATTATCTCTATTCATCAACAGTGTTTCAAATTAATATAAAAATAAAATCAACACAGATAATCCTTCATTTCCCAACATAAATTATTAAGAAATAAAATCATTCACCATATCCATCTCACAATAAAAAGATGAATAAAATTTAAAAAAATAGAAAGGATAAAGTGTAATTGAGGACAATTTGTTAAAAATGTATTTTTCTATTATTAGAATGAATGTTAATGGAATTTTATTTTGATTTTATCTTTTAAATCAATTAGTGTGAATGGAAACTTTCTATTTTATAATGTACCTTTGTCTAGTCAAATTAGAATTAAAATTGAATTTTGTTTATTTTATAATATAAATATTTTATATTAATAATGTAAAGACTTTCTATTCTATAATTGATTTCATTACCATAGAATGAAGGATGTAGTTTGTTTTTTTAGATAGATTTTCATTCTAAAATTTTGAATTTTATTTTATTATATCTTTTAAGTTAGTTACAAAAGCGATAGAGAAATATTTCTATTTTATAATGTGATCTATTTTTGTAAAAATAGATTTAAAAAATTTTAAAAGAAGGAAATGAAAGTTTTGTTGTTATTTAACAAATTATATATGAATTTCTTATCATTATTTAGATCTCCTATTTTTGCTACTATACAAATGGAGGTGGAGATATTATTGTTCTTCATATTTTTATCTAGAAGGATATGAAAATTGTTGGTAAAAGTCTAAAGAGGAACTAGAAAGTGATTATATGTTAATTTTTTAGTGTTTATTGTAATTGTGAATTATTATCCTTATGTATACAATAAATGTTTTACTAATTAGTTGTGGGAGAGATTTTAATAAATGTAAAAAGGATAAAAATACTACGAGTTCCCTTTTCAATATAAGATAAAGAACTAATATTAATATTAGATTGTTGAATTCATGGTAGCTTTTTAAATTAATAATTTGGAGATATCATATATAAGGTGGTAAAAATAAAATAAACTAAATAATAGCATAATTAAATACTTTTGTACTAATAGTAATATAAAGGTTTATTAATAATGGTTAACAAAATGTTTTCACAATAATAACGTCAAAGTGAAAAAGAGATGTGCTAATATTCACATTATTTAAAATTATGCTAGTCAATTTCTTTCATCATTGTGGAATGAGTAATATGGAAACCATATTATATGATATTATTTTAGGAAGCTCATATTTCGAGGTGAGAATTAGTGAGAGATTTTTGTAAAGTTACTACTAATCAATAATGAGTAAGTTGAATAGTTGAAATAATATTCATGATTTGAAAACATTAAATTTTTAAGGTTATGAGATAATACTAAGAATAATAATTAATTGAATAAATAAAATGAACCTAGAGCATATATAGGTTGGAATATAAACTCCATATAGCCCTAGGATTTGGGGTAAGATATTTTTTTTGTAGTGAGATCAGAGAACTAAAGAGATTGACACATGTGGTGCAAATCTTAGAATTAAAGTGATGTTGTGCAGTAGAACTATATTCATAAGGAATCGGAGCAATAATAATAGGTTAACTTGACAAGAAAAATGTACTCTAGTATAGCGTGTATGATTTCACACCTATAATTTAAGGACTAACAGATAAGTAGTCTATGGTCAAAAAGTGTAAAATCTCCATATGGAATAAGATTAAAAGAATTAATTACATCTTTGTATGCTAGAAATAAAAAAACTTTATATGACGGTGGAAAAATATAGAGTAAGGATGAAAATGTGTGAGTAGGCATAGAAGATTATATATTATAGTCATGACTTATATTACAATTGTTTTGATAATAAGTCAACTTTATTGCTATATAAAACACACACTATGTTAAGAAGTAGATTTTTCCACCAACTCTAAGACTTTGAAGAACAATAGTCACTATGGACATCCTTCCATGTTGATTGTGGGATTCATATTGCAAACTAGCCTTAGTGCTTTTACCCATAGGCCATGTTTGGAAACTATTAGGATAGTTATACTAAGATAATATGGATATTGTATTGGATTATTTTTAGGCATTTCACATTTAATTTGTAGTAGGTCCTAAGCATACATGACCAATATATATTATACTCATGTGGTCAAACTACCACCAATCTAGGTTGTAGATTTATATTAACTATTAATTACTATCATGGATAAGAAGTTACCATTCTTGTCCTTTCACTTGATGATCCTGGTATGGTTGTATTGTACTCATAATGTGAGAATTATTTCTCAATGTGAAATATTGGTTTGGTTCCTTGTTGTGAATTATTTTACTTTTCTTAATATTTCCAACAATGTAAAAAATGTAATGTTGGGCTACTTAGCCAAAATTATTTGGATGGTCCCTTTTGTCTCAAGGACATGCTTTACTTGTTTTAATTAAAGGCTTAATAATGTGGCCACACTTGAATTATTTTTATTATTTATTTTATCTTCAATTTTAATTTTATTTATGAGGTATTTTCTTTAAATTAATGTTGGAAAAGTAAGTTGTTATGAGAACTATGATACAACCATACCCAATAAGGATTTGTGAAAAACTAATGTGGAAGGGGAGCAAACTACTAAAATTTTAACCTATTATAAGATATAAAACTCTTTAAGAAAAATAAAAGGGTCCTCATGACATCATACTTCTTATTTTAAGAATGCCCACTCTCTTAAACCATTTTAAGTAGGTGATATATCTTTGTGGACTGAGATAAGATTATATAGGAACATTGCATATGCAATAACTAAGTGAGGTCATTACATAGTAATAAGTTTTCTCAGTAGCTTAAATGAGAGTCAATGCATAGTAAAGTTACAATGGTAGGATTCATTAAAATTATGGGGAAGGTTTACATACATTTGAACCATATCATGTCCCTAAGGGAGTTCCTTATACCCAACTCATTTACATGTGACTAAATCATGAATTTTGGGTACCTTGAAATTATTAAAGGTACAAGTTTAATTATAGTGTACCTAACATATAAACTTTGAGAAGTGATCAAACTTAAGGGAAATATATCCACACTAGGAACTATGGTTAGTAATCCATATTACATCATATTAAATTGTTACACACACATATATACATGTGATGTCTACTATATACTTTTCTTCAATAAGAATAAATATTTCATTGATTCTAGGTAAGTCCTAGGAGGAGGAGTATGTCCCTAATTTGGGAAGACTTCTAGGAGGAAGTCAATAGCAATAGGGGGAGGATGTGAGGTCCTTCCTCTCAAACACTTAAAATAATCTTAATCTTTTGAATATGTCTTCTTATAAGAGTTTAGGGTTGTTTTCAAGAATGAGATGGGGTGTTATAAAGGAAACATGTTCCTTGTAAAATATGATAGGAATAACAATATTCTGTATTTTTACCTTACTATATTTTGATGATAATGCATTTCAAAATAATGGTTAATAAGGTTTTGATTATTCATATAATCCATATTGACATTTTTTATCTCTTTCTGGGTTGATGTGTTTAAAGCTATATTCCAAGTCATTATTGTTTGAATTCCTTCATAAAGAACTTTCTATTGGATACCTTATGTCAATATATTATGAAAACTGATTTTCATTGACAAGAACCTGATATTATGGATTATGTTGATTTCTAACTTGATGTCGATGTCATAGTGATATCTCATTCTCAGTTTAGGGATATTTTATTGGAATAGTTATTATGCATTATAGCTCAATAATTGCCCTCAAGAAGACTGTTTAAAATTAGGGATGAAATTTGTTTGAAGATTAGAATTCTTCTTACAAAACTTAATGGTAAGTATTAAATGTAAACTATTGGAGAGTAGTTCCATAAGGATATTTTGTTGAATTATGTTAATTTATTTTATTATGGTAGGAATTTCTCAACTAGGTTGTGATATTAATGAGATGTTAAATGATTGTATTGGGATACCTTTCATGTACTATATATCCTTAATAGATTTAGATGAGTTTCATGCTAAGAAGAACTTTCATTATTAATTTCATGATATGATTATGGTACACAAGTGAATTTTGGTTCTAGAACAAATCGAATATTAATTGAATATAGCATGATTTTCTATTTTTTTATATACAATATGAATGCTTGTTTTTGCATGTGATAATTGAATTATAGGTTGATGCTTTGATATTTTGGTTCATTAGAATTTTTACAAAGGAAATGTAGACAGAATTTTTATCATAAATAGAAGTGATCATATGATGACATGTTATTAAAAGTGAAATTATTGCACAAGTAAATTCATGAGGATGTAGTATTCTGAGATAAAAATAAAGTATATATTGTGATGAGTTTTGATTAACTATGTAGAAATGTGAATTAAATAATCTATGTTAATCTATGTTCTATTGGCCAATGGAATTAGATGATTAGCATAATAGAAATAAAGCGAAGAATTATATAGACTAATCATAATTGACATGAAAAGTATGTTTAAGGAAATTGATGTCATTGTGTTTAGTAAGATGTATAATTTTTGAAAAATGCCTTATATGAAATTGAATTGTGAATTGAAGGGATTATGCATATGAATTATGTGTGTTTATTGTGGATTAATTATTATGTTGATTTATATGTTTGATTTCTTGAATAGAAAATTCAATTAGGAAACTAGTGAATTATTCAATGCAATTAGATTATGAGTTGATTATGTTAATAATATTATCAAACATATTATTTCTTGGGCTACTAATACTTGAATTGAGATGTGCAGGAAAATAACCATGGAAATTTATTTAGAGAATAAAATTTGAGCTAACGTGAATCTGTGATGCCAAATATTCATCTAATGAAGAGATGTAAACCTCATTGTATTGTGTTTATTTAGTAAACATGCTTTGAAGTATAATTATTCTAAATGTATTTTTATGTTTACTATTTTGTTCCCTTTCCAAATGGACATGTCGTGTAATTGTTGCAGTGTCAATTGACACATGTGCAAGTGAAGTGTAAATGAGATGGCCAAACAAGGATTATTAAAATAATGAAACCTAACCTATATTGGTAACCTTGGGTATCACCTATGTTAATCCCATCATTGAATGAGCCATGATTTGAGTCAAGCCTCTTGAACCCATAGGTGCATTAGAAGTGGGTTTTTGGAGGCTTATAGAAGGCCTAGAGGGTAGCTAGAGCCAAAATAACCTGCCCTACTTATGGAACCTTGTGTTTTGGGGTGTTTTCTAGTCATAAATGTGCACATGCCTTATTTATTCCATTTGTGAAGGGTGGGACAAGAAGGAGTTATGAGGGAAGGAGACCCATACCTTGTTAATGAGAGTTAGATGGGAAGGGGGGAGGACCCTTTTGAGGGGGAATTTTTGGTGAAACATTTGGGTGTTCACCCACTCTCCAAACTTGGAGACCACTAGGAGTTAGAGAGATTTTGGAAAGAGGGAGTTGTGTGAAGAATTGGTGGGAAGTCTTAAGGGAGCTCTACTACAAATTTCATTGCCTTAAGCCTGGATTCTAAGTTGGTTATTTCACTTCCCTTGTTGTATAATTTGCATATTTTTTGTTGTGTTATGTATTTTGTAGAAATATGTTGCAAGAGTGAAATGTTATATTTGCAATGTATATGTAGTGTTGATGATGATTTAAAATGAGTCCTTGTGAAGTCTCTTGTTGTAAAAAAATGTAAATATAATACTGATTTTGTTTTTTTTTTGTGTTTTTATGAGTCTCATAATGTTGGGTTTATATGGCACACTAACCTTGGGAGAAAGAGTAGCCTAGGGTGAAGGGCATTTGATAACCCATTATGTAGAAAAACCTATCCTTGTGTGGGGGAGAGGAAAATCATGGATGAATGGACTCCATGTTGCCAAAGTTGTTTTAAATATTTGGGGGTGATAAGGCTTGATATGAATTGGGTTTGATAATGGTTGATATGAATTGGGGGTGATAAGGGTTGATGTGAACAAAAACTAAAGATGGGTGTTATTTGTATGTTGGCCTTGTTGAAGGAATCTTTGTTTATGTCTAACTTTAAGCTTTCTCCATATGGGTACTTGGTCCACCTTCACCCTATTTTTGGGTCTTAGATAGACCCCTTGTGAATAAGCCTTGGATGGGAATTTTGTGTAATTGTTTCATGTTCTATTGATGTTGTGTGTAAGTTTGTATGTCACTCATTCAAACTTGGTTCTCCTAGCTAGGCTAAGAGGTGAGCATTCCATGGGCATGTATGCTATTGTATTTTAGGTCTTAAGTGAAAGATTAGATTTGGGAAGAGTATGGGATAACTGTAAAGCTAGCTTTCTTCATGTTAATTTGGGTTAAAATATTTGTGTACCAAGTATCAAAAAGGTGTAATTTTCATTCATGTGTAAATCCATAAAAATCAGATGTAATATGTTAAGAGGGGACTATTCTAATGTGTTGTTTTATTCTATTGTTTAGATACATTAAAAGAAGGAAGGAACATTATCTTCATGTTATATAAAACCAAATAGTTAAATCATTTAGTTGGCAAATCTATTTGAATGTTACTAGGCTTCTAAAAAATAAAGAAAATTAAAGTTTCTACTATGTTTTAACCTTGCAACAATCAAAGAAAGAAGTAATTGGAGATCTTGTATAATATTGTAAAATTTCTCAAGAAAGTTTTGTTTTCTCAAATGAAAGATCAATATGTATTTTGTAATTGGATTTAGTAGTTGATTAATGTAAGGAAGAAATAAATTTGAATATTCTCATGTGTAATGATGCTACATTATTATCTTAATAAATTAATCTATTTGAAAATGTAAGTAGAGTTTAAAACCATGATAAATGTTGTACTTAATCATGTTTTAATATAGATCCATTATGTCCTTTATGTATTATTCCAATATTGACTTACAAGTTTAATTCTATTTTTTAGAATACATGCATATTATTCGAAGAATAATTTAATTTAAAATGAATCAGAATTATATCCCTTCATATGTGTTACATATAAGTAAGTATTTGTTGTTAAAAAAAAAAATTGAATGGTGTTTTAAAAAGTTGGGCATGAAAAATTATGTGTACAGCTTCTTGTTGTGATAGGATTGATGCTATAATCAAAGACTTAGTAATATCATTTTGGAAAGATAATACTCATCCTTCATCAAATACTAGAGATGTGCTCAGATACAGGGTTAGAGCTAATCATTATGAACATCATACAAAACATTGGTTGGACGTAACACAACATGAAATGTATGTTTCATTTTGTACTACAAATCCTAATATAAAGATTGGGTAGACATTTTTTGAGAGATCAAAGCCATATTATGTAAGGAGAAACAAAGTGTTTGAAACTTTTTGTTGTCATTATCATATTGAATTTGATATTCAATATTAGGTTTATCAAAAGTTTGTAGAATATACATTTTGTTATAATAATGCTCCTAGTAGATGAAGTTAGTTCATTTCATCTATTTTATGTGACAAAATAGATGATCTTGTTGGTCAAATTAATTTCATTAAAGGAATATGTGATACATGTGCTGATTTGGCTCATTTTTCCTTTGACAAATGATGATATTGATGTCACCAAAATGATAAATTTCAAGTGTTACAAATACGTAAGGAATGAAACTAAATTTGGGAAAGAAACAAAAATATTGGGTTGAAGAGGAGATAAATATTAGAGCTTTTATGTATAGATTTAAAAGTTTGATTTAACTATATATTCATCATTCTTTTTTGCAAAGTGGAAAGCACAACAATTTCAAACACTTAGAGATGTTTTTCCACATGGAACTATTTTATCAATTATTGACTTTGTAGACAACTATTCTTGCATCCATCAAAAGGCTACTCAATCAGACTCCTATTTTTCATATTAGGTTACTATTATGGTACAGGTGTGTTATCATCATGTGTAGTTAGATTTGGATGGTATTTAGAGCACATATGATGCACACTTAATGAAGAAATAATATCACTTATAAATAAGCGATGATAAAGAACATGATATTAATTATGTAGAATACTATTTTAGGATTTTTTTGTATACATGAAAGAAAGTGGCATAAATATTGATAAACATTATGTATGGCCAAATAAGTTTACTACATAGTTCAAATCATCCAAACTATTTTATGCACTTTTTCTATATCAACATAATGAAAACATATTGCATATATGGCGTTTATTTGAAAGTGGACATGGTAAAGGTGAACATGATGGTGTTAGATCTTGCATCAAACGTCCTCTACAAAAGTATCAAATGAATTATAAGGGAGTTCGTATAAATAATGCACATCATTTTGTTGAATGGTGCAAGACACATTTTGCACCAAACAAGGTTAGTGCATGATCAAGAATGAGTCAACCACTACCAAGTAGAGTGTTTTGGGAGATATTAGGTACACATGTACATGCATAAGTATATATTTTTAATTTATTTAATTTATACATGTAAACGTGTGTGTGTGTGTGTGTGTGTGTGTGTGTGTGTGTGTGTGTGTGTGTGTGTGTGTGTGTGTGTGTGTGTGTGTGTGTGTGTGTGTGTGTGTGTGTGTGTGTGTATTTCTCTCTAATATTTATGTATATATTAAATATGTTTGTTAAGCTGTTGATAGAAAAACTATGCATGGTTGTAAGAGGATAGAAAAAACATGATCCTTCCATTCTATTATGAGTACCAATCATAAAAATTGGACATTGTACACAATAGACTATTCATGTTTTTTTTCTTAAAATAAAAAGTGACCAAAAACAAGGGGGTCAGCCCTTGCAAACCAAAAGCTGGTAACCAACGCATTACTAGCAGTGACCAACAACAACAAAAAAAACTAAATAAAACTTCAAAAAACCACAGAACAACTAACAAAAGAATAACTAAAATAAAATAAAGGTCCAAAAGATCTAACAACTACGGAAGTTCAACAAAATAACTATTGGCATATCAAGTCAACCAAGTCATAGTTATAGCTGGATACTAGCAAAACCAAAAACAACAAAAAAAACATAAAAGTCTTGGGTCCGACAATCCCATTAAACTAAAAAACTCAAAAAAAAATTTCTCCTTCTCCTTCACAACCAACAAAATCTGGGACTAGTCTTTAGAAAGGAATTTGAAGAGGAGCTTATGGTCCTCCATATCCATCCTAGTATTTTCCATTTCCTATGCCAACAGCTGGAGGGTGGTGGCCATAGCATGGGTGACTTTGAGGGAAAATTTAGATAAGGTAAAGAACCTTTACTCTAAGATTTTAACCCTCTTCTCCAAATTGGCATACACCTTCACCTTCTCCTTGGTCTCTTCCTTGATATCTGTTTCCACCTTTTTTGCTTCTTCCTTTGTTTTTTGTACCTCGATATCATCCTGCAATACACTAGAATTAGTAGAAATCTTAGATTTTTCCTTAGCCAGGGATGAGATAGTTATGGGTGAGGTGTCCACTTTGCTTATCTCTTCAAAAAAGGTTATGGGTTGGAGGGTGAAGCTAGCAGAAACATGGGTGATCTTCGTGGTAGCAACATTGTCAGCTGACACCTGAGTCTGAGCATTTTCAATAGAATTGTCCTCCAAGTTAACACTTTTTTCCACCTCCTCCTTTCCATCTTCTCTTTTAGAATTATATTTTTCTTCCTCCTCCCTTTCTTCTTTATTATTTTCTGAGCTTTCCTCCTCAACTCTAAATCTATTGGATTTCTATTTGTACCTTGCCTGGGATTGGGCAAGTCTTCCAAATCTCCTCCTAGTCTTACCCTTAATGAGTATTCATGTTTTTGTTGTTATTGCATTGATGAGAATTATTTTGAATGCATCAACTAGGCAAGGATAACTTTACTAGCTAGTATTCGCTAATTGGATAATCTCACTCATCGAGGACCCCAAATTTGGCTATATTTTTTTCTCTTTTGGGGTGGCCATGTCGCCTACATTTTTAAAAAATTGTGTCCCATCCTTGTTAAATCACCAATAATTATATAGAAGTATTTTTATTGTAGTGATGACTTTTCCAATTGAATCTAATTTTTTCACATAGTAAATCAAGTATTTTTGCCTATAATTTCCAAGGCTTGTCTTAATTAATGCTCATATTTGCCAATATTTGGTAAGAATTTAAGTTAGGTTATATGTTAAATAGTAGATTTGAAATGTGTCTCTATTCTAGTGACTTTCCATGAAACTTTTTATCCTTTCTCACTTTGGCCTAAAATAGATTTGATTGGGGACACATGTTTGTATTTTGAGCAATTTCTTTAAAATTTGGTATCCTTTTAAAACTTTGGCCCAAAATAGGATTTAGGCCATTGATTTAGGGTCACCAAATATTTACAAATAATAGGGGTGCTTCCCTAAATCGTCATTCAATAATTTGGAGAAAATTTGTAATGATAAAAGTGGGCTATGTTTACCCTTCAAGTTTGATAGTTAATTATGTTCCATATAATAATATTTCTTTTAAAAATATGGTTTCCAAGTATGTGTATGTTTGTCTATGATTTTCTTTAATAATAAAAGATTCACAAAGATTTTATGGAATTTTCATATAATTAAAAAAAAATCACCAATAAAATTTAAAAACTTACTAATTTAAGGAAAAAAATCACAAGAAAAAATTAATTTTTTCCCTCTCAACTAGTGTTTGATTCACCAAAATTTTATAATACTTTTTTCCAAAGTGAGGTTTCTTAAAATTATCCATGAAACTAGGATCATGGATATGTAGGTCCATGGAGTTTAGTGCCACTTGTTGTTATTGATACAAGTAATGGCTCAAATGAAGATGAAAACTATGATGACATCCCTTTGATTTCTTCAAATTACAACCATATCTCTAGACTAGTTTGAATTGGTAAGTATTTTTAATTTTTAAAATTATTACATCTATTTATGTGTGTGTGTGTCACAAGGATAATTTAGCTAGTGCATATGTATACATGTATGTATTTCTAGTGTACAAGGGAAGTCTTTACAATTCTTGTTGAGACTAGAAATGTAGAAAGAGTGAGTTACTATTTATTGTGTTGTACTACAAAAAGGATCAAGGTAACTAAACTAGAAGAAAGTGATGGAATGATATTCGCTACCAGTTTATTTTTTTAAATTGATATATATTACACATAACTTAAATATTAAATAATAATAATAAATATATTAACTTTTAAATGCATGGTGCATGTTGGTTTAGTTGTTATGGAGGGAACATATCTCAGTCAAACCATGTTAGTGAAACATGGAATTCACTTTGTTAATTACAAACCTAACAATAAGGTGCTTTAGTATACTCACCATTTTATTGCTACCTCAATTAATCTACATCTAGTTAAACATCAAAGTGGATGACACAAGTAAAGACTACACATTGAGAACCATGAAATATTATTAAGTGTTCTCATGAGCATGTGGAACCATTAGCAACCACTTGAGATATTTGACATTTAGGTCTTTCCTAGATATTTAATATTTATCTTCAATTAAGAGATATTTAAAATGTATGTTAATTTAACACATTTATGATATAAGTTCATTTCATGTTTAGTCCACTTATATGTGCATGTGTTCATTTCATGTTTTGGATGTCTAAATGTGCATGTTTTTCATTTCATGTACAACTTGGGAGTTATAAATGTGTGTATATCTATTCATTTCATGTTTACGCCACTTATATATACATATGTTTATTTCATGTTTGGGATGTCTAAATGTATACTATTTTCCTTTCATGTACAACTTAGGAGTAGGGTAGGGTAGCATATGGAGGGGGCTTCTATCTTGTAGCTTGGTGACCTTGTCCCATAATGCTAGTAGAAGAAGTTTTAATTAAGTGATAACTAAAGAAAATACTAGGTGGTAATAAAACTTAAGATAATAAAATGTGTGTGAGGCCCTCCATTGAGGAGTTGAAATGCATGATTTGAGCTTGGGCTTGTCAATGCCAAGTAACTCTCCATGATGTTAGCTCCTTCCTAGTAGCCCATTGAGTGTCTAAGTAGGACCTATAGTTTATGCATTGTCTATGTTCTTGGTTTTAGTCATCATATTATCTAGCGTGTGTGTTAGCCATGAACATTGTGCTATGTGTGTTTATGGCTAGATCATTATCTCCAACAGCATGATAGGAGTGGGCCTATGGTTTCCACATGGTTGGGATGCATAGCTACCTACACCACTACTAGGGACTAGTGTATAAAGATGATCTTTTGTCCTAGTGCAACTGTTATTGAATGTTTTCACTTGGTACTTCAAGTTCTGGAGTGTTCTTTCTTGTGAATTATGCTTTCATTAGAATGCTTGTATATCATGTTTAGATGATGTTAGTTATTGACACATTTCCTTATTATGGTGATTGGCATATGATAGATGAAGTTAGTTTTTGACACATTTCCTTATTATGATGTTTAGCATATGATAGATTATCTTATGCTTTACTTCTAGCATGTTAGATTTCCTTATGCTTATGTTGTAACACATTTTAGTAGTGATTTACTTATATGATAGTATTGACAATCTAATCAATAGCTTGGGATGTTACATGTGGGGGATGGCTAGGGCCCACAATGGTCTTATGATGCTATTATGGTTGGGAGGAACTATGTACTTAGTCTAGTTGTACTATTAATTGTGATGTTGTTTTAGTTCACTGCAATGTTTCCTTTTGTACTTTCCTTTAACTAATGGTCAAATGGTTAGATGTTGTTTCCATCTTTCAGTATTGTGTTTGAGTGTTTATGCCTCAAGATGTGGATCTAGTACTCCTCAGTGTGGAGGAACTTCATTATTATCTTTTTACCTTTTTTATTTTATGGCTTGCTATCTTAGGATCTCGTGTGAAATAGTACTTTATTGCATGAGAATGTGGGTGTTGGGTTTCTTCATGTGGCATTTGGCACTTTATTGTGTGAAACCCAACACCAATTTTGGGTGTCTTGGCTATTTAGCCTAGCACTTTCTTGTGTCATATGTTGCACATCCTAGCATAGAAGGTATTTCTTCACATAGTATGCTCCACATCTTCACATGAAATTATCTTAGTATGTGGTCCTTTCGAAAAAATTAGGGGACATCTCCACTAATTTTTGAGGATCAATTTTTTGTGATCCTAGTACCCTTTGGGTTTACTTAATTTTCCATACTTTAACAGATCTTAGATTCTTTTTGTTGTTGTCATTTTGGTTTTCCATTTCTTGTTGTGAGTGTGTTAGTTTTTGATGGAGGTACGCTCTGCTACCACTAACAAAGGTATGCTCTGATACCACTTGATGGGGACATAACCCAAGCACAGAATGGACACAACAAGTAAGGGAAAATTTAATTCACTGTGTAAATATGCTAATACATTTAGTACAGAGAAAATAGACTTCAAAACATGCCCTATGGGCTTACAATATCATAAATCTAGAGATAAATTCTTCTCCCAGTACCTTCTCTCAAACTCCACTCTGAACTATCTTTTACAATGCCAAAAATGTTCTTAAATAGACCTCGGAGGGTTAACGATTAGGAATACATTCTATAAAGTGCTATTAGGCATCCACCAACCAAATAGAAGGCTCTAAAAGTCACATTAAAAGTCAGCACAAAATTAGAAGAATCTAGAAACGGTAACCAAACTTCCAGGAGGCATAACTTTTGAACCGTAGCTCCGATTGACGAACCGTTTACATTTCCAGAAAGCTCTCGAAGTGCTCTATAGCCCTATGGGAAACTTCACTTGTCCCCCATTTTTTGGCCCTTTTTGAGGTCATTTAATGCCCCTAACCTGACTTTGAAGCATTCTTAGGAGGTCTCCAAAAATTGAAAAACTGCAATAACTTTCAAACCATGGGGCCTTTTGACCTAATTCTTTTTCTAAAATGCTCTAAATTATAATTACAATCATCTGACCAATTTACACCTTCTATTTCACTAAAATGATGGCTCAATTACATACTCCTATTTTTTTGGCATTTACACATATCCCAAGGTGTTCAAATACTCTATCCTAGAACACTGATAGTGGAACTATGAGAGTTAGAACCTTTATTTGACCCAAATGGGTATTCAAAAATGAAAACACATGAACTAGAAATTGAGTCTAAGTACATTTTTTTGGTTGACACAGGATTGCCCTTATACCTTTGGATGCTTGTGCATTAGACACCCAGGGTAGATTAAAAAGTGACCCTGTCACTTTATGAATAGTAGAGGAAATCCCAAATGGGAAACCTCAGCTGCTGATATCCAAGTTGAGTCCTCTATTGACTGTCCTTTCCACTTGACCAGATACTCTTCATACTGCCTATTTCTGGTACTCCGACCCACACGATGATCTAGAATGTCTTCTATCTCCTCCTTCTTAGAAGTAGGAATTGGACATGGCTCTAACATCAGCTCCTCATTTGCACCATCATCATGATACTCTGTTAAGTTTGCAATGTTGAAAATAGGAGAAATCTGAATACCATCTGGAAACTCCACCTCATATGCATTTCCTGAGTCATGTTTCTTCAGAATTTTGTAGGGGCCAAATTTCTTCATTTTCAACTTGTTGTAAGTACCGGATGGAAATCTTTCTTTCCGTAAGTGTACCATGACTAGATCCTCTACTTGGAATTCCTTATATCTTCTCCTTTGATCAGCCCTAGCTTTATATTCTTGATTCATCTTGGTAATGTGTACTTGAACCTCCTCATGTAGATGCTTGATATGTTTAGCAAATTCTTTAGCTTCAGCACTTGTCCACTCCCCTTACTCTATCTTCCTCAACTCTGGTGCAGTCCTTGGGCTACTTCCATATACAATTTGTAATGGTGATCTACTAGTACTCCTATTTATAGAGTTATTGTAAGCAAACTCTGCTTGTGGTAGAATCAAATCCCACCCCTTGGGTTTATCCCCAACTAAATATCTCAGCAAATTGCCCAGACTTTTGTTTAGCACTTCTATTTGGCCTTCAGTCTACAGGTCATGTGTGGAACTGAATTTCAAGTCTGTTCTCAACTTCTTCCACAATGTTCTCCAGAAATACCCCACAAATTTGGTATCTCTATTAGAAACTATACTCCTTGGGAGACCATGTACTCTTACCACCTCTTTGAAAAACAAGTCTGCAATATGGATAGCATCATGAGTTTTGTGGCATGGAATGAAATGTGCCATTTTGGAGAACCTATCAACCACCAAAAATACTGAGTCATTACCCCTTTGTGTCCTCAGCAATCCAAGAACAAAATCCATACTTATGTCCTCCCATGGCTTTGATGGAACAAGCAATGGTTGATATAGTCCAGTATTGTGACTAAATCCCTTGGCAACTTGACAAATCTGACAACTTTGTACAAACTTCTTCACATCCTATGACATTTGAAGCCAAAAATAATGTTCTTTGAGAATGGTGATGGTCTTATCTCAACCAAAATGTCCTACCATCCCTCCACTGTGTTTCTCCTTAATCAAATTTTCCCTCATGGAACTCCTTGGAATGCATAATTGACTGCCCTTGAATAACATACCATCCTGAATCAAATAGTCTAACCACTTAGTTCTGTCTACAGCGACAAGCTCTTTACAAGCTTTCCATGCTTCAGCAAAATTAGGATCCTCAGGGTACATATTCTTGAGTTCATCAAACCCAACTACTTTAACCTGCATTACTGTAAGCAACAACTGTCTCCTACTTAGTGCATCTGTAACCCTGTTATATTTTCCACTTTTATGCTTCAACATAAATGTATAGCTCTGTAAGAACTCTACCCACTTCATATGCCTCTAATTCAATTTACCTTGGCTATTTAAGTACTATAATGCCTAATGATTAGTATACAAAACAAATTCCTTTGGCAATAAATAATGCCTCCATTTCTTTAAGGCCTGAACTATTGCATAGAACTCTTGATCATAAACAGAATACTTCTTTTTTGCATCATTCAATTTTTCACTAAAATATGCAATAGGCTTACCTTCTTGGCTTAATACAGCCCCAATAGCACTGCCACTAGCATCACAATCCACTTGGAACACCTTTCTACCCCTTCCTCCTTGACCACGCCCTCTTTGTCTCCCTTCAAACCTCTTATTTAGCTTCTCTTCAACTCGTAGGGCAAACCGGTATGCCTCTTCAATGCTGGTCATTCTTACCAGACTTAATTCCTCCTGGATGCTAGGTCACAACCCACTGATATAATGAGAAACCTTCTCCTTATTTTCTTCTACATGCCCCGCTCTAATCAGAAGTTGATAAAAATCCTCTATATATTCATGGACTGATGTTCTTGCTTGCTTTAACCCATGCATCTTCTTAAAGAAATCAAGCTCGTAGTCAACAGGAATGAACTGCTTCTTCAATTTGTCCACCATACGATCCCACCTTATGATCTTATCCTTTCCTCTTTTATTTCTTTCCAATTAAACCTCTTGCCACCAGATTTTGGCATGGCATTTTAGTTTGGCCTTTGCAAACTTAACCCTATCTGGATCCCTGATATCCTCATACTCAAAGTACTCTTCCAGTTCATTGATCCAGTCGATCAACTCATCTAGTTTTAAATTTCCTAAAAATACACCCACATCAATTATAGGTCTTTTCCCAAACTTAGTAATGGCCCTAAAAAGCCTTTCCTCTGCTTGATTTAGAACTTCCCTATTAAATTCCCCTTCTGGTCCAATTTCTTCCTCTTCATCGTCGTCCTCACTTTTGTCACCTATGGCAACATTTGTTCCTCTATGGACCTCCTCTTGCAACACTTGTACCTGCCTTTGGAGGGCTCTAACCTCCTCAAGATTAATAGCTCTGACCCTTCCACCATGCTCTCTTCATGGAGGCATCTTCTTAACTCAAACCCACAACCACATAGTCCTGGTGCAAACTGCCCCACAGTCGACCCTCTATCTACACACTCAGGAAAACTAGCTTTGATACCACTTGATGGGGACACAACCCAAGCACAAAATGGACACAAAAAGTAAGGGAAAATTTTATTCACTATGTAAATATGCTAATACATTAAATTAAGAGAAAATAGACTTCAAAACATGCCCTATGGGCTTACAATATCATAAATTTGGAGATAAATTCTTGTCCCAGTACCTTCTCTCAAACTCCAATCCGAACTATCTTTTCCAATGCCAAAAATGTTCTTAAATAGACCCCAGAGGATTAATGATTAGGAATACATTCTAGAAAGTGCTAGTAGGAATACACTGACCAAATAGAAGGCTCTAGAAGTTGCATTAGAAGTTAGCGCAAAATTAGAAGAATCCAAAAATGGTAACCGAACTTTCGGGAGGCATAACTTTTGAGCCGCAGCTCCGATTGACGAACTGTTTACATTTTTAGAAAGCTCTCAAAGTGCTTTATAGCCCTATGGACAAGTTTTTTTTTTCCCTTTTCGAGGGCATTTAATGCCCCTAACCTAACTTTGAAGCATTCTTAGGAGGTCTCCAAAAATTGAAAAACTGCAATAACTTTCAAACTGTGGGGCCTTTTGACCTGATTCTTTTTTTGGAATGCTCTAAATTATAATTACAATCATCTGACCAATTTACATCTTCTAGTTCACCAAAATGATGGCTTAATTGCATACTCCTATTTTTCTAGCATTTACATGTATCCCAAGGTCTTCAAATACTCTATCCTAGAACACTGATAGTGGAACTGTGAGAGTTGGAACCTTTATTTGACCCAAATGGGTATCCAGAAATGAAAACACATGAAACAGAAATTGAGTCTAAGTACATTTCTTTGGTTGACATAGGATTTCCCTTATACCTCTGGATGCTCCTGCATCAGTTTTGGTAGTGGTGTTTGGAGGTTCATTGGTTGTTAGAATGGTGGTTAAGTCTTTTGTTGCGATCTATGTGATCACTATATGATATTCTCATGTACGCTCATTCATTTTTTAATTTTTTAAGTCTTAGCTTGTAATGCATCCTTTTTTCAAGGACCTCTGAGTGAGGCATTACATGTACATGTTTATGTTCATTTCATGGTTAATGTCCTTGTATATTTATGTTTCTTTCATAAAGTTGGGACTTATAAATGCATGTATATTCATTTAATGATTATATTTATATAAAAAATTGTGTCTAGACTTATATATGCATGTGTATGTTTAATTCATTTTAGGATTTAAATCTAAATTATAAAAAAATGAATCACATGGTCAATCACTTAGAAATTAAATCGATCACATGTAATTAATATGTAAACCATCTAATTGAATGTAGATCACAAATGTTAATCAATCACAAATGTAATCGGTACCTAAATTATGTAATTCAATGAATCGCATATAATCATAAGCTTAAAAATTAAATCACTTAGAATTTATATCTATCACATGTAATTGAGTGTAGATTACAAATATAAGATCAATAACATGTAATTAATATCTATTTCCTATGTCATTGAATTAAGATCACAAATGTAATCAATCACACATGTCTAATCATAAACTACAAAGATATATCACATGGAGCATAAAGTAGAAGCATATATAAAATGTGTTATCATAAAAATCATATAAATATATGTCATGTATCATAAATGGACCATAAACATGTACAAAAACATGTCAATAAATATATAAATGTAAAATCATAAACATGTACATGTCTCACTCCAAAGATAATGATACACTAAACATATCATACATACATATTAAACAAGAGAGTCATCCAAGTGCATATGAATATATCAACCCTCTAAGAGAGGTTGATGAGCATCATGTAGTTCTCAAGTGTTGGAAATGTATGGTGGGCTAAGTGACTGAGAGGGGGAGTGAATTAGGAACCAATAAAACTTTAAATTCAATTAACCAATTACCTCTTTAATCTAATCTGAGATAATTGCATGTACAAAAGGTTGAAAGAAATAAAACATTCATAATAGTTGACATAATGATTGGTAACCTAGAAACCTTCCAAATAGAAAGTAAAACTGGGTTGGGGATGACAGCCACAAGCTTTAGTACTATAGTATAAATTTGGCCAGTTAAGGCTTACAAATGATCACTTTTGGTGATCTTCCCTTGTAAAAGGATTTATACAATACAATGAAGTATGCACTCAATTAGAAGATTTAGCATAAGATGGTCAAATCCTCCTTGTTAGAGGATTTGGCTGATGCACCTATTAGGATGAACCAATGGTTGATCTCTTCTTTGCAACTTAGTTTGTTGATTAAGATTCCTCTGAAGTAGAAATGATCACCTTGCTATGATAGATGAGACTCTATTTTTTCTTATACTTATTGTAGCCTTTACTATTAATTTGCACTAATTTTCCTTCTTATTCATTACATATTCTCTCTCATTTGGATGTAACAATATATCTTACATATATACCAATCCAAATAGTTACCTTCTAAAATTGGCTACATTACCAATTTCAAAAATCTTCACTAAGTTAGCTCTATGTTGTAACTCAGATTTTGAAGACCACTAGGGTGATATTCTGACACTTGACAATATAGTCAACTCAAAAAAAATTGGCACTCAGTACACATTGATCACTTAGAGTAGACATGAACTCAATTAGCCCTGATGACTCAGCAAACACTAGAGAAATTAGTTGACACTGTAGAGCTTAGTTAACACTAAATCTTGGTCAATATTTAGTTGCTCTACATGGCTAGCTCAATTTAGACTATCTTTCTATTCTATTTAGCTATCACTTACTTTCTGTTTAGTTGATACTAAGTTTGGTTTACACTATGAAGCTCAATTAACACTACAATAGCTAGGTTAACATTGTGAAGCTTGGTAGCAATATGACCAACCAAATGATTAAGTGCTTAGGCACTAATTGAAAAATGATTTCACCATAAGGTCAACAATCTCCCCATTTGGATTAGTGGAAAAAACACTTATCATACCAAAATTTTGAATGCTTAAAGAGATAATTCAAAACTCCCATTATTACTATGCTTGGGTTTGTAACTTAGTTTTGATGGTAGTGGTCATACTTGGCTGAAACTGACTCTATTTTTAATTTTTCAAAATTGTTTTTGTAGCTCCATTGTACATATATTTCTCCCTTTTAGTGTTTCCCTTTTGATGTTGTATCCTTCCTTATATACATATGCGCTATTCTATATCTCTTCTTATAGTTATATTCCCCATGTTTTGCAACAAATTTCAAAAACTATGCATAATTACAAGGTAACACCAAAATTTAGAAGGAAATCACTATGTACCTTCAAAATTGTGGACATTGATTTGCCCCAACTATCTTGCAAAACTTTGGAAGAGTGCAAAGCTATTTATACTTTAGCTGATAATTTCATCATATGATCAGCAATATAAAAGTTATTGTCATCGATTAATTTTTTAGCATGAACAATATGTTTATGCATTACATGCATGTTGTGAATTATCAATCTAAATATCTGCTAGTTTAGCCTATTTTTAGCTTATTCTCTCATAAATTCTATTAGAAATAGATAACTCTAACAGGGGGTGAATCAGTATTCTACAAACTTTTTCCCACTACTGAGTATTGTTAATTACTTTATAACTTGCATATGAAAGTAATCCAACAATGCCGAATAGTAAATATAACCATGCACATAGATAACTCATAATATCATTATTTGTTAACTAGGGAAACACTAGCCAAGGAAAAACCCCAGTGGGGATGGTTGCCACTAGAAGATTCACTAAAAAATATAATCTAGTTAAGGATATCAACCTTGTTACAAGTCTATGAAGTACATATAGTGTCTCTAATCCCTCTTACGAGACTAGGCCTTGTTAGAAGCCTCAACCTTGTTAAGAGTTGCTTCAACTCTGTAAGGAGTTGATAAAACAAATACAATATATGCAAGAAGAGTCCACTTCCCTAACATGCAATTATACAATTCAGTTCTTCACAAGAATAGATATACATACAATACTTTTTGTCTATTGTACTTCACACTTGTTTTGATCACACATAAAAATTTGCATCAAATAAGGCGTGCATATCTTTTAGATTATTCATACAATAGTTTGCATATCACTTTACTTCACTAATTACTACACAATATAAGATTTCTAATTATACCTTGCACATTTACAAAATTCTTCTCATATGGCCTCCATGTGTTCACAAATTTGGACCTTAAATAAAATAGTGTGCACATAGTTGGCTCATCATAACTTAGTAATTATTTCATGACCAAAATAATTATAAAGTCATACAATCCAATTCTCTACTATGCTTTGTTTTGTACTATTGAACACTCACACTGGTATTTTAATCATAACTCATGTTGTATTATCCATACACATCTACACATTGGAACATTTCATCATGATACTATCACAAAGTTTTCCTTAATGACACATGAGCTAACTCTCAATGATTCATCCATACACCTAACATGTGTTCACTATGCTGCTATAAACTATCTAATATTTAGACAATTTTCTATATCTAAATGCATAAATGAATTACTAAATTTATGTTGACATATATGACAACCATCAGGACATATAACTAACCGTATTGCCAACAATCTCCCCATTTGGCATTGATGGAAACATTTGATAAAATTGGCTAAGTCCCAAAATTATTTCATACATAACAAAAAGAAAAACACAAGTAACTACAAAATTGCCTTAAAAAATAACAATTGTATTCATATTTTGATAGATCATTACATCCCTTATCACTCCCTTACATTAATACATACATAAGCCCCCTTAAATATACATATACATTATTACTCCCCTTTGTGTATACATCTAAAAACATACATTTTTCCTTACATATTACTCTCCCCTTTTGATGTTAATTGAAAAGGTGCCAAAATCTGTATACAAAAAAAAATTGGTGGTCTACTGCCGATCAATTTATCAATCTAGAAAAATAATCTGTATATACAAATTTTAGCTAGTTTATCTCTTTCTTCTAGTTTTCCTTGACTATCTTTGAGATATTGATTAGTGCACAAGGTGCATAGGATGCCACTTCAACTACACTTAAATTAGTATAGGCAAACTTGTCGTAGGAATCCTTAGTAGTAAGACATTCCTCAAGTTACCTCTACAAAATAGTGATTTTAGATGGAAATTTTTCTTTAAGGCTACAGGATCTCCTTGCTTCTCTATCTTTATTAGATCCCTAGTTTTTGGTTATATCATGTATCTTCTCCACTTCTTCTCCATAGTCTTTAGTTCTAGATTCTAGGAGTTGTAACTTGATAATGAGTATTTCAAGCTCACTTTCCTTATGCTTTATTCAAACCCTCATAGTCTACAAGGTACTTGTAGGACTACACACATTATCCGTACAATATTTTTTCCTCATCAATATTCATTCTTCGTCCCTTGATGTTTCAAGTTCCTTTAGATCATTGCGCACATTGATACACATTGTGTTGAATAGTGTTGCATCATGTGTAACTTGATATCACACCAAAGCTACTTCTATTGGGGTTGTGAATTTCGTATCAAAGGTTTTTACCAAATCCATGGCCTTTGACTACAAATCTAGAATAACCATAGTTGTAGTAACTATCCTTTGCATCCTGTCCAAGACTTCATTTAATGTCTTCTCCAAAGACTTTATATTTATTCTTCTCAAATAACTTACTCAAGGTGCTTATTAGGCCTTTCTAATCTTTATCATCGGATGGAATAGATATTAATGTTGATGTTCCAGCTACGTTACTATTGAATCTATAGTAGTAATAAGTGTAACTACCTTTTTCTTCTCTTCCTCTACTTTCTTCTTTTCCTAACATATTTCTGTGCATCCTCTTCAAGTTTCTTCCTCTTTTCATCCTCATTTTTCTTCTTTTGATCTTCCTTTTCTTTCTTCTTCTTCTTTTCTTCTCTCCTTTTCTTTTCCTCTTTTTATTTTTCTCTTTTTCTCCTCTTCTTTCCTTTTCTTCTCCTCTTCTTCTCTCCTTTTCTTTTCTTTTACCACTTTTTTTTCTCTTCTTCTTGTTTCTTCTTATCTTCTTTCTCATCATCATCAAATCTACTATATTTAGTGATATTTCAAACAATAGTCATTCCATATCCTATGAAAGAATTTTCCTTTATATTCATATTTATATGTGTACTATCCACTTGCATAGATTCAATACCCATAATGATATAAGGTAGTGAAAGTGTCTGATGTGTCTCCTCTTCTTCTGCATGTACATATGTTGGACTATCATCCTTTGTCTACGCACTAACCTTAGGTTCTAAGGACATGTATTTTACTATAGCCTCCTTGGTTTTAAGTCTTACTTCCTCATAATTTCCCCCCATTAGAATAATTTCTCTTGCTTTGTTCCTTAATAGGGGCTCAATACCTTTCAAAACTCTTTTTGATTCCTCTTTGGATCCAACATCACATTGTTTATTTATTTTTTGTGATCCTCATATTTAGATCCTCTTCCAACACTCTCTTCTTCCTATTAATCAACCTATTGTATAGGTCTTCATGGATCTTATTTTGAATATTCTTAAATTTCTTCTTCTTCAATATCATATTTCTTATAATAGCATTTTCTAACTATCTTCTATCCAAATTTCTATACATACTATAATATTTATTCAATTAAACAAAATTATCATCATTTATTAGCTACATATTTATATTTTCTACCTTGGGTTTCTGAGCTTTCTTTCCTATTTTTGTTCTTGCTTCCTATGCATCTTGTCCAATAGGTTTATCTTCATCTTTAGAACTTTTTGAACTACTTATCTATAATATTTATTTCCTGGTCGCTAGCAATCATCTTAACACTTTTCTTTTCTTGTGGTGCAAGCTCTTATTTAACCTTTACCAATTTCCCTAATTCCCTCTATGCAGTAGGTGCTTCCACCTTTGGTTTCCTCTTAGTATGATCATATCTTGCTCTTACTAATTAAACTTGCACAACTTGTGCATAAGGTGCAATGGGAGCTTGTGCACAAGGGTGTGCCATTTTTTCTCCTTCTTAAGGTCCTACCATGGTAATGGGAATTACTACAACACCTCAGTTTGACCATTGGCCTTCAACTCTAATGTAATTCCTTTAATTTCATTGAATTATTGTCTTTTCATGCTAGATTCCTTAGGAAAGGAATCTATCTCCTTTTCAACATTTTTCCTTCATTCTTTTCTATATAGTTCAGACTAAACTATTCTTGATCTCTCCTCATAGGTACCCCATCTAAGGCATTTTGTGTCTTACTTAGATTCAAGTATAATTGATGCATATCCTTCTATTAGCTCTATGCTCATTTCATAACCCATAGGCTCAATGAATTTGACTCTGGAAATCACTATTTCCATATAGGTGTAGTCTTTCTCCACCATGAAGCAAAAATATTCCTTGTACTTATCTACCATAGAGGGAGGCATTCTATACCTCAATTTCATCTCAAATTGGAAACTTTTCACCATTATATCAATGTCATCATCTCTAACATTCTTTGGTTTGGATCTATAGCATTGAGTCACCATCTTCATTGTGCACTCATTGTTATCCCAATTTATCATTCTAGGAAACTTTTCTGTCGCATAAAATAATATGTGATTCAATAGAGACTCAAATTTGAAAACTACATTCTTTTTCTTCTTAATCTTTGCAATTTTATTCAATAATTGCAATCTTATAAGCTCACAAAAGTTAACCTTTCTTCCTTCAATTTCTATTACATATGACACATGAATAAATCCATCCAATATTGAGTTAAACCTTGGTCCATGGTTCAACTTGTACCCCAATATCTTGGTTAACAACTTCACTCCTCTATTTTGAATGGGTTAAACCTTCATGTTTCTTCCATCAAAATTCATCTTCAGGTTTGTTTGAACTATTTTTTGACATTCTTCTCATTTATAGGATTGCATCCTTCATTTCTCAAGCATGTGACCTTATGAATTAGGTCATTGTCTATAACAATCTATGCATCTCCTAACCAAATATATCATCATATACCCTACTCAAAATATTTCAGGTCTAGTCATGATTATCAAACTCCATATAAAACATATGGGTATGTGCATAATCATGGTGTGCCAAAAAGTGGTGATCTAAACAATATATAGTTTTGAAATGCCTCAAAGCATTTCAAAATCTATTTTGACTTTTTTCCCACCCATTTTGACACCAAATGAGAATTTAATACCTTCATAAGGCATACTATTGCTTTGGATACTGACCCTACATGGTCAACTTTTAAAAATGACCCAAAAAGATGTTTTTGGCCTATTCTTGTGTGTTTTTTACTTCAAACATGTGTCTAATAAGTTTTTTCACCCAAATTTGATGAAATGAAAAGGTTTCTTAAAAAAATTCTTATCTTTCCACAAATGTAATGTCTGTCAAATTATGAGTTTGCTAAGTAATTATTATTCATTTTCTAATGGAGTTACACATAAAGTGTTGATTTCCACACCGATTGAAAAATAAATATAACTTTTAAATGAAATAACATTTTTGAAATCCAAAAGATGTGTCACATTATATACTTCTTCCACTATGAGTAAAATAAAAGAAAATTAATTTTTTTAAAATTTTGAATTAGTTAAGGTGGTTTGACATGAGATTTTTTTATTCCAAAAATATTATAGGAGAAAATTCATAATTAATTATTTATTTTGAATAAAAATACCCAAATATAAGTGTTATATCTGGGCATGAGTTTACTTCATATTTTCAAAATCTTATTAAAAATTATTATCATTTAATTTTGATTAAGGTGGTTAGAAATACACCTACTTCTTATTTTTGTGCTAAAATTTTTGTACTATTGCATTAAAATTCAAAATTTTAACAAATCAATTTTATCTTTCTTCAGACAAGGCCTAGTAGTTTAGAAACTAAATTCAATTTCCTCCAAATTATTTTTGAACAACTTTTTGATTGAAATTTGATAAGAAGTTTAAAATTGCACATCAAATTGACATAACCCTAATTTGGTAATTTTTCATTGCCACTTAAGGGCATAGTTTGGTTGACCATGATCCTTGTAATGTCCCCATTTTGGAGGCAATTTGATTTAATTAATTTAATTAATTAGGTTGTCCAAAATAATGAATAATTTATGAGGATGACTAATTAATTATTTTAATTAAATAAATAAGTGATATTAAGTTAATTATTTATAAGTTATCAAATAAATAAATATTAAAAGTTAACTTTATATTTAATTAATTTAATAAAGTGACTTGAATTATAAAATATTTTTTATAAAGTCACTAATAGATAAAATAAAATAATGTTCTAGAAGTTTTTGGAGAAAGTAGAGAAAAAGAATGAATAGGCACCCCGGGCTTCATTCTAATCATCCAATTGTTTATTTCTCTGTTGACATCAAATTGTGATTCAGTCACATAGTCTATTATGGAGCCAAGTGGTTTTAGATAGTCAGTTGATCTTTGAGAATGAAAACTCCCTTGGATTTGCATAATTGAGGAAGTGAAATATCTTCTGAAGGGTTGCACATTTGGAGGTGATACTTCAGTCACTTCGGCTAGGGCATCATTGGGCCTAAGGCCATTTTCAGCATTTTAGTATTTTAGAAGGCAATTTTAGCAGGGCCAAAATTATTGGAGGTCATTTCTAGTAGGTCTAAAATTATAGGAAGCCATTTTAAAGCAGAACCGAAAAAGCAGTCCGAAAAAAGTAGGCTGAAAAAGCAGAACCAAAAAAGAAGTCCGAAAAAGTAGTTCGAAAAAGAAGCTCCGAAAAAAGCAACCAAAAAAAGCAGTTTGAAAAGCAGATCCCAAAAAGTAGTTCAAAAAAGCAGATCTAAAAAAAGCAGTTTGAAAAAGCAAATCTGAAAAAAGCAAGTGGAAAAAGCAGATCGAAAAAAAGAAAAGCAAAAGGGGCAGCATTGAAGAAAATTATTGTAGCCATCTACAATTAGGTTCTTCACTTCTCATTTGGCATATTTCCTGAGAAATGTAGGTTTTCAGCTGAGTACAAAATATAGTTTCAGCACTTCACTATTTTACATTGTACTTGTCTTTGTTTGCCATTTGGCATTATTGGTATCAAAGGAAGGCTAGGATTTTGCAATTGAAAGAGCGTTGTAATTTTTAGACTATCTATATTGCAACCCTGGAGTTGATGATCAGCTTATTAGTTTGCATTCCAATTGTTTGACAAAATATCAATTGGCTGTAAGTTCTCTTTTTGGCATAAATAATGTTATAATTTTGCATACTAAGTGTTTATATTAATGACACTTGGTTGTAAGTGCATTAATGCCATCTTAGGTTGCATCCAAAGCATTTGTCATAATTACTAGTTGTTGTAGCTACATATTGCAAGTAGTTAAGTCACATATTTGTATTGAATATTGTCAAAATTAGTTGCACATTCATGTTAGGTCATTATTTAGACAATCTGGAGTCTTTTTTGTAAGAATTCTCTTTGATGCAAATCAAAACAAGAGTCACTGCAGCAATCTGAAAAGTTATATCCATCATATGACACCTTGTATGCAAAGTGTTTGACAAAATTCTTCAAGCTTTCAATCAGCATTCTAAGGTCGAATTTGAGTAGGACCATTATAGTGGTATCAGAGCTTTCTTGCAAAGTGTTTGATGAAATGTCAAACCAGTGAACTATAAAGATTTTTGGTGTTTGAAGAAGTTATAACCTGTTGGGGTTATTACAGTGGTATCAGAGCTATTGACCTGCCATCCTGTTGGGTAGATTGGAAATTGAATCAGTTAGTTAATCATGTTTACTTCAAGTACCCAAAAGCAGTGGGACAAGGATATGAAGAAGCTTAAACAAAATTTGAAAAGTATGGATGAAAGTCAAAAAAGGATGAATGAATTGATGGTTTCCATGTTTAAGAGGACTACATCACAGAACAAAGAGAAAGAGGAACAAGAGGTCTCTACAAGTGAGGTATCTAGAAACCTCTACAAGGAGTTTGCAACAGTTGGTGACTAGCATATAGCCGAATCTAGGGAGGACAAAAATTAGACTAGCTTGGAGGAAGATGTTGGGCACACAATACTTCAGAAGGTAGTGGGAATGGATATTACGCAGATTGATAGTAACGGTCAACTTGATACGTCAGAGGGTGATGTCACAGGTACTCGAGATGGTTTAGTTTCAACAGGCAGTGACTACAACATAGTTGGTTTAGATGATGATTATGAGGATTTTTTTGTGCATGATGGTGAGATACTTGGTAGAGATGAGCAGACATTGAGCATTCATGAATTTGTTGAGAGAGAGTACCAGGCACAGATAGATGCTTCATCACATGAGGTTGAGGTTGGTAGTACTTCACATGATTTGTCCAACCAACTAAAGGTGAGAAAAGATAGTATTATGACTTCATTATCTCATCATGACAGGATGTGGGATATGATAGAGGATCACATTCGAATGATTCAGTTACAGGGTAGACATAAGGGAGTTCAGGAGAAGTCTTCTTGTGTTGACTTACGGGCAATTACGAAAGGAATGGGAATAATGAAGTTGAGTTATTTACATCTTCTATCAGATTGTGACCATCTTCTTAGCCTTTTCAAAGACTATTCAGATGCCTTGAGGAGGAAGGAGGAGGAAGTTGACAGGCTTTCTCGTGAGCTTGAGGATACTCGAGCTTCTTTGGTGAATACTCCATTAGCAATACAGGACTGGGAGAGACATGGGGATAAGCATGGCATGGAGTTGAGTTTAGTTTCATCTTGCACTCCTAATACTCAACTTTCTGTGGCACATAAATCATATGTGGTCATTGATAATTTTGTGAGTTCATCTTGCATTCACATCCAAGATATAGGGACAATGTCAGATAGGTATGTGGAGTTAGTTGGTATTGGTCATATTACTTAGGTGAGGAGTTTTCTTGAGTTACCAGCTGATTCTAGTTTACGGATATGGACTCGAGATTGTTATATTGGCGTTTGGGATTCAGTTGACTAGAGATCTTTAACACTTTTTGGTAGCAGTGATTGTTTGGGTGCTATCATGGATTTGATTAGTAGATTGCATGGTGTTGTTTTTTCTTGTCCCAACAGCTTGTCCAATGTTGGTATTAGTTTTTATACACTAGTGTTGGGCTTTTTTCATATATCTAGTCAACCATTCTTGCTGGAACGTGTTGATGATCTTTCATATTTGGCAGTGTGTAGAGATGAGTCCCAGGATCATATTGGCATTGATAACATCTAGGAGGATGTAGTGGGTAGTTTTGAAGACTTAGTTTCCTTGGCAATTTCTTTTAGTACAAAGGAGTTAGATAGCAGTGCTACAATTTTTGATACTCCATATGTTGATATGAGCTTTGGAGTTGATTCGTAGGATATGGATGGTAATACTCTAGAGACCAGTAACTTTGAGGATACTCTTTAGACAGTGTGTCAGAGGAGGTTGGTAGGAGACAGTCTAGCCAGTGTCATCATGTGTCGAGTCAGTTGAGAGTTAGTGAATGAGACATTGGTATTGTTTGCCAACATTTCGATGTTGCTCATCAGTTGTTAGCAGTTTATGGATGGGGTTCTCCTTCTAGTGATGATCAAGGAGGTAGTTATCTTTCCTTGACAGAGTTCCACTCTTTATGGGAGGCTATCCAGATTCTAAGATAGAATTATCAGTAGTTGGTAACCGACAGAGATTATCTTATGGAGTGGGGGAGTACAGCATATGATGCATTATTGTCCAAGGAAGATAAGGTGAGTGAGCTTACTCAGCAGCTCGAGGTGACTTCTAAGATTCTTGAGAGTAAAAAATTGGCTTTCGAGGAGTCACAATTTCATTTGGCTAAGGTGACTGTGGAGTTAGATTGACTGCAGTGTTTACCAGATTCTATATAGTCAGAAGTTGTGGTGTTTGGTGATCCGAGGATGTCCATGGTCAAGATTGTCAAAGATAGTGGAGATGGGGATGCATCCATCCTTGATACTAACATTGGCATATCAGGTTTGTTTCCACTAGAGTTAGGTTCAGTTGAGTTGGGTGTTGTAGTAGATTTTTGTGGTATGCCTAACATAGTGGTGGCCTCTAGTACTGATGGCACAGAGACTAGAGATGTTGTATCAAAGATCATGTGTGATGTTGGTGAGCCGGCAGTTGGCATGGTTCCTACTAGTAATACTCCCTTGGTGATATCTTCGGAGGTAGTAGTTAGTTCCAACATGGTTAATGATCGATTGTAGTTAGTTTCATCTGGATTGTAGTATGAGCCACTGACTGAGATTGGCACATTCTATCGGCATTACACTATGAGGTATGCTCATCAATTTACCTTTGATGACCATGTTGATGAGATGATGATACAGAGATGTACTTTGGTTCCTAGTGCTTGTCATCAATTATGGGAAAGTTTGACACCTTAGGATGAGATTTGTGATGGGCATGACATGGCGATAGATTCTATGGTTGACAGCTTGATAATACATGACTTAGAGCAAGATTTTGGGAGTGATGCTTCAGCAGTTGTTGTTATTGATTCTACTCCTTTGGCTATGACATCTCTTGACTTACCTGGTGATCAATCACAGTGGGTTGTATCACTTGTTCATGGTGAGTTGTTGACTGAGGTTGGTTCTTTTTATCAACATTATACTACAGGGTATGTACACCAGTTAGCATTTGATCCTTGTGTTGAGGAGTTGATGGCAGGAAAATTTGGTTTGGGTTCCATTTCTTGTTGTTTATCTTGTGATGTCTTTTCACCCTCAGCAGTGCATGGGAGTTATGGTTATGAGACAATGGTTGGTGATCTACAGAGTTGTATTGCTTGCAGGAGTTGTACAATGTGTGGATTCTCCATACTTGGTACAATTTCATTCAGGAGCATTCACCATTGTTGCAGAGTTGGATTGTACATTCTGTATAGTAGACTAGTGGGATGCGTTGATGGTATTTACTATGTTGGCAGTTATGATTTTGGAGTTTGGTTGAGCTGTAATTGTCAGTTTGATTATGGATTCCTCTTGGTTATATTGCAGAGGATATTATAGGAGCCTGTGTTAATTGACAGTAGTATAGTTCATGACTACATTTGGGATCCAGGCAGATTGATTGGTTTATTGTTCAGCAATTGCTTGGGGACAAGCAATTTCAGGAAGGGCAGACTGTCATGTCCCCATTTTGGAGGCAATTTGATTTAATTAATTTAATTAATTAGGTTGTCCAAAATAATGAATATTTTATGAGGATGACTAATTAATTATTTTAATTAAATAAATAAGTGATATTAAGTTAATTATATATTAAGTTATCAAATAAATAAATATTAAAAGTTAACTTTATATTTAATTAATTTAATAAAGTGATTTGAATTATAAAATATTTTTTATAAAGTCACTAATAGATAAAATAAAATAATGTTCTAGAATTTTTTGGAGAAAGTGGAGAAATAGAATAAATAGGTACCTCGGGCTTCATTCTAATCATCCAGTTGTTTATTTCTCTGTTGACATCAAATTGTGATTCAGTCACATAGTCTGTTGTGGAGCCAAGTGCTTTTAGTTAGTCAGTTGATCTTTGGGAATGAAAAATCCCTTGGATTTGCATAACTGAGGAAGTGCAATATCTTTTGAAGGGTTGCACATTTGGAGGTGATACTTCAGTCACTTCAGCTAGGGCATCATTGGGCCTAAGGCCATTTTCAGCATTTCAACATTTCAGAAGGCAATTTTAGCAGGGCCGAAATTATTGGAGGTCATTTCTAGCAGGTCTAAAATTATAGCAAGCCATTTTAAAGCAGAACTAAAAAAGAAGTCCGAAAAAAGCAGGCCAAAAAAGCAGAACCAAAAAAGTAGGCTGAAAAAGCAGTCCAAAAAAGAAGCTCCGAAAAAAGCAACCGAAAAAAGTAGTTCAAAAAGCGGATCCAAAAAAGCAGTTCAAAAAAGCAGATCTAAAAAAAGCAGATCAAAAAAAAGAAAAGCAGAAGGGGCAGCATTAAAGAAAATTATTGCAGTCATCTACAATCAGGTTCTTCACTTCTCATCTAGCATATTTCCTGAAAAATGTAGGTTTTCAGCTGAGTACAAAATATAGCTTCAACACTTCACTATTTTACATTGTACTTGTCTTTGTTTTCCATTTGGCATTATTGGTATCAAAGGAAGGCTAGGATTTTGCAATTGAAAGAGCGTTGTAATTTTTAGACTATCTATATTGCAACCCTAGAGTTGATGATCAGCTTATTAGTTTGCATTCCAATTGTTTGACAAAATATCAATTGGTTGTAAGTTCTCTTTTTGGCATAAATAATGTTATAATTTTGCATACTAAGTGTTTATATTAATGACACTTGGTTGTAAGTGCATTAATGCCATCTTAGGTTGCATCCAAAGTATTTTTCATAATTACTAGTTGTTGTAGCTACATATTGCAAGTAGTTAAGTCACATATTTGTATTAAATATTGTCAAAATTAGTTGCACATTCATGTTAGGTCATTATTTAGACAATCTGGAGTCTTTTTTGTAAGCATTCTCTTTGATGCAAATCGAAACAAGAGTCATTGCAGCAATCTAAAAAGTTATATCCGTCATATGACACCTTGTATGCAAAGTGTTTGACAAAATTCTTCAAGCCTTCAATCGGCATTCTAAGGTCAAATTTGAGTAGGACCATTACAGTGGTATCAGAGCTTGCTTGCAAAGTATTTGATGAAATGTCAAACCACTGAACTATAAAGATTTTTGGTGTTTGAAGAAGTTATAACTTGTTGGGGTTATTACAATCCTACACATACCCATATACTTTACCTAATTTTAATTCTCTAGGTTCACAAACTCAAACTTCAAGGATAAGTCATTATTGCACATCTTTCCCAAATCTTCATGAATTTCATCATCACCTATGCTCTCAATCTTATAGTGAATGTAGCTTCTAATTTCCTCGACACGCAACACATTTTCAAGAACTTGCAAAAATGCTCCTGATGGATCATCTAATAATGATACAAATGGAAGGTTCTTGAATTCATATCTTTGTCTTTCAGTTACATCATACACATTCTAGCTTTTCATTTGAAGTGTAAATATTGAAATACTAAATTCAAGATTCACAAAATACCTTAAAAATATGACTTAGGGCTTATGTAACTTTCCTCTTTTCAAACTTCACTTTGTACTTCAAATTGTTGTCAAATTGCTCTTCAATTTGCTCAAGACACTTCACATGAACAAATGGTACATACATCTTTAATATGATCCTTAAATCATTCCAGATAATATTTCTCATTAAATATGTATCTACTATGGATTCAAATATTGTCTTTATTTACCAGTAAGCTTGATTTCTTAATTTCAGCTCTCTGTGATCATATCAAGACTTGTGAACTTGACCATAGCATTCTCTTTATGTCCTTATCCTCTTGCTAATTTTCAACTTCCAACTTTCTCTCTAACATTAGTTATTACAAATTGATGTAGGGGCACCTTGAGAAATAGGGCCCTCAACAATAGTAATTTTGTTGTGCTGTGCTCTAAGTGAGCTTTGTAACTAGAATAAAGGTCTAAGGACCTAGTTGTGTGTTTTGGCAATATTGGTTAGGGGGGGAGGAAATCATAAGTGTCCTAGGAGAGACCTTAGAATTAGTAACATACTCTTTGTCATGAAGTCCTAAGAGAAGTCTCTTGTATGGGAAAGGGTCTCTAGCCTTGGAAAGCTAAGAATTAGCCTATTTGGCAAGAAAAAGATGTCAAAAAGATGTAAACAAAAAGTTGCAAAAAGTTGCAAGGTACAAAAGTTGTAATTTTGCAAATATTGCTAAGAAACTTGTACAACCCCTTCCAAACATGGTGGAGACTTATGGAAACCCTATTTGTGAGGGGAAAAGACTATTGGTGTAAATAAGTATTTACTTATTACATTTACTTAAGTTTTACTTAGGTTAATGCATTATTTTTATTATTATTTTAGGTGAGACACTTAGGAGTTTGTGTACTCTCATTGAGTTACGCAACTCTAATTATACACATGGTGTCTACAACCTAGAAGTATGCATCATTCACTAAGTTTTCATGATGACAACACAGTTATCTGCACTCCTTATTTAGCACATGTTGTCTACACCACTGATTTGTGTGCTACACAATTGTAGGCTTATCCTCACATCATCACACTTAATGGAGGATAACCCATATCTGGTGGATATGTACCTATTTGTATGATATATCATGATGCTAACTTCTATGCATTCTAGAAGCTCTCCTGAGGCCTTTATATTTAGACACTCTGAGTGTACTCTCATCCAGTTATTGAATGAATATCATCATTCTGAACATACTCTGTCTATTTTGGTCTATTGTGTGCTTGTGTTGAGTTCTTTAGTTCTTGGGTGAATTCTGGCCTAAGCCAAATTCTTACAAAGACCTAAGAGGTAGTATATAAGCTTTTAAAATCCTAATGTGGCTAGTATGTGGGTTTTAGTGTACGAAAAATATGTTATAGTGTTGATTTTGAATGTAAAAAGACAAAACAAAGAGTAATGAAAAATTTTGAGAGTTGAATTAATTATTGTAGCATTTTGGAATTGTTATTTGGATTTTTTAGAGTAATTTTGTCTTAGTAAGGTGTGTGTGTGTGTGTGTGTGTGTGTTTCTTTTCCTATTTATAAATCTTTTTGTTTTTGCTAGTTCATTGTCCTAAACCAGGCAGTTGGCATTGGAAGACATGTAACTCACTATCCCACCATAGAAATAGTATGGCCTCTTGGGGATATTGAGTGTACTATATGTACTAACTTCTTATAGAGGGAAGGGCCCTCAAAATCTATGGAACTATTTTTAATCTCTTTCCCTAGGCAAGCCAGTGCATGCCTAGCTAAGGAAGATTAAGATTGCAGAGCTTATGGAAAATAGGGTTCTAAATATCAATAGAAAAAAAGTATGGAGTAGGAATGGGAGTGAGTTCAGATTCCTTGGGAAGAAGGAAGGGTTGGTGGTAATCTTGCAAGGCACTAAACCAGTCTATATAGTGTAATGAAATAACTTGCATAATAGAAGAAATAATATGAAATATTATATAAATACTTGATAATAACTAAGAGTAATAGGCCACTTCAAGGGGGAAACCTCCAAATATCTCCAATGAGAATACACTTCACAATATGATGATGAAATAAGGCTCACAACCTCCTATATATAACTAATTATGCCTAGGTTGAATAGACACAACCCTACATAATACCTAGGTCGACCTACCTACCTAAATAATAATATAATAATGGTAACATGACTTAATTAAGGATTAAGATAGCCACAAGTTGAATATTCATAACCCTATATACACTAATTTTAAGGACATAGCATTCCCCCTCTCTTTAAAGAAGCATTGTCCTCAATGCTAACCAACTGTAGATTATTTTGAATGAACTCCTCATCCTCCTATGTGGCCTCTTCAACTAGTAAATTCTTTCATTGGGAGAGATACTGAGTCAAGGTTTTTTTCCTCAGCTTCTTCATGCATGTTTGAAGAATGCACTCTAGTTCCAAAATTATTCTTCCTTCTTCATCAAGTTCTAGCAGTACTATTTGAGTAGGAATAGTCTACCCAATTACCTACTTCAAACAAGAAACATGAGAAACTGGATGTATCTTTTTTGTTGGTTGTAACTCAAGCTCATAAGCAACACAACCAATCTTTTGCATGATTTGGTATGGTACATAATATCTTGGAGACAACTTATTATTCATTTTTTGTTGCTTCATTGATATTTCTTTATAAGGCTGCAATCTCAAGAAGAACTAGTCCCCAACTTCAAAATTTATTTCACTATGATGTTGGTTTTCTTGCTATTTCATTTGATTTTGTGCCATAGCTAAATTCTTCTTGAATCCTAAAATTACCTATTGTTGATGAAGCAAGTGGTCCTCTACTACTTGAACACTTGGTGACACCTTTAATGATGATGTGATGGAAGGATGATGATATCCATAAAGTGCTAAAAATGGAGACATTTTTTATGAGCCATGAAAAGAAGTATTGTACCACCATTCTATAAGAGGTAGCCAATCTACCCATTGAGATTGTTTTTCTCAAGTGAAACAACATAAATATCCTTCCAAACATTTATTAACCACCTTAGTTTGACCATCTAATTGAGGATGGTATGAAGAACTATGAGCTAATTGCATACCCAAACATGAGAATAAATCTTTCCAAAAGTGACTAGTAAAGATAGGATCACGATCACTAACAATAACCATAGGTATACCATGTAGGTTTTGGATATCCTCCAAGAAAAAAATTTCCACTATACTTGCTATAAAAGGATGTGATAATGCAATGAAATGTGCATATTTAGTGAGGTGATCAACTACTACCATGATGACACTATGACCTTTAGATTTGGGAAGCCTAGTGATGATGTCCATGGATACCTCTTCCCAACATTGGCTAGGAATAGATAAAGGATGCAAGAGACCTGGGATCTTAATTGTTCCCCCTTATTTCTTTGAAAAACCAAACATTCAGCCACAAATTTTTGAACATCACCTTTTAGCCCTTCCCAAAAAAATTATTCCTTAACCTAATGATATATCTTCAAAAATTCCAAATGATCACAAATTGGGGAGTCATGTAGTTATTTGAGAATCTTCTTTTAAAGAATAGAATTCTTGCAGAGATACAAGTGTTGGATACAATTGATTAATTGTGTGGTGTCTTTGATGTTACACAAATGTCAAATCAGTTGACAAGCAATGGATGTCGAGCTCACTTGGTCAGTGAAGATAGTTTTCTTTGTCTAATGAGTGTTCCTAAGTCTAGTCTATATAAAAGGTAGTATCAGCCAAGCTCACTTCAGTGAAGAAGGAATTTATGTAGAAAAGACTATTAATCAAGCTCACTCAATTAATAAAGTGAATTTTGTAAGTTCAAGCTAGTATTAACCGAGTTCACTCGATTACCAAAGGAATTTTGTAAGTTTGCAATGTTAACTGAACTCCTATTGGTTAATATAAAAAATCACTTCAAAATCAGTTTCTACTAAGCTGGGTCAGCTAACAAAGGATTTTCTTATTTTGGCATGTAAAGATTAATTATTTTACCTATTGATTCTAGCTAACTATGGTAATGAATATTGGTTATTCTCATTTGTATTTGAGTCAACTTGACAATTTGGAAGGTATAAGTAAAAGGTCAATTCTTGATTTCAAAGGATGCAAGTTGTGTTAGTCTCAGAATGGTTTTGACATTTGAGTATCAACACACTTAATCAATTCTCAAGATAATATCGAGTATAATACAGATGTCGAGCTACAATGTATGCTGAGCCAGAGAATACTTCAGGTACCGAGCAATCTTTAGGTGCCAAGTGAAATTCAAGTGCTCAGCAATATTTAGGTGCCAAGCAAATTTCAAGTGCCAAGAAAAGCATAGGTGCCGAGTCACTATAGAAGCTGAGTGAAATAGAATTACTATAGGAGTCGAGTGAGCCAATTTTTCTATATGTGCTAAGCATCAGCAAATAATATGAGCTGAGTAACACTAAATTAGCATATGAATTTGTACCTTCACAAACTTAGATGTAAACCATTTTTGGAGTCAACATAGGATAAATCTCGAAGGATCTCAAAGATAAGAATGAATCTTTTGCATTACCTATGTAATTAGCATGCAGCCAATAAGACAAATGGAGAAGGCACGCAACCAATAAGAAAATTGCATGAGTTGAGCAAGAAATGAAGAATGAATATGGATTGTAGATTCATACCTAACCCTAAGTCTTCAAAGTCTTTAAAAGGAGGACAAAACCCCATTGTATGCATGGATGAGAGAAGTGTATGGGTGAACTATAGTGAAATTTAGAGAGAAGTGTAAAAGACTTAGTGTAAAATAGAGCAACATTGTAGAATCTAGTTATTGAAGAACAGAATATTAGAACTTCAAAGAGTGACATATTGGATCAAGCAAGGATTAGGTTAGTTAGAGTAGAACAAGGATCTAGAATTAGCAATTGAAGATTCCAAAGCTATAAAGTCAAAGACTTTCTAATACCCTCTAGCAATTGTATTAGATAATGGAAATCCAATGCACTTAGGTTGGCCTAGAAGCCATTTATAAATCTTTTAATAGGGTGGCATTCCAAGTGAATGTACTAAAGTCCTTTAACCAAGCCCAATTTTAGTAGGGTAGTGAAATCCTTTAACCAAATCACTTTTAATAGGGTGTAAAGTCTTAAACAAGATAGGCCTTTCATAGGGTAGACCATTGAAAGTGGTCAAACATTGTAACCTTGAATAGTTACACATTGTTGCAGTGATATTTTGTGGGTCTCATCCCCACCCCAGTTTTACCTTCTCATTTTGGAGGGTTTCTGGGTTACCAAATTTGTGTGTTGTCTATATTCATGCATGTCTTTACTTTCATTTTTATTAGATAGATTCGATGCATATGAATGTTTTCAGCTGAAAAGGTTTTAGAGGTTAAATTTAGATACTTCTGATTCACTCTCCCCCCCTATCAAAAGTGTATCTTCCTACTTGTTAATTCCAACAATTGGTATCAGAGCCTAGTTCTCTCAAGGAGGAGCCTTACAAATTGGAGAAAAGATCTATAAATGGAAGTCTACAAACTTGGGAAGATCATAGAGAATCAAGAAATTGATATACAACTTGCTTTCCATGCTTTGGAAGAAGCCAAAGAGGAACTGAGAAAATCCTTAAAGAGAAGAAGAGAAATTGCCATAGCTGAGAATAACACACAATACAAGGAGATTGACACCTCAAATCTATTTTCAAATGGAGATTCCAAATATTTTGATGCAGCAATAGTAGACCTAATGGAGAAGAATAGAGCTCAAGCAAAAGAAATTGGAACACTCAAGCTTGAACAAGAATCACAAACCATAATGCTTTGTGAAGTGACTGAATAGAAGAAAAGAGCCATTGAAGACAAGGCTATGTTGGAAGAAGACAAGAGAAACCTTGCCAACGGACTGGAAGAAGAATCAATTGAGTTTTCAAGAATCTCTAACATGTAGCTAGACACCCTAAGCCAAATGATGAATCCACATCATGAACTAAATGTCAAGGACATTGAGATCTCCACACTAATGATGCAAAATGAAAAATTGCAAATTGACCTAAAAAGAGAAAAGGAGATTGCAGAAAGCTTCAAAAAACCTAATGAGGCCATCAAGTACTTTGAGCAACTATTGAAATCATCCAGGGCAAGCAATGACACTTCAGGACTTGGTTACACCAGAACTAAACAAGGAGAGTCCTCCAAGACTACAGAAGAAATGAGTAACAAAGGTAAGAACACTAAACCTACCTATCATTTATATGGTAAAAAGGGACATACCTCTAATGTATGTTGGATTAAGAATGCAAATCAACATGAAAAACCTAAAAATGCAAGTTATTGTCACAAGTGCAAAAAATAAGGACATCAAGCACATAACTGTAGGACTAGGACTATCAGAACACCAAAATTTGAAGGTCACTATTACAATTGCAATAAGTATGGACATAGAGCTTTTGAGTGTAGATCAAAGTCTATGTGGACATCAAATCAGCCAGTAAGAGAAAATCATGGTCATCACTACAATTGGGATTACAACACCAAGTATAGTTGTCATTATTGTCAGGAGTATGGATACATTCTTGAAAATTGCATAAGAACACATTTTAGAGGGAACTATAGCATATGGTTAAGTCTAACCACATGTTTCAATTGCTTGAATACTAATCATATCAATAGAAATTTCCCAACAAGGTCAAAGGCATGCAAGTCAAAAGTCGACAAAGGAAAAGAGAAGCTAGATGTTGAACACATCAGAGGAGAAATGAATAAGACATGGAAGAAGAAAGATGAGTGTAGCTCATCAAACGAAGGGATCACTTCACCTAATAGTTCAAGTGATCACATTTCAAAAAACTAAGTAGATAGAAGGCATGAGGGACTAATTTACTAAGCTTTATCATACATTAGTTCCTAGAAAAGAAAGAACTAGAAAAGAATAGATCAGCATGAACAAAGATGCAAAGTTGAAAATTCAAGTTTTCACCAATGTTGCTAAGTTGTCCTTAGATGTTGAGTGAATGTTAGTATATGTCGAGCTAATAGTAGGAGCCAAGTGATTGGTCACAGCCAAATTGGCAATGGAAGCTGAGTGAAGAGGAAATCTAGTTGGAGCTAAGTGATGGAAAGCCAATGGAAGCTGAGTTATGCTGAAATTTTTAAGGAGCCGAGTATATAGTTGTATATGCACTAAGCATTTAATGCTATGTTTTCAAGAGTATAAGGTCAATTTTTTTATCATTTCTCATCATTCAAATGCAAAGAAAGAATGAGAAGAGCATAGAAGTGATTGACAAACAACAATTGAAGCTTTTGCACAAATTTTGACAAAAATCAAGCATTGTTTTCATCAATCTAAGGTATTCCTCAAGTACCAAGTTGTACAATTATAAAGTTTAATATCTTTTGAAACCCTTCATTTGCAATATGGCTTCCAGTTCTAAAAATCCTAAGGAAAAGGGAGGTTTTGAGGTTCAGTTAGTTAGAAATGAGGTTAAACAACCAGATTTTAGGCCAATTCTAGAAGTTGCATGTAAGAATGACCCTATCAGCACACTATCCATTATTCCACCCAAAGTCATGATGGTGTAAGATGTTAGGAAATGTTACAATTGCAAGGTAGGAGCAATACAAGACATGGAGATTCATCAAGTATATGATAAACTGTGTGAAAATGGAGTGTTAAAGGAAGAATTTCAAATAGTTGAAATAAAGGGCTTAACCCATGCCCTAGTTTTCCCCACAATTTTCAAAATTGAATGGATAAGAATTGTCCTAAGAATAATACATAATGGTTAGTTATGGTTAGAAGGAGGACTAATCAAGATAACAAAGAGAATCATGCATAGGGTTACAAGTTTTCCAACCCTAGATCGGTACAAGACCCTGTGAAGTGATTCTAAGGAAGTTATTGAAAAGAACACCAAGGAAAAATGGAACAAAAGGGGCATGATTATTGATACAATCACAAATCCCCTTCTAGACTTTGTAGTATGAGTTATATCTCACAAGTTCTATCAATCAAGCAGATTGAATAGTGTTATGTGCATTGCTATGGATGTGGCTTACAAAATTGTCAAGAAGGATCATACATATGATCTAGCAAAATTGTTATTATAGTAGATAATGGAGAATCTGGGAGCAATAAGAAGATCAAAAGGTGCTCAGTGTAAGTTTGGATCATTTCTAATCTGTATATTTTTCTATGTTCTGGAAGAATTTCCCTCTTTTGGCAAACTAAATTGGAAATCAAATAAGTCAGCTATTACTCAAATCAATGAGTACATTGAGCAAATGGGAGACAATTTTGATTCTCTAATCACTAGTTACTTTGAGGATTTCAAGAAATCCATGAAGCAAAGACTAAGGGTACTAGTTTCCCTGGTGGAACAGCACATCAATGATATTTTTTTCTTAGTTGATATTAATCATACTTATATCCAAATAGTAGTTCCAAGGACTAGATGGCTAAGACCATTAGGATATGAGGTAAACATTGATGAAGCATCAGTAGCAATCATAGTATTTCTTGTAGAAGAAATTTATAAGAGTGCCCAACTTTTTGGAACATATGATGTTGTAAAATCCAAAGTGGAAATGGAGTTGAAGACTGCCTCCACATTAAAGAAAAAGGATAAACTAGTAAAACAACTTAAGAAAAGATTTGGTGAAGGTGTTGATGATGAGGAAGAGAAAGACGAAGATGATGATGATGATGATGAAGAGGAACATCAACCTCTTGCATTGACACAAGTCTTAGGTGAGGATGAAGAAAAGGAAGAAGGTGTCAAGGAAGAAGAAGCTGAGAAAGCACCAGCTCAAGCCAAGCCCAAGAAGAGAAAGGCCAAAGCTCAGTTTATAGCCTAGCCTAAAGCAAAGAAGGTTGCAAAGCCAACCCAAGCCAAGCCAAGCCAACTATACCAGTAACAAGAGCCACCACAAGAGCCTCAACTCAAAGGGACAAGGAGCAAGACAAAGAGAAGAAGAAGGCTACTAAGCTGACTGGTTCTATGCAGAAGAAACCAAAGAGAAGATATGTTGTACAACTAGAGTTAGCTGACGAGGAAAGGATATAATCTAAAGATATCAACCAATTTAGAGTGGTAAGCCATGGTCTTAAGTCAAATATTGACAAAATTTATGATAATGTTAGGTAGAATGCAGATTTTTCTAAATTGAAAAATATTGATTTTAATAAATTGAGTAGAAAAGATCAGAATAAATTTGAAGAATTAGTATAACCATGATGGCAAAATTCAAGAACACTCCTCTTGAATTAGACAATACAATGCCCAAGGAGTTATATGAAATTGTTGAAAATAAGTGGAATTATTGTTTTAAAATGGAAAAAGAAATAAGAGAATCCACATTGGCACAAGTAACGCCAAAATTAACTAAAGTTCAAATAACTAAGGTGAATAAGAAACATGGGAGCAAGTTTGCACCAAAATATAGAGCCCTCAACATCTTGCAGAATAAAATTGAAGAAGTTGTCAATAAATCAACAAGATTGTGGAAGTTGATATATGGCTTGACTATTGTCAAGGATGGAGAAGAAGATCCCTTTGAGGGATAGAACACTAAAGAGGATGAAGATGAAAATAAGATTGAGGCTAGTAAGAAAGAGAAGATAGATAAAATAGTGGAGGAGGAAACAAAAAAAGAAAATGAAATGGCAACAGCTAAAGAGTAGCAAACAGATTAGAGTGTGCAAGACACATAATTGCCACCTCCTAGCCCTCCACATGTCATCTCTACACCTACAAATACCATAACTATGAAGGATATTTTTGATAAATCTTGTTAGAAAATCAATCCATTGACTGTAGAGGATCTCACAAAGATCCTTGACCAATCCACTCAACAGGAAAATTTATGTGCTAATCCAGTATTGGTCAATGTGGATGAGTTGTAGAAAGTAGTAGCTAACTCATCTAGAGATAAGGTGAATCCACAAGAACCACCTTATGTCATCTCTATAGCTACTAGTGTTCAACTTCTATTGCCTACATCACTAGTTCCATCAGCCAAAGTTGACACATCTGGAACAGATGATACCATGCTACAGAGGCCGACTACAGAAGAAGATAAAGATACATCAACAAGGCAAATAGGATAGATTGCTACATCTATTCCTTTAGTACAAACAAAAGGTACACCTAAAATGATTATAATTGATCCAAGGAGATCAGATGAAGACAAGGACACTCTAAAGGAGAAGGAGCAGGCCACCATAAAGACATTAGTAGATCTACCAACTACTGGCACTCCTACAAAAGTCCTTCGGCAGCCAAGCACTAATGCAATACCATTGCAAATTTCAACACCAAGCTTGAGCTCTACCAAGGTTGCAAGAGTACTTCACTATGGAGACCTTAAATTAGATAAAGAAATAGAGATACCAAAATTTGATTATGCAACCATGAGCCTTGAACAAATAAACATCATGCAACAGGCATTAGAGAGGAAGAAGAATCAAGAAATACTCAAGAAGGAGTATAAACAAAGGCAAGCATTACATGAAATTAAGGACATCTTTTTGGATGCCTTCAACTTGCAAACACCTAATGAAACCAAGCCTATATTGGAACAACTAACAAATATTGTAGAACAGGTAACTAATGAAGACTAGGAAATTAATGTGAAACAGACCAAGAAATTAATGTGAAACTCATGGAATGGTCTAAGAAGAAATTTCAAGGAAAATTAAATGAGAAAATATCAAGTGAAATAGCACTTTCATAGGTTGAATTGGCAAAGAAGATTGAAAAACTAAAGAAAGTACTTGAGAATGTATTCTCATTGTACAAAAAGTTGTGTGATTTCTCATATTTCACATAGGAAACAATACAAAGGATACTAAGCTTGTAGTGAAATCTAAAGATTTCCAACACACAGTTATCCAAAGATCTAGCTTAGAGTGAGAAGCATTTTGCCCAAACACTTCACACACAAAAAGTGTTAGTTATATTGATAGTAGAGGAGGCCAATATCAAGGCCAAACTGATGCAAATCTAGTCTTCCATTACCCCACATCTAGAAGTACTCCATAAGGAACAAGCTTATGTAGAAACTATTCTAAAGAAAGATCCTAATCTTTCCACTTTAGAAGGACTTGATCGTCTTGTAGTAGAGATAGCCATCCAACACAAGTCATTGGAAATTGATTTAGATAATTGGGATGCATCTCTCAAAATGATTATGGAGGTCAATAAAAAAAAATTGGCAAAATATGGTCTTAATCCTTAGAACCCTTTGACATAAGTGTCAAAAAGGGGAAATTTAATAAAGTGGGAGAAATAATAACAAGAGTGAAGACATAGTGTGTAATTAGAAAGGGGGAGATATAATGTTTTGAGGGAGTTATAAATAAGAATGGAAGATAACATAGATACAGAGTACAGGAAGTAGAAACAAGTACACAGATATAAAGGCAAATAAGGAAAAGAGTATCACATAAATCAACATGAGATAAATTTAGCACAAAAATTTTAGTTACAGGAATGGAAATGGCACATCACTCAAAGGGAGTCACAAGATTTTGAGGTATACAAAATTTTGAACAAGTTTTGAAGTTTTGAACAAAATACATAGTATACTCATAGAGATCAGATGCATAATGGTCAATTAAGTGTTTTTTCCACTCATGTCAAAGGGGGAGATTATTAGTCTCAAAATGGTATAATATAGATGATGTCGAGTATAATATAGATGCCAAGATACAATGTATGTCAAGCCAAAGAATACTTTAGGTGCCAAGCAATCTTATGAACTTTAGGTACCGAGCAATCTTCAGGTGTCAAGTGAAGTTCAAGTGTCAAGAAAAGTATAGGTGTCAAGTCACTATAGAAGCCAAGTGAAACAAAATTACTATAGGAGCTGAGTGATCAATTTTTCTATATGTGTCGAGCATTAGCAAATAGTATGAGCCAAGTACCATAGAATCAGCATATGAGTTTGTGCCTTCACAAAGTCAGATGTAAACTATTTTTGGAGCTAACATAGGATGAATCTCAAAGGATCTCAAAGATAAGAATGAATCTTTTGCATTACCTATGCAATCAGCATGTAGCCAATAAAAAAATGGAGAAGGCATGCAACCAATAAAAAAATGTGCATGAGTTGAGCGGGAAATGAAGAATGAATATGGATCATAGATTCATACCTAACCCTAATTCTTCAAAATCTTTAAAATGAGGATGAAACCCCGTTGTATGCATGGATGAGAGAAGTGTGTGGGTGAACTATAGTGAAATTCAGAGAGAAGTGTAAAAGACTTAGTGTAAAACAAAGCAGCATTGCAAAATTTAGTTATTGAAGAACAGAATATTAGAACTTTGAAGAGTGACATATCAGATCAAGAAAGGATTAGGTCAGTCAGAACAGAACAAGGATATTGAATCAACAATTGAAGATTGCAAAGCTATCAAGTCAAAGACTTTCTAATACTCTCTAGCAGTTATATTAGATAATGGAAATCCTATGGACTTAGGTTGTCCTAGCATCCATTTGTAAATCTTTTAATAGGATGGCATTCCAAGTGAATATATTGAAGTCCTTTAAACAAGCCTACTTTTAGTAGGGTAGTAAAATCCTTTAACCAAGTCACTTTTAATAAGGTGTAAAGTTTTTAACAAGATGAGCCTTTCACAGGGCAGACCATTGGAAGTGGTCAAACATTGTAACCTTGAATAGTTACACATTGTTGTAGTGATATTTTTTGGGTGTCATCCCCACCCCAATTTTACCTTCTTATTTTGGAGGGTTTCTGGGTTACCAAATTTGTGTGTTGTCTATTTTCATGTCTTTAATCTCATGTTTATTAAATGGATTATATGCATATGAATGTTTTCAACTAAAAACATTTTAGAGGTTAAATTTAGATACTTCTAATTTACCCCTCCCTTCTCAAAAGTGTATCTTCCTACTTGTTAATTCCAACAAGTTGAATAAGTTGAGAGAGATAAGAAGAGAGGAAACAAACTTGAAGGATAAGCAGGTATCCTTGTGGAGTAGAAAAGTGTTATTTGATCAAGAAGGATCAAGTATAAGCCAGAATAGAGATCTATAATCAAAAATTTAGTTGCATCACAATCAGGTCATTTCATTGTTGCTCTCTAACCATTGTAGTAGTGATCTAAAATCTCTTTAAAAAAATGGTTTAACAACCATTTGTAAATCCTCTAACAAGGTGGCAATTCCATTGAATTGTTTCAAGACCTCTTACAAGGCCACTCCTAATAGGGTGATAAAATCCTTTAATAGGGTCACACCTAACATTGTGTTTTATAACCATTAACAGGGTTGGCTCCTAACAAGGCTCACTTCAAAAGAGTGAAAAATAGTAACTAATTATATTTGGTGGTTTTTCCCGAATTGGGTTCCCATATTAGATCCTAGTGTCATATGTATTCATTTTATTTCTTTCATGCTTGCAAGTTAATTACTGACAATATCTTAAAGACCTACTAAGTTAATCACATTCTACATTTACCAAATTTTAGCAATTTTTGTATGCTTGTTGAGTATCAGTAGTAATCAATTTTATTAGTCTAAATTCTATTTGATATCCAAGGGATCTAATATTTATTTTGAGTAGTAACTAATTCAGCCCTCCCCTCTTAGTTACTCCTCCTATATTTCCAACAATTGTTATCAGAGCTTTTGATGCTTGCAGAGAAGGTTTTAAGGACCCAAGCTAAAGATTAGGATGTCTTATAAAAGAGAGATTCCAAAGCTAAATAGAGACTACTTTGTAACATGGCAAGGACTTATGAGGCTTCATCTAGCTACCATCAATAATTTAGGCTACAAATATCTTGATGAAGAATACAAAACTCCCATTGGAACATTATCAATTGAAGATATTGATGAGAAAAAAGAACCATAACATCATGATGATTGATATTGCATCTGCTCTTAGTTATGCTCAATTTGATGAGGTCAATGACTATAAAACTACTTTTGACATTTGGAACAAACTGAAAGAAATCTATGGAGGAGATGACAATGTAAGAAGAGCTAAAGCAGAAAGCCTTAGAGGAAAATTTGATCAAATGAGAATGAGAGAAGATGAAAATGTTGCAAAATATGTGGAAAGAATTAAGGCTAGTGCTTTTTATGCAATTAGAGTATCTACTATTCAAGAAAAGAGATGTGATTCAAATAACAAGATAGGCTTGGATGCCCTAATAGGAAGATTGACAGCTTTTGAACTAGACAAATTTGAAAACTATGTTCCTACTTCTAAGAATATTGAATATGTATTTGAAGCTAAACTCTCACTCAAAGAAAAGGGCAAGAAAATAAAAGATAATCAATCAGAAAGTGAGGAAGAAACTGAAGAAAGTTTAGATAGTGATCTTAAAATTGTTGAAGCCCTACTTGCAAAGAAATATTCTAGGAGTAAAGGAAAGTGCAAAGGTAAAATTCCTTTAATCTATTTCTCTTGTGAAGAAATTGGTCATATTGGTACTAGGTGTCCAAACAAAGAAGGCAAGAAAGAGAACAAAAGCCACAAGTATAAAGGAAAGAAGGAATTCAAAGGTCACATATCCTACAAAGAAAAAGGTAAGAAAATTTATTTTGTGGCTAAAGATTTTGATAATAGTGAAGAGGAAATAATGTATATTGTTGTAAAAGATGAATCTGATGATGAAGGAGATAAGATGGCACGTGTCTCTCATGTTAGTAAAAATGACACATGGATCATAGATAGTGGATGTTCACACCATATGACTAGAGATAAACCTAAGTTTGAACATTTTGAACACTATGATGGAGGTTGTGTAACATTTGGAAACAATGAACCTCATTGCATAAAAGGAAAAGCTCATATCTCATTAACCAATGAACTTGTATGTGACAATGCCTATTGGGTTGAAGGACTAAAACATAATTTACTAAATGTGGCATAGTTAAACACCATTGGATTCAAGGTAGATTTCATGAATGGCAAGGCAAGACTACTGGAAAATAAGGAAAATCTAATTGGATCAGATAGGCAAACAAAAGGTAACCTATTTTATCTTGATCTTGGTGATTGCTCATGTTTATTGCTCAAGTAGAAGAAAGTTGGTTATGGCACAGAAGACTGTGTCATGTAAACTTTGATAATATGGTCAAGATAAGAAAACTCAGAAGATTAAGAGGTATCCCTAGTTTGAAGAAACTTGATGTTGGATTATGCAAAAATTGCCAAATTGGTAAAATGGCAAAGACTAGTTTTAAGAGAAAAAACTATCAATCATAAGATGTCTTGGAAATTGTGCATTCTAATTTATGTGGACCCATTGGAATAGAAACTTATAGTGGAGAAAAAAAATTCATTCTTTTTGTTGATGACTATTCTAAAATGATGACTGTTATGTATCTAAAAGAAAAATCAAAAGCTTTTGAGAAATTCAAATGGTATCTGGCTAGAGTAGAAAAAGAAACTGGAAAAAGATTGAAATTCTTAAGATCAGATAGAGGTGGTGAATTCATTTGAAATGAATTCAACAACTTCTGCATTGAAAGAGGAATCAAAAGACAAGTATCAATCCCTGTTACTCCTGAGAAAAATGGAATAGTTGAAAGAAGAAACAAATCCATTATGGATTGTGCAAGAACACTAATGATTGAGAAGAATGTTGCTATCAAATACTAGAAAGAAGCTATCAGCACTTGAGTTCATACTTTGAATTGAGTTCAGTTGAAGGACTCAAACAAAACTCCCTATGAACTATGGTATGACTACAAACCCAATGTAAGTTACTTGAAAGCATTTGGCAGCAAATGTTATATCTTGGAAGAACCTAGAAAAGGAAAATTTGATGTAAAAGGTGATGAAGGTATATTTCTAGGATATTCCTACAGAAGTAAAGCATACAAATGTCTGAATTTGTCCACTCACAAAATCATAGAAAGTGCACATGTAAGAATTGATGAATTTGTAGAAAAGAGTGAAGAAGAAAGAAATAAGGAACCAAAAGATTATAGAAGTTTTGTTTACTATGAACTTGATACATTTCCAAAAATATTTGAAAAATAGAGAGTTCATCTCCTAAGCTCCCCAAGTCTCCAGCAATTATCAAATTGTAGGAAATGCAAATTGAGTTGCAGGGACCTGAGTCACATTCAGAGGCTACTGAGTTAGTGCATACTAACTCTAAAGGACTTGAGTCACAAATAGAAGGACCTAAGCCTAAAGTTGAGATTCAAAATGAAGATAGTACAATTTATTCAAAAGTCAAAGAACCTGTATTGGCTAAATATGTCAGAAGGCATCATGCACCTAATCAAATCATTGAAGACAAATCAGATGGAACAATGACAAGAAGCAAACTAAAAGGTACATGTTTACTTGCTGAATTTGAACCTAGAAGTGTTAAGGATGCATTGGAAAATAAAATTTGGATAGAGGCTTTAAATGAAGAAATAGAACATATAGAAAAGAATAAAATTTGGACTCTTGTTCCTAGGCCCAAAGATAAGAATGTGATTAGTACAAAGTGGCTATTCAGAAATAAGCTAAATAAAGATGGAAAAGTGTTAAGAAGCAAAGCAAGATTGGTATGTAAAGGCTATTTTCAAGAAGAAGGTATTGATTACAATGAAATTTTTTCCCCTGTTGCAAGATTAGAAGGTGTTAGGACTTTACTGGCACATGCAACTCATAGAGGATTTAAAGTATATTAGACATATATTAAATATGCATTCTTGAATGGAATTCTTGATGAGGAAGTCTACATTGAACAACCATAAGGTTTTGTTGATCTAGACAAAAGAGATGTGGTCTACAAATTATACAAAACCCTATATGGTCTAAAACAAGCTCCTAGAGCTTGGTATGAAAGATTACATGACTATTTGATATAGATTAGTTTTCAAAGAATAAATGATAACAATAGTCTATCTATCAAAGAAGGACTAGATAAGAAGATTGTGTTGGTAGAAATATTTGTGGATGAAACTCTATTTACAAGAAATGATGACTTATACAAAGCATTCTCAGAACAAATGAATAAAGAATTTGAAATGTCCATGTTTGGTGAAATAAAATTATTTGTTGGATTGCAAATACAACAGAACAAAAATGGTATCTATATCACTCAATCTAAGTGTATCAAAGAGATACTCATGAAATTTGGAATGGAAGATTCAAAACTAGTTGGAACCCCCATGTGCACTGGACTTAAGCTTGCCAAAGATGATGACTCCAAAGAAGTAGATCAGACCTTATACGCATCAATGATTGGGAAATTATAGTATGTAGTACATACAAGACCTGACATTGCCTTAGTAGTTGGGATAGAGGCAAGATTCTCAGCAAAACCCAGAGAAAACCACATGATGACAATAAAAAGAATCTTAAGATATTTGAAAGGTACTGAAGACTATGGCTTATGGTACAAACTTGGAGGAAACCTTGATTTAAAAGTATTTACTGATGCTGATTGGGTAGGAAATCTTGATGACAGGAAAAGCACTAGTGGTGGAGCATTCTTTCTTGGTAAAAGGATGATATCTTGGACAAGCAAGAAGCAAAACTACACATCTCAATCCACAACAAAAGCAAAATATGTGGTCATAGCAATAAATTGCTCTAACATTGTTTGATTCAAACAATTGTTAGAAGGAATGAAGGTTGAAATCAAAGAGCCAATAGTCATGTATTGTGATAACACCAGTGCAATCAACATATCAAAGAATCTAGTGATGCATTCTGATGAGTCTAAAAAATGCCTTTATTTTGTTATGTTTAAGAGACTTTGTGATACTCCGTTTATCCTTGTTTTAACACTTATAAGCCTATGTTTGATAAACCTTTGATGATTTATGGGGTAGAAAACTATGTCATGTTTTGCCTAAATTATATCTAATATGCAGTATTTTATATAAATATCCAAATGTGCGTTCTTATGCTTGAATTTAGTTTGATGGATGTTTATTTGCAAATATGTCTTATATCATAACTAACCTGATGATAAAGATTAAAGGATGAGTGGAAGAATCCAGAAGTTGGTTGCCGACAGCATTCAAGGAGAAATGAGCATCAAGGAACAACCATGAAAAGGAAGTTATAACCAGTCTAGGAAACATGGCAGCGAATAAGGAGGAGCTTTTATGAGCCATTGCCTTCTCTGCATTTACATTGTAACAAGTGTATGCTAAGACTTCATTGCTCCCTCCTCAATTCTGTTATCCTTCCTTTCCATTTTCAGTTGTTCTCCTATATTCTCTCCTGCAGACTTAACTTAGGACAGTTACTTTCCTATTATGTAATAAAGAGTAGATTCCCTATATATGTCGAGATCGACTCCTGTGTGTGAAGTTTTGGTTTTTAATAAGTTTTATCGAGTAAGAGAGAACACTGATTCACAATTTGTTGCAGTTGTGTTTTACAATTTTGAATCATGTAATGACTGATTAATGAAATGAATTAGTTCTCTTTAGCTTCTATCCTGCATTGGTAGATTAGAGAAGCCAACCAAGGGGGCCTGCTTGGAAGGTGTATTAGATTAGGATAGAATAGATTCATTTTACTAGCATTAGCAGTATTTTAAGTAAGACGTAGCTAGTTAATTCCTTCCTGTAGCATCACACTTCATGAACGTTCCTGCAGCATCTGCGAGAACAGTCTAGTGGATGAGTCAAGATGGAATCTCTGTTATCTTGTCATTGTGTTTTCAACATTCATAGATTCAGTATTTTCCTTTTCATAGCAGTAGTGTAGTTTCCTTCCTTTGCATTTTTACTTTCCTATAGCACAAGCATAATGACTCATCAAGGTACCTAGTGCACATACTGTGCCGACCATTTCAAGTATATGTCCTTGGGTTGATAATCTAAATGCACCTCATGGTAGGGGAAAAGTAGTCCTTAGCTTGAATAGATTATTCCTAAGCCAGGCCTAGCACATGACTATGGAACACCTATTGTGAGGTAGTTCATTTTTGGCACCATTGTCGGGGATGGTCTCAAGCTAGGAGCATTTTTGAGTCATAGTTTTTAGATTAAGTTCTTTTTACCAGTGTGAAAATTTTAGTTGCATGCATCGAAGGGGAAGACGACGAGATGAATATGGCAGATTTCTTCTACAAGGATCTGTTAATTTGAATGAAGAAGTTGAAGAAGAATTTGAGTTGACCTTTGAAGATGCAAGTCCTATTTTCCAGTATCATCATCAAGAGCTAAATTTCCCTAGATATATCTGGTCTCCAACCTTTCACTAAAATAGTGACCAATCTTCTTGATAACACTACCTTGAATCTACCAGTTGTTAATCATCTAGTGCCTAACATTCCTTTTCAGCAGCAACCTCATAATCCAGTCCCAACAGTCATGGCACAACCCACTTTTCCATTTCCACTTCCAAGTCTCATAACCAATGCCAATCTCAAGAATATACCTCCCACTGCTCTTCCAAAATTCTATGGCCTTGCAACTGAAAACCCTGATACCTTCTTGTTTGAGTTCGACATCCTTTGTCATAGTTTTGACTACAACACTAATGCCCATAAGCTTAAATTATTTCCAGACACATTGAAAGAATCAGCTTTACGATGGTTCATGGGCTTAAGAGCCAATGCAGCTGCGAATTGGGATGAAATGCAAGCCTTGTTTTTGGAAAAATATAAAGAATATTGCAAAGCATCTAGCACAAGAGGAGATGATATCTTTAGGATATCACAAAAGGAGGAAGAGACATTAGAAGACTATTTTTCTCAATTTTTATATACACTACAAAAGAATCCTCAGCACACATGGTCTGAAGATTTCCAAAAACTAGTCTTTCTAAGAGGAGTGAATGAAGACTGTTTGGGAGCATTGGACCTGATGGCTAGTGGAGATGTATATCAAGCTCAATGGGATGACCTCAAAAATATATGTCAGAACTACTCAAGGTCAACCATGAAGAAAGGTCAAGGACCCCATTCTACGCTTACAAAAAGAATTAGTCAAGGCATTTCAAAAATTGAAATATCCAATTTGTTGTCAGATTTCAAACAAGACATCATTAATGATGTCGCTACACAATTGGATACAATGACTGCAAAGAAGAAGCAAGAAGAGGCTGAGTTACAACTAGCTGAGTACTGTCCTCATTGCCAAAAGCAAAAGAAGGATTGCCACTGTAAATTGGTTGCAAGCATGGAGAACCAGCATCTTCCAACTGGATATGTAAAAATAGATGAGGATGATGAGCAAGTATTCTTTGTTGCTCAACGCCGACCATGGGCTCAACATCAAGGTATGCCTCAAGACCCCTTGAAAAATTCAAATTCATATGGTAATCAATGGCAAAACTGCAATACCCAAGGTCCTCCACAAAACCAACCCAATTGGAATAATGCTAGGAAAAATAACCCACAACAGTCTCAATGGTTTCAAAATTCCCAACAACCTTGGCCTAACCAGCAGAATAACCAATGGCCCTAGAACCAACAAAACCAATGGCAACCACCCCAAGGGAATGGGCAATCTCCAAACCAATGGAAGGGATCTCAACAATGGCCTAACCAAAATACTGGTGCTCCACAATCACCCCCTCCAGCTCAACAACCTGCTTTAATGCCACCACCTACAAATAGTGGACCTCAAAAGCAAATGCAGCTACCTGCACAGCCTCAGCCAAATCCAAATAGTCAACCACAGTAGCCCATGTATAGTGTTGATACCCAATAGTACCCTGCTTATGCCCTAGATGTCGCAAATATACATTTGAGATCTGGAACGACCTTACCAGCACCAAAGCCACCTCTTATAACTAAAGTATCAGACTCTCCTACAGCATCAAAACCTTTGGTTGATGAACCTGTTGACCCAACTAATGTTACCATACCAATACCAGCTCAACCAGCAATAGAGTCTCCTTTTCCAAACCAACTAATACAAAAGGAATCTAAACAAAGCAAGGAACAACCGTTTCACATTGTTAATCAGTTGAAGAATATGCATGTCCAAATACTTTTGTTTCAAGTTATTAAGGACATTCCTACTTATAGAAAAGCTATAAGGGAAGCTTGTCTAAAGAAACCTGGAAGGAAGAAGAAGGATCCTACCATAGTTCATGTTGTTGGACACTTAGCTGATATCATGTTAGGAAGAGTGATTTCACCAAAATATTCTGACCCAGGGAGTCCAGTAGTAAGTGTCACCATAAATGGTCAATTTGTTAAAAATGCCTTGATAGATTTGGGAGTTGCTATAAATGTGATGACTAAATAAACCATGAAGAAGTTACAAATAGAAGGATTAAGGTCCACAACAACTATTCTGCAGCTTGCAGATAGTTCCACTATCATTCCTGATGGAATGATAGAAAATATTGTTGTGACCTTAGATTCCCTAGAATATCCTGCGGACTTCATGATTTTGTCCCCTAAAGTAAACCTATCTAGCTATCCTGTCATTCTAGGTAGACCATGGTTGGCCACAGCTGATGCAAACATAAATTTTAGATCAGGGAATATGACCATATCAAATGGCCAAACAACCAAGCAATTTGATCTATATCCTCCTGCACAACCATTACCAGATTTGAGTACATCTTTTTGGCCAGATTTAGGAGATGAAGAAGAAGAGATAAATTCCATAGTACAACTTATGATGTTACATAGGCAATCTTTTCTAAAGTTGCAAGAAGAAGATTCAGTAATCTAGAGCATCCTTACCAACACTTGTGTGGTAGGAAAAGATGTGTCTGAAAGCTCTGTATTAGAATTGATTACATATGAGGAGTGTGATACAAGTTATACTTTACTTAAGGAACCTGAAAATCTTTGTTCACTACTTCCCTATGAATTAGAAGGAAGCCCAATCTCTGAAATTGCTATGGTAGAATCCACTATTCCTGTTGAATTGAGTAAAGGCCATAAATTGCATGTTAACCCCAAATTGACATCTGTACAGATGGAACAATTAAAAGAATTGCTTAAGAAGCATGAGAAGACTTTTTCTTGGGATTATGGTGATATGAAAGGATTAAGCCCTACACTGTGTACCCATAGGATATACATTAATGAAGGTTGTCTACCACTTCATCAACCTCAGAGGAGGATAAATCCAAGCCTCAGAGAAATAGTCAAAACAGAATTGTAGAAACTGCTTGATGTTGGCTTTATCTATCCTATATCTGACAGTAAATGGGTATCACCGCTGGTTATAGTACCTAAGAAAGGAGGAAAATGGAGAATTTGTGTAGATTATAGGGAGTTGAATAAGGCTACTAAAAAAGATCATTTTCTTTTACCCTTCATAGATCAAGTTTTGGATACACTAGCTAGAAAGAAGTACTTCTCCTTTTTAGATGGATACGGTGGCTATAATCAAATCAGTATTGTTCCTAAAGACCAAGACAAAACTACATTTACTTGTCCATGGGGTACTTTTGCATACTATGTTTTACCATTTGGTCTTTGTAACACTCCTGCAACGTTTCAACGGGCTGTAATTAGTATTTTTGCTGATATATCACATGATTGTATGGAAATCTATATGGATGACTTTACAAAATTTGGAATTACTTTTGAAGAAGCAATGATAAATCTTGAAAAAAAATTGGTAAGATGTCAAGAACATAATTTGGCACTAAATAGTGAAAAGTGTTTCATGCTCATGCAAGAGGGTGTGGTACTCGGTCATTTCATATCTACTGCAGGTATACAAGTAGACCCAGCTAAAATTGAGGTAATTCAAACATTACCCATACCAACTAAATTAAAAGATATCAGATCTTTTCTAGGACATGCTAGATATTACAGGCATTTTATAAAAGACTTCAGTAAAATAGCCAGTCCCTTGTACAAGTTGCTCACCAAAGAAGCTGAATTCGATTGGACACCTGAGTGTGATAAAGCTTTCTTGTAGCTTAAACAACTTTTGACCACAGCCCCAATTTTACAAGGCCCTGATTGGAACCTACCTTTTCACATATATACAGATGCTTTTGATTATGCCATAGGTATAGTTTTAGCACAGAAACACTCAATTCTTGAAAATGCCATTTATTATATCAGTAAGAGTCTTCATGGCCCAGAACTGAATTACATAGTGACTGAAAAAGAATTGTTAGCAGTAGTCTATGCTCTAAATAAATTTTGGCATTACATCATAGGTTATCCTATCTATGTTCATACTGATCATGCAGCAATCAAATATCTCATGAACAAACCTGCTATAACTGGTAGGTTAGCAAGATGGTTACTATTGCTACAAGAATTTGACATAACCATAGTGGATAAGCCTGGAAAAACAAATGTCATAGTTGATTATTTGTCAAGAATCAATCATCATGATACTAATACTACTCTGGTAGATGATGCATTTCCAGATGAACATTTGTTTCATATTGCTGTTAAAGTTCCATGGTATGCAGATATTGCTAACTACATTGTAGCTAATAAGACACCAGTGCATTTTTCTTATAAGGAGAGAAAGCTGCTCATACAGAAAAGCTTCCATTTCTCATGGATAGATAATTTTTTGTTCTATACTGGACCTGATCAAGTTATGTGCAGATGTGTAAGAGAAGATGAGACATATGATATTTTGCATGCATGTCATAATGAGCCCTATGGAGGACATTTTTCAACCAAAAGAACAGCTTTCAAAATCTTAGCCACTGGTTACTATTGGCCTACCCTTCATAAAGATGCAATCAATTATACAAAGAAGTGTGACCAATGCCAAAAAATGGGTCGCCCAACCAAAATAGATGAAATGCCTCTGAATCCTCAAGTGGTGTTAACACCATTTGAAAAATGGGGAATGGACTTCATCAGTCCTATTGATCCTCCATCCAATGGGAAGTCTTATATTCTAGTTTGTACTGACTACCTAACCAAATGGGTTGAGGTTAAGGCTATGAAGCATGCCCGTGATGAAAAAGTTGTCGAATTCCTCTATGAAGAGATTTTTACCCGCTATGGAGTTCCTAAAGAATTGGTTACTGATCAAGGCACGCAGTTTACTTCAAATTTGATTTCAGAGTTGATGAAATAGTATAACATCAAGCATCACAAATCCAGTCCTCATCATCCACAAGCCAATGGACAAGCAGAAGTTACCAACCGTGAGCTATAAAATATTCTAACTAAAACAGTCCATTTCCATCGTTGGGATTGGACCAGCCAGTTACAAGAAGCTATTTGGGCTTATAGAACAACTTGGAAAACCACTACCGGATTCACACCATTTGAGCTTCTGTATGGGAAATCGAAAATGCTTCCAATTGAATTTGAACACAAGACTTTAAGAACAGCCTTGACCTTAGATATTGATCTTCCTACAGCACAAAGAGAACACCTCCTGCATCTTAATTCTTTGGATGAAATGCGCAAGACCACTTTAGAACACACTAAATTGGTGAAAAAATAGAGAAAACACTGGCATGATTCTCATATCCTCAACAAACAATTCAAAGCTGGTGATTGGGCATTATTGTATGATTCCCACTTTAAGGATATGCCAGGGAAGCTGCAAAAGCAATTGTTAGGACCATATCAAATCATCCATGTCTTTGACAATGGAACAGTTCAACTAACCACAATTGATGATGTGCCTTTCAAAATGTTGATCAATGGTCATTGACTTAAACTTTACAAACAGCCTCAAACAAAAGCCAAATTCATGCAACAGTTCGAACAATCGGATCCAACAACAACTCAAGTATCTCTTCCTATAGCAGAAGGTGAAAACCTTCTGCCTGCTCCTCTTCAACATTAATTCTAATTTGCATGTCCATAATAATAACTTTATGTTTGCATAAAGTCCATTTTCTTTTCATGATATTTCTTTCCATTCATATCTTAGTCTTCCATCCACCCACCCCACTCCATTTCTTAATCTTCCATCCACTCACTTTCTACATAATTAAGTTTTTGTGTTTTCAATCAAATCTACACATGCTGATGGATGCTGTCGTTTACATTATTTTTGCCACCTTTTTTTGGAGCATGTGACAATACACTTGGAAAGTATAAACATTTTCAAACTATTATTCATTTATGAGTTTACATATTTTGTTAATTATATATAATACTACATCGTCTCTATAATTACGGCGTATTCCAGTCCCTCACCCATACTCGTCTGACAAGTGAGGACACTTGTCATAAAATAAGTAGGGGGCAGGGGAGTGTCGTACTATCCAATGACATGCCTAATTAATTGTGATGATTTTCTAAAATCTTGGGATTACCCCTTATTAATGAGAACATTTTTCCATGTCAAGTGTTGTACTCTCACTTTCTGAATGAATTTTTTTTTTCCTTGTTCATGCCAAATTTTTCATGCTAAGCCATAATGTGACCCATTTTTAAAATTTTTGCATTTGAACCATGTTTTCAGATGATTTCCATGCAAATTCATGATTTACTTTTACCTAAAGTTTAATTATGGCACATAACAATTGGTTATGGCAATTAATGTTCTCAAAAAGAAATGGTGAAGCGTCTGAGAAATAATGCAGAGTTTTGAAGTTTGCATTCAAAAAGGGAGAGAGAAATGGAGTAGCAGAAGAAGTATCCCCTTTGACATGGGATGACTTTGTGAAATTTAAAACCCTACAACCCCAAGTTGACCTTAGTGAACGACAGGGTGAGGAAAACATAGTTCCCAATAGTGAGCTTGCAGAACAAAATATTGAGGGAGCTGAAACAGAAAATGCACAAGGGATTGAACCAAAATTTGCTTCCACTCAAGAGAATGTGCCTCCACCTGAATAGGACATCCCTAAACCCACTACTAGTAAAGCTAAAAGGAAATGGAAGTCACCAGAAGAAACCGCTGCTCAACAAAACCTAGTCCTACAATTAAGCAACAGAAGAAAACAAAGAAGGTTCCTATAGCAACTAATCCTACAGCAATGACACTGAAATAGAAAAGTAGACAAAAGATAGTAGTACAAGAAGAGACTCCTTTGCGGAGAAGCCCTAGAATGAGAAGGCAAGATTTTTAAAGATCCTATATTGTCTAGAGGACCTGCTCCAGAGTCTCCTATGCAGATAATTTCTAACCATTCTCCCCTTCACACTGAGATGACAGAAGCTTCTAGTAATCCTCCTGTAGCATGTGAGCAAGAAATTAATGAAACCTTAATGGATTTACCAGGTGTTTCAAGCCATGAGAATGAAGTAGTTCCTGAATGTCATGATTCGAATACTGTCGTAGTCCCATATAAGTCAACATGGATCAATAGTTTGGTGAAACATCTATGGCAGGAACAGAAAAAGAAAAAGGATTATGAAGAGGATAACAGTGCCATCACCTTGCAAAAACTCCTTTTCCAATTATATGGATAGGATTTATTTTCTGAAGCACTATGGAAAGAGGAGAAGAAAAGAATGAGCAAGATCATAACATCACAAAATGAGGAGATTGAAGAATTGAAAGAATAGCTAGAAAGACAGAAATAGCGCATGGAACATGCACTTAAATTAGTTGATCATGCTCTTTCTTGCAGATCACCTCCTTGAGTATATGCTCTTTTTTTGGAAGAACAATATCTTTTGTTTCAGTTAATGTTAACCCTCAGAAATGTAAATGCAAAATTCAAAACCGCACAAGAGTTTTATGGGTTGTATCAAACCTTACCACCATGGCAGCAAAATCTATTGTGTGAGTTGTATATTCATAATTTTGTCATTCTTGCAGAAACTGAGTGGAATCCTTTGCTCTATGTAGGAGATGTGCATTTGAAAGCTTTTATGTCATGGATGTCTAATGAGGTGAATTATGACAGACAACTGGTTAATTACAGAGATGAGGAGAGAACAAAACCTTTACCCTTGAGGGCAGAAAGTAAACAACCAAAAGAAATGCTTTGAGATTGGTTTACATTAACCTATGGGAAGAGTAATCCTAAAGTTAGAAAGAAGGTATTTGCTGCTAGAGCCAAAGTGTATGTTGAATATGAAAACTTGCCCTACTTTGCATTCCAGAGAGCTATGACCAGAGTAAGAAGTAGATGGGCACGGTTACCTAATTCTCTCAAGAAATTAGATCTGCACGGTCCTATTAATTTGGAAGCAGCGCTATATAGAGTTCCAAAATATTTAGAACTAGGAAAGCAACTAAGGCCAGAGCTATGGTGTCCTTTGACCATGCAACCTCCAATGCTTTTATGGCCCCTGTATGATATTGATGCTGACAAACTTGATAAGTTGCAGGAAGACCACAGGCGAGAAGTATGGGAAAGGACCAGAGGATTCTATTACACCTTCAAGAGCAGCAGAAAGGGAAAGACAAAAGTTGGGGAGCTCAGATCTTTGACAAAGAAGTGTAATGCTTGAGGACAAGCATTAGTTTAGCAGGGGGCAGATGATGAGTCTAAAAAATGCCTTTATTTTGTTATATTTAAGATACTTTGTGATACTCCATTTATCCTTGTTTTAACACTTATAAGCCTATGTTTGATAAACCTTTGATGATTTATGGGGTAGAAAAATTATGTCATCTTTTGCCTAAATTATATCTAATATGCAGTATTTTATATAAATATCCAAATGTGCGTTCTTATGCTTGAATTTAGTTTGATGGATGTTTATTTGCAAATATGTCTTATATCATAACTAACCTGATGATAAGGATTAAAGGATGAGCGGAAGAATCCAAAAGTTGGTTGCCGACAGCATTCAAGGAGAAATGAGCATCAAGGAACAACCACAAAAAGAAAGTTATAACCAATCCAGGAAACATGGCAGTGAATAAGGAGGAGCTTTTACAAGCCATTGCCTTCTCTACATTTACGTTGTAACAAGCGGATGCTAAGACTTCATTGCTCCCTCCTTAATTTTGTTATCCTTCCTTTTTGCTTTCAATTGTTTGCCTATATTCTCTCCTGCAGACTTAACTTAGGACAGTTACTTTTCTATTATGTAATAAAGAGTAGATTCCTTATATATGTTGGGATTGACTCTTGTGTGTGAAGTTTTGGTTTTTAATAAGTTTTATCGAGTAAGAGAGAACATTGATTCACAGTTTGTTGCAGTTGTGTTTTACAATTTTGAATCATGTAATGATTGATTAGTGAAATGAATTAGTTCTCTTTAGCTTCTATTCTGCATTGGTAGATTAGAGAAGCCAACCAAGGGGGCCCACTTGGAAGGTGGATTAGATTAGGATAGAATAGATTCATTTTACTAGTATTAGCAGTATTTTAAGTAAGACGTAGCTAGTTAATTCCTTCCTGTAGCATCACACTTCATGAACGTTCTTGCAGCATCTGCGAAAATAGTCTAGTGGATGAGTCAAGATGGAATCTCTGTTATCTTGTCATTGTGTTTTCAACATTCATAGATTCAGTATTTTCCTTTCCATAGTAGTAGTGTAGTTTCCTTCCTTTGCATTTTTACTTTCCTACAGCACAAGCATAATGACTCATCAAGGTACCTAGTGCACATATTGTGCTAACCATTTCAAGTATATGTCCTTGGGTTGACAATCTAAATGCACCTCATGGTAGGGAAAAAGTAGCCCTTAGCTTGAATAGATTATTCCTAAGCCAGGCCTAGTGCATGACTATGGAACACCTATTGTGAGGCGGTTCACATTTCAAAACAAAGCACATTGCTATAAAATATCACTTTGTAAGAGAATTAGTATAGGACAAAGAAATTAGATTGAAATATGTGCATAGAAAAGAATAAATTGTAGATATATTGACTTAGTCATTACCTAAGGATACATTTTTTTATCTAAGAGGCAAGCTAGGGGTCATTCCCCTATTTGAAATTCGCTAAATGAAGTTTAGTGAATGCATCAACTAGAACTTGTTAAAGATCATTTAGTTAATGTAGTATTGACAAGGACATATTGTAGATGAATCTGTACTCAAGGTACATTGACACTAGTCAGAATTGTGTTTGGCATGAGTTGTCAAAGAGGGAGAAGTTTACTATCATATCTAAAATTTTGTAATTCCAAGAAGGTGAAGTTAAGTAGTTCCAATTCATAGAGGGAGAATACTATAGGAGAAGTTTTTTGTGTAAAATCAAAAAGGGAGAAACTTTTTGATAGAGGGAGTCTTGTTTTCAAATTTTCATTGTACTATGACATGTTGTGTTGTCATTAATGTCAAAGAGGGAGATTGTTGGATACAATTGATTAATTTTATTGTCTTTAATGTTACACAATTGTCATATCAATTGACAGTTAGTGCATGTCGAGCTCACTTGGTCTTTGAAGACAATTTTCCTTGTCTACTGAGTGTTCTTGAGTCTACTCTATATTGAAGGCAGTATCTACTGAGCTCACTTGGGTGACGAAAGAATTTATACAGAAAAGAGTGTTAACCGAGCTCACTCAATTAACAAAGGGAATTTTTTAAGTTTGAGCTAGTATTAACCAAGTCCACTTGGTCACCAAAGAAATTTTGTAAGTTTCTACTATTAACTAAGCTCCTGTTGGTTAACACAAGAAATCACTTTAGAATCAATTTTTACCGAGCTGGATCGGCTACCAAAGGATTTTCTTATTTTGGCATGTAAAGCATAATTATTTTACCTATTGATTCTAGCCAACTATAGTAATGAATATTGGTTATTCTAATTTTTATTTGAGCTAACTTGACAATTTGGAAGGTATAAGTAAAAGGTCAATTCATGATTTTAAAAGATGTAAGTTGAATAATTTGGAAGAGATAAGAAGAGGGGAAGAAAACTTGAAGCATAAGTAAGTTTCCTTATAGAGCAGAAAACTGTTATTCAACTAGGAAAGATCAAGTATAAGCTAGAACAGAGATCTATAATCAGCAATTCAATTGCATCACAATCAAGTTATTTCATTGTTACTCTCTAACCATTGTAGTACTGATCTAAAATCTCTTAACAGAGTTTGTTTAATAGCCATTTGTAAATCCTCTAACAAGATGGCAATTCCATTGAATTTTTTCAAGACCTCTTACAAGGCCACTCCTAATAGGATGATCAAATCCTTTAACAAGGTCACACCTAACAGTGTGTTTTGTAATCTTTAATAGGGTTGGCTCCTAATAGGGCTCACTCTAGAAGAGTGAAAAATAGTAGCTAGTTACATTTGGTGGTTTTTCCCAAATTGGGTTTCTATGTTAAATCCTAGTGTCATATGTTTTCATGTTATTTCTTCCATGCTTACAAGTTAATTACTAACAATATCTTAAAGATCTACTAAGTTAATCACATTCTACATTTACCAATTTTTAGCAATTTTTGTATGCTTGCCAAGTATCAGCAATAATTAGTTAAATTAGTTTGAATTCTATTTGACATCCAAGGGATTTAGGATTTATTTTAGTAGTAACTAATTTTCCCCTCCCCTCTCAATTACTCCTCTTATATTTCCAACAACAAGTGCTCTTTATACCAAAGAATATCCCCCTTTAAACAAAACTTATCTGAACTACTAGGGTCACTTTTTATTTTCTAGATGACATTACTTGTTGCAATATCATTTTGCCACTCTTCTTTGGCTTCTACCACCCAATTTTCTTGTAATATTGAAAGGGAAGACAATAAGGCTTAACCTTTTTCATCCTTCCTAGAAAGTGCATCAGCCACAATATTTTCCTTTCCTTTCTTGTATACAATTTTAAAGTCATACCCAACATCTTAGTGACCCATTTTTGTTTCTCTTCTGACAGTAGTCTTTTTTTCCAAAAAATACTTTAGCCTATCATGATCTATCTCAACCTTGAAGTGTTAACCCATTAAACAAGGCCTCCATTTTTTAACTACATGAAGGATGACTAACATTTCCTTCTCGTAAATAGGTTTGAGTTGATTTTGACCTTTTAATTGATGACTCTCAAAAGAAATTGGTCAACCTTCTTGCATGAGAACTGATCCTATCCCATTTTCAGAAGCATCACATTTTATAATGAATTCCTTAGTGAAGTTTGGAGTGGCAAGCAATAGAGTTGTACACATATCCTTCTTCAATTGCTCAAATAATACATTAATAGATCCATTCCTATGAAAAGAATCCTTCTTCAATAGAGTTGTAAGGGGTGCTGCTATACAACCATAATTATTTAAAAATTTTCTATAATATCCTGCCAATCCTAAGAAAACCCTCAACTTCTTAATAGTTTTTGGAATAGGCCATTCCATGATAGCCTCAATTTTTTTAGGGTCCACCTTTAATCCTTCATGTGAAGCTATGTGTCCCAAATACTCCACCTCCTTAAGAGAAAAGGCGTACTCGGATGGCTTAGCATAGAGTTGATGATCCTTGAGTAATTGTAATGCTTGATCTACATGCTACAAATGTTCTTCCCAAGTCTTGCTATAAATTAATATTTCATCAAAAAACACTAACGCTAACTTTCTCAAGAACTTTTTAAAAATGCAATTCATCAAACTTTGGAATGTAGATGGTGCATTGGTAAGGCTGAATGACATCACCAAAAACTCATAATGACCCTCATGAGTTCAAAATATTGTCTTACAAATATCTTCCTCCTTAATCAAAATTTTGTGATAACTTGATCTAAGATCTAACTTGGTAAAATACATAGCTCCATTTAATTCATCTAGAAGATCATCAATGACTAGAATAGGAAACTTATCTTTAATGATGTACTTGTTGAGCACTCTATAATCTAGACACATGTGCCAAGTTTCATCCTTCTTAGCACTAGCACAATAGGTAAGGAGTAAGCACTTTGGCTATGCCTAATAATTCCTACCTCTAGCAATTCCTCAAAAAAATTTTGCATCTCACTTTTTTGTATATGTGGGTCCCTATAAGGTCTAATATTTGGTGGTTGGCTCCCTAGAACTAGTTGTATGGCATGGTCATAATCACTCTTAGGAGGAAGTCCTTTAGGCATATCTCCAAGAACCACTGAGTGATGATCAATTATTTCTTGTAAATCTAGATGAGTAAGAGCATTAAATTAAGAGACTTCTAATGAACATAGTTGAGCCACAAATCCATCTGCACCTTTCTTAAGAAGCTTTTTCATTTGATGAGAGCTTACAATCTGTCAGGATTCTTCCTTCAATCCCCTTAGATCCACTACCTTTCCTTTTGATTGAAATCACATGAATAGTTCTTGGAAGTTCATCTCAATTATTCCCAATGTAGTAAGCCATTGTACTACCAAAACAATATCCATTGCACCTATGGATATCACATACATTGGGGTATCAAGTTGATAATCTCCCATGGATAATTTGATGCTATTGTACTTCCCTTAATAACTAATTGTGTCCCCATCTACAATCAAAACCTAAAACTCTAGGGCTGGATATATAACACAATTTAGAAGAGTTACCAACTTTTTGTTGATGAAATTATGAGTACTACCTGAGTTGATCAACATTGTTAGTTTTTACTTCTTTAACAAACCCACTACCTTGAGAGTTTGTGGTGCACTAAAACCTGAAAGTGCATAACAAGAAATGATTGGTTGAGAATCATGTGATTCCTCACCTAACCCCCTATCCTCCTCCGATATGGTATCATCCTCTTCTTCCTCACTTGGACCTTCAAAATAGAACAATTTTTTTTCACTACATTTATGTCCTCAACTATATTTTCTATCACAATTGAAACACAACTCTTTTTCTCTTTTCTCCTCAATTTGTTGTGTAGTCAACCTAGTAGATTGAGGAAGAGAAGATGTTGAATATCCTTTTTCTCTTGTCACTAGCCCCTTGATTTTTAAGAAACAAGAACTTCTCCTTTACCCTACGTACCAATATAAAAGACTCATTAACTAAGCTAGGACAAAACATATGTACCTCATGTTGAATGTGGTCCTTGAGACCACACAAGAATAAATCATTCAAGTTCTCCTCTGTAATTGTATCCACTATTAATGATAGATTTTGGAATTTTTGAAAATAATCCTTAATTGATCTTGTTTCTTGAAGCTTAGCAAGTTGGCTAAAGAAGTTTTCTATCGCACTATTTCTATATTGTGCTTGGAGTTCTTTTATAAAAATTGACCATGATACAATGAGACCCTTTTTCCTCCAATGAGTACAAAGCCAATGATACCAAATGAATTGATTTGGCTCTAGATATAAGGAAGCCATCACAACCTTTTGTCCATATGTGATTGATGTACTTCAAAAAAATTCTCCATTTGATTTATCAATGTTAGAGGACCATTGCCATCAAATTTGCACATATCCACCTTTGGAAAAAAAATTCCTAGATGCTATAGGATTAATAAAATTTGTGTCATTATTAGTTAGCTTGAAGGTTTCACCTTGATATCTTGAGAGTTCCTTCCTTGTTTCATTCATATATGTTCTTAACATGCTTCGTATATCTAATATATCTCCTTATAGGTCACACATATCCCTCTTAACCTCTTCCTTGAACTTACTAAGTTCCTCATTGGGATTACTATCCTCTGTTGCTTCCCAATCTTGATCAGAGGATTTCCCCAGTGTGATAGCATTCTTTTTGCCTCTTGTTGAAGACCCCATCATGATGGAAACTAATATTTTTGAAATAAATCACACAAATGAAATGTAAATTCTCTAATATATTTATTTATTTTTCACTATAATCCCAAAAGAATTTAGCAAATTTGTTGCCTTGAGAGAGAATTTTCTTGATATTGCAATATCTTGATTATTTTTGTTTTTCAATTTCTCCAAGCTTTGAATTTAGGCTCCTCTACTATGTATTCAAAAAATCAATACAAGTTATATCAAATTTGGTAGGATGTGAGAGATATGAAGATCTCAATAAATTGTGCAGAAATAGTAATTTTGCAATAATTTTCTCAAATTTTCTCCAATTACTATAAATCTTGGACTATATTTTCTTTAATATGGTCTTCAAAAATACTTTTAAAAACTTTTAAAAATTTTCTAAAATCTGAAAGTTGTGTTCTTCCCAAAATCACCCCAAAGTTGAGAAAAAATATTGCCTCTATGGTGCCAAGATCATGCTCTGATACCACTTGTAATGAAATAACTTGCATAATAGAAGAAATAATATGAAATATTACATTAATACTTGATAATAACTAAGAGTAATATGCCACTTAGAGGGATAAACCTCCAAATATCTCCAATAAGAATACACTTTACAATATGATGATGAAATAAGACTCACAACCTCCTACATATACCTAATTATGCTTAGGCTAAATAGACACAACCCTACATAACACCTAGGCTAACCTACCTACCTAAATAATAATATAATAATTATAACATGAATTAATTAAGGATTAAGATAGCTACAAGTTGACTATTAATAAGCTTATATACACCAATATTAAGGGCATAGCATATAGTAGAAAGGCCTAGGAAAGATCAAGAAACCCTTAAAAAAAATTCAATTTGTACAGAGGTGTTGTACGACCTTTTTGAGATAAAAAACCTAGAAAATTTGAGATTGTTACTAAAATGAATGGGAGTATTTAAAGGAATTTTTTTTTGGTTAGTGGAAGAATTTGAGTAAATCCCTGAGTTCTTAGAGAAAGAGGGCTAATTAGGGCTCTTTTCATGTAGCCCTATTTTGGTGGAAAACTGTGGAATTGGTAAGGAAGATAAATGCTTTGGTTTATCTTGGGAAATGGAAGAAGTGTTTTGAGAGGTCTTGCATCATCTCCATGACCCTAGAAGATGTGTGTCAATATTAGCCTAGAAAGACCTAGAATAGTTCAAGAACCTTGAGTGTTCTCCATCTAGCATGAGAATCTAGCAAGTGGTAAGAAGAGGATTTTATCCAACAAAGAAGAGTGGGGTTTGGGATTAGGGGATATATACATAAGAGGGATCCTATAGATCCATTTGGTGGACTTGGAAGTCATCTTAGGTCTTAATGGCAGACTAGAAGCATGAACTAGTGATTAGTTGATCCCCTCTCCCTATTAAGTGGTATTAGAGCCTTATAAAGGTGTGGGAAAAGCAATTAAGGAGCAAGGTGAATGTTGTCACCTACTGAATCTACTAGTTCTAGAAAGATGGTGACCAATTTTGAATTGGCCAAGAAGGTAGAAGAAAAAGAAGAAGACAATAATTCTTTGAGGGAAAGATTAGCACAACTTGAATAGTTGTTAAGTGATCTCCAAGATACAGTAGACAAAGTCAAGGAAAAGATGGAATAGAAAGAAGAGCATGAAGCTAAAGAGAAGGAGATTGAGTTGGAGGAAGATGCCCCAACACTAGATCCTATTACACTAGAGGATCCTTTCTTGAAGGCATTAAGAGAAATAAATAGCAAAGCCTTGGAAGGCATTCCTTTGTTCAATGGCAATTTTGATCCTAATCTCATCATGGAATGGATTGAAGGAATGGAGAACCATTTTGAGTGTGATGGTGTCTCTAATGCTCAAAAGGTCGAGGTTAAGAGGTACTACTCTAACCTAGTGGAAATTTGTCTAAATAGAAAGGGAAAAAGAAGGAAAGAGTACCATTGTCACTTGGAAAGGAATGGTGGCTAAAATGTCGCAAGCTTATATCCTTGAAGACTTTGAGATACAGCTACATAGGAGAAGGAATAATCTTAGATAGAAGCATATGGATGTATACTCCTACACTGAAGAATTTCAAAAATTATGTTTAAGGTTCAAGGTTGTGGAAGATGGAAGTATTTATTTGGCAAGGTATTTGAATGGGCTCAAGTGATCCATCCAAGAAGACATGAGTCTTTTCACCCCTAAAATGGTCCATCAATGCTACCAAATGTCTCTAAAGGTGGAAGAGAAGGGAAAGAGGAATCAAGACAATACCTCAAAGAATATAGGAAGAGATAGAGATAATAGATGACATAGGGGAAGCTATGGATGTAGAAGCAATGATAGTAGGTCCCAAGGTGAGTCCAAGCTTATTGAGAAAATTGGAGAGACCAGTCAAAGAGGTGGTTCAAGTAGGGGTAGAAGATTCAGAGGAAGAGGTAGATCACTAGGAGGAATGGGACCATCTTATTTTTCTACTATGAAGTGTTACCACTATCAACAATTGGGTCACCCTTCCTATAGGTGTCCTAAAAAGGGATCAACGTCACAAGGTGAGAAGATAGTGGTATATATACATGAAGATTCTTCAAGTGTGAAGTACCTAATATCCAATTAGATTTGGAAAGTGGTGAGAATTTGATGATAAAGAGGATTCTAATTAAGAAACTAGTTAAAGGAGAGCTTAAAAAAAAGAGGTCACTATTCAGGTTGAGATGTAAGATTATGGGGAAGGTCTACAAAGTTATCATAGACTCAGGATCTATTGATAACATAATTTTAGAAGATTACATTGCTAAGCTCAAGATTCCCAAAATACCTCATATCACTCCTTACAAAGTCACTTAGCTAAACAAAGAACAACATGTTTTAGTGAATGAGCAAGCATGGATTGAGTTCACCATAGTAGGATATAAAGAGAAGATTTTATGCGATGTTTTACCCATGCATTCCTATCACCTATTACTAGGTAGGCCATGGTAGTTTGATAAAAAGGTCATACACAAGAGTGAGCTCAACTCATACACCTTTTGAAAAGGATGGAGTGAGTTATAAAATTTAGTCACTACTTGAATCAGATAGCCAAGGAAGTGGACCTAATTTATTGATGTTGAAGGCGAAAGAGTTCATGAAAAATGTTTATAAAGAAGGACTAGGTTATGATATTGTGGTGAAACCTAAGGGGGAAAAAGAGAATAAGAAGGATGAAATGCCTTCTAAAGTGCAGAAAAATTTGAAAGAATTCAAGAGAATCATATCAAAAGGAGCAAGTGCAAACTTGTCACCTTAGAGAGAAATCAACCATCAAAATATTTGGTTCTAGGGGCATCATTACCAAACAAGGCACCTTATAAGCTGACTCCTAAATAGAATAGGGAAGTTGCAAAGAAAGTAAAAGAACTAATGGATCAAGGGTAAATAAGAAAGAATATCAACCCATGTGTTGTGTCTATTGTTTTGGCACCTAAAAAAGGAGGAACATGGATATTGTGCATAGACTCTAGAGCCATTAATAAGATAAAAATCTAGTATAGGTTTCCCATACCAAGGATTGAGGACCTAATGAATTTCCTAGGAGGGGCTAAGTACTACATCAAGATAGACCTTAAAAGTGGTTATCATAAAGTAAGAATAAAAGAGGGACATGAGTGGAAAAAAACTTTTAAAATAGCTAAGGGACTCAATGAATGGCTAGTCATGTCATTTGGCCTCTCCAATGCTCTAAGTATATTCATGAGGCTCATGAATGAGATGTTAAAAGAATTCACAGGTAATTTTTTGGTAGTCTATTTAGATGATATATTAATTTTTAGTATGAGAAAAGAGGAACATTTAGATCATATAAAGATTGTGTTATCTATGTTAAAAGAGGAACACCTAACCATCAATCTAGACAAGTCTAATTTCATGAAGCAAGAACTAGTATATTTAGGCCATTTTCTAACTGAAGGAGATCTTAAAATGGATGAGACTAAAGTTGTAGCAATATTAAGTTTGCCAACTCCCAAGAATTCCAGTAAAGTGAGGAGTTTCCATGCCCTAGCTCAATACTATAGAAATTTCATTAGGAACTTTAGTAGGATATGTGCTCCCATGATGGATACTATCAAGGGTGGAATGAATACCAAATTTGTGCAAACACCTATAGCTAACAATGGATTTGAGACATTGAAGAAAGAGGTAGCTACTAAGCCTATCCTAAGGTTACCTAGTTTTAATGTACCTTTTGTTGTGGAATGTGATTCTAGTAATATAGCAGTGCGAGGAATTTTAAGTCAAAGAAATAGACTAGTGACTTTCCTTAGTGAAAAGCTAAATGCAACAAAATAAAAATACTCTTCCTATGACCTAGAAATTTATGCACTTGTCCAATCCCTTAGGAAATGGAGGCATTATCTTTTTACTAAGGAGTTTATAGTGCACATTGAAAACCATGCTTTTATTTTTCTCAACTCCCAAGACAAATTAAACCATAGGCATTTCAAGTGGGTGGATTATTTATAGTCTTATACCTTCACCATAAAACATAAGAAGGGTCAACTCAATAAAGTAGCCGATGCCTAGGTAAGTAGAAGGATACTCACTATTCAAGAAATCTAAGGAGCATAGGATTGAATAACTTCAAGGAACTATACCAAACTAATGGAGACTTTGCAGCATCATACAAGGTGTGTCAAGAGCATCAAAATCACTTTTGTGGTGATTTTGTAGAATATACATTGCAAAATGGACTACTCTTTAAAAGAGGGCAATTGTGTGTACCAAAAGGATCCATGAGGGAGATCTTCATTCAACAAAAACATAATGGGAGTTTGAGTGGCCATTTTGGCTTAAGAAAGACCTTAGAATTGGTCCAAAGATACTATTATTGGAATAAAATCCAGAGAGGTGTCAAAACTTATGTTGAGCAATGCATCATGTGTCAAAAAGAAAAAGGCACTTATACAAATGCATGACTTTATTAGCCTCTTCCAATACCAAATAGACCATGGGAATGTGTAAGTATGGATTTTGTGGTTGGTTTTCCTAGAACAAAGAGTGTCTTTGATAGCATCTATGTGGTAGTGGATATATTTAGCAATATGAGTCATTTCATTCCATGTAAGGTCACCCATGATGAAAGTCATATTGCTTATTTTATTTTCAAGGAAGTTGTGTGGATTAATGGCTTGCCAAGTAGCATTGTATTTGACAAAGATAGAAAATTTATGGGACACTTTTGGAGGTCCTTATGGAATAGACTAGGCACTAATCTAGCATTTAGTTTAACCTACCATCTTCAAATTGATGGTTAGACTAATATGTACAATAAGACACTTGGAAATTTGTTGAGATATTTAACCAAGGAATATGGTTTGACATGGAACTTAGTCCTTCACCAATTAGAGGTTTCCTATAATGATAGCATCAATAGGCCTACTAGAAAGAGTCCCTTTCAAATTGTCTATGGGATATATCCTAGGGGTGTATGTGAATTAAGAATTTTGGATAGTCATGTACCTAATAGTGGTTATGCCAAATATTCTAGTCAATCTATGAAAGAAATACATGATCAAGAGAAACATTCCCTCATTGAAAACACCAAGAAGATTAAGGACAAAGTTGATCTCAACAAAAGAGAGGTACAATTTGGTGTAGCAAACTTGGTCATGGTCCACCTAAACAAAGCAAGGATAGAAAAAGGGACTTCTACAAAGCTTCAAATGAGAAGACTTGGACATGTCCTATATTGACCAAGTTTGGGTAGAATGCTTACAAATTTGGGCTACCAGGTGATCTATCTATCTCCCCCATCTTCAATGTGGTAGATCTAGTTAAGTGCAAAGGACCACTTGTTGAGGTAGATTAGAATGTGTAAGGGTTTAAGAAAGAGGCTCGCATAGTAGTTATACCCCCTAAGCCCAAGCTATAAGTAGAGAATATATTGGACTCTCAAGTTCATACAAAGACCAGACATGGAACCTATAAGGAACACCTTGTCAAATAGCAAGATAAGCCCAATTTAGAAGCTACTTGGATCCCTAAAAATGATTTCAAAATTTGTGGCATATATCTCCACCTTTTGTCTCCAAAGGGGACTTAGCTTCTTTGGTGGGGAGTATGGTGTAGGGGCACTTTGAGACATAGGGCCTTCACTAATAGAAATTTTTTTGTGCTATTCTCTAAGTGATCTTTGTAACTACAATAAAGGCTTGAGGACCTAATTGTGTGTTTTGGCATTATTGGTTGTGGGTAAAGGAAGTCATAAGTGTCCTATGAGAGGCCTTAGAATTAGTAAGGTACTCCTTTTCATGAAGTCCTAGGATAGGTCTCTAGCCTTGGAAAGCTAAGAGTTAGCCAATTTGGCAAGAAAAAGATGTCAAAAAGATGTAAACAAAAAGTTGCAACTTTGCAAATATTGTTAAACAACTTTGCACAACCCCTTCCAAACATGGTGGAGGCCAATGTAAACCCTATTTGAGAGGTGAGAAGACCTAAGAGATAGTATATAAGTTTACAAAACCCTAATGTGGCTAGTATGTGGGTGTCAATGTATGAATAATATGCTATAGTGTATATTTTGAATGTAAAAAGACAAAACATAGCGCAATAAAAGCTTTTGAGAGTTGAATTAAGTGTGTATCATTTTTGCATTTTCATTTAGCTTATTGAGATTATTTTTGTTTTAGTAAGGTAGGCATGTGTATGTTTATTTTCTTGTTTGTAAATATTTTTATTTTTGCCAATTAACTGTCCTGAACTAGGAAGTTGGCATTGGAAGACATGTAACTCACTATCCCACTATAGAAATAATATGGGCTCTTGGGATAGTGATTTTACTATATTTACTACCCACCTATAAAAGGAATGGCCATCAAAAGCCATGGAAGCATTTTTAAGCTCTTTCCCTAAGTGAGCCAGTGTTTGCTTGACTAGTGAAGATTAAGATTACAGAGCTTATGGATAACAGGGTTGTGAAGATCAACAACTAAAAAAGTTTTGAGTGGGAAGGGGAGTGAGTAAAGACTCCTTGGGAAGAAGGAGAGGTTTAAGGAAAAAAATTTAGGCACTAAACCAATCCATACAATAGACAAGCCTAGGAAATGTCAAGAAACCCTTAAAAAAACCTCAATTTATACAAAGGTGCTATACAACCCTTTTAAGAACCAAATCCTAGAAAATCTTAGAGTTTTATTTAAATAAATTGGAGTCTCTAAAGGAAGTTTTTGTTGATTAGTGGAAGAATTTGATTAAATCCCTAATTTCTCAGAGCAAGAGGGCTAATTAGGGATCTTTTATAGTAGCCCTATTTTGGTGGAACAATGTGGAATTAGTAAGCAAGATAAATTCTTTGAGTTGCCTTTGGAAATGGAAGAAGTGTGTTGAAAGGTCTTACATCATCTCCATGAGCCTAAAAAGATTTGTGTCAAGATTAGCCGAGAAAGACCTAGAATAGTTTTGGAACCTTGAGTGTTCTCTATCTAGCATGAGAACTTAGAAAGTGGTAAGAAGATGATTTTATCTAAGATAGAAGAGTGGGGTTTGGTATTAGGGGATATTTTCATAAGAGGGATCCTATAGATCCATTTGGTGGACTTGGAAGTCACCTTAGATCTTGGTGGTAGACTAGAAGCATGAAACAGTGATTAGTTCATCCCCTTCCTATCACCAACTAATGCTCTACCACTGCTAGTGCTAATTAGTTTAGATAGGATAATTCATAATAAATATATGATTTCAATGTCTTATCAGGTGCATCAAAAAAAAATTCATCCAAAATTGTATAAGAGATTATGGATCTTTAGCTGCCATGAATACTTCCTTGAATTCATCAACATGTTCCATTATTGCTTCCTTCTATCTTTTTTGTTGTTGTTCCTTCTATTATTCTAATTTATATTAAAGTTACTTCTATCAATTATGTAATGTTTGTCTAAAGTTATTACATAGCTGACATACAGGTGCATTTCTACTTTAATTAGTTCCATTGTGATTCTTAGGTGCTCTATAATTCCTTGCAATCTATCTAGGATTATTACACTTGTAGCACACAAACCAGTTCTTTTCTCCATTAGATGTTTCTCCATCATTTGATTTATTCTATGATCTTCCTCTTTGATTACATGTAGGGTTATTATTCCTAGATATTTTTCTATTTGCATTATTACCATCAAACTTAGGTTTCTTAAGTTTCACTTCCTTATGTCCATAACTATGACAATTATAACAATAGAAATTAGTGATGGGTTTAAAATACTTACCTGTACAATCTCTTTTCATGTGTCCAACTTCGTTACATATGAATAAACTACCTCTAAACTCATATCTTTCTTCCTTGGGTGGTTCACCTTGCTTAGGTTAATCACCTTGCTCTATTTTCTTAGTTTCATCAGTTTTAGCTGACAAATCAATCAACTCAACTTCCTTTGATACTTCAATATAAGTGCTTGATTCTATCTTACTTAGATAAAATCCCTTAGGGAATTCAATAACTAGATTTGGTTCTCTTTAGATTTCACCTTTCTTGTTTGATTTCTCTCCAATCAAATATCCTAGTCATGTCTTCTCATAAGAAGGTCTCTGATGAAATATCTGTTGATCTTCTCACTATTGGAATAAAGTTTCTCTAACTATTGCTTAGCTTGTGTCAATTATCCTTTCACAAAAATGTCATACTTTTCTAATTCAGAATGTTCGATCTTGATAGTTTCTAGCTCATATGCAACTTGACTTAACTGGGATATAAGATCTACATTCTAAGATTTAGTTCTGGTTCATTCTTACCACCATTTTTTTAAGACTCAACTTAAGCTCAACTATTTTTAGTTCATGTTTCAAGATCTCATTTTCTTTCTGAAGATCTACTACTTCATCATTGTCAATTTTCTACACAATTATTTTCTCACTAGATTCTAAATCATCAATCATGTCTTTAAGTTTAGGAATATAAAATTTTGCATCTTCATATCTATCTTTTATGTTATCTCTTTCTTCAGTAAGAAGGTCAATTTGCTGAAGAGCTTCTTCTATGTTTTTCTTCAACTATTCCACATTCACTAGGATCTTACTTAAGTATTAAGCCTCTTTAAAGTAACTATGATTTGATACCAATTATTAAAAATAGATAATACTGAGAGGGGGGTGAATCAATATTCTACAAACTTTTGCCCACAACTAAGTATTGATAATTACTTTATAAATTGCATATGAAGGTAAACCAACAATGTCGAACAATAAATATAATCATACACATAGATAACTCATAACACCATTATTTTTTAATTAGGGAAACCCTAGCCATGTGAAAAGCTCGGTGAGGATGATACCCATTAGATGATTCACTAAAAAATAGGATCCTGTTAAGGATATTGACCCTATTAGAAGTTTATGGAATATATAGTGTCTCACGTCCCTGTTAGGAGACTATGCGTTGTTAGAAGCTTCAACCCCATTAGGAGTTACTTCAACCCTATTAGGAGTTGATAGAACAAATACAATGTATGGAAGAGCCCACTACCCTAACATGCAATTATACAATTTAGTTCTTCACAAGAATAGATATACATACAATACTTGCTATGTGTTGTACTTCACACTTGTTCTGATCATACATCATAATTCACATCACATAAGGCTTTCATTTCTTTTAGATTTTTTCATATAATAGTTTTTATATTGCTTCACTTCACCAATTAATGTGCAATATAAGATTTTTACTTATACCTTGCACATTTATAGAGTCTTCTTAGTCGACCTTTATGTGTTTGTTAGAAACAATAGTCCACATAGATAACTAAGAGGGGGGGTGAATAAGTTATCTGATAACTAACAAATTTATTATATTTAAACAAACTTAACCATTCAACCAAATTAAATGGCAATCATAATAAGATTCACATAGACAATTACACCAGATGTGTTGACTAGGGAAACCCTTGATCAAAGAGAAAAACCTAATGGGAAGGATGCCCACAAGATGATGTACGAATAATAATATTCCTTGTTAGAGGATGGACCCTATTAGGAGTCTATTACAACATTTAGAACATAGATTCATGATTGGGAGACTTTGAATCCTTGTTAGGAGATTCCAATCCTGTTAGGAGTTGTAGTACAATGTATGCAAGAGGAACCCACTACCCAAACATGCAATTTCAACTACAAGAAGAGCACACTACTCAAACATGTAGTTTACTATTATTTTCTTCTTTCCTTTGTTATGTTAACCAAAAAAATCACTATCAAACCTTGTAGACTAGGTCATGATCCTCAGATCACTCAACAATGAGTTTTCCTTCACTTTCACACTGCTCTTACTGTTGCTCATCATCAATCAAAACCATGTTATTCCATGCATCATGATAAAGGAAAATATCCTTCCTTTATACTGAGTCCTCAAAGAAATCCCTTGAGTTGACTATTACACCTTCTCAATTAATCATTATATGACCTCATTAAGAACATGTTACACGTAGTGATAACATTAATCTTCTACCTTGCAACTTGAATATATTTTCATACACACAATAACAAATCTGCTAAGAGATATAACAAGTTTATGAGAACATGCCTCTATAAACTCTATCTTAGAATAGACATCACCAAAACTTACATAACTTCTTCCAGACTTATAATTTCTTCTTCTAAAATTAACTACATATAATAGATACTTAGAAGTATCTCCCATAACTTCAAATAGTTAGAATACTCAACTAGTCATCTATACCAACTTGATCTTTCTATTGTTCTTCTATCAAATACCATAGAAAATTGCTATGTTGACATCAATGACAAACTCAGTCATAAATGTAACATAGCATCATAATAACTTATCTATAATACTCTCATAAGAATATCATTAGCATTCATACTTCAAACAATACTACGCTAATCTCCCCCTTTGGCATTGATGGAAACATAGATGAAAAACATCTCGATCCAAGAATACCAACAAAAAGAAGTTGTTCAACTTACTTTTCAAATCCTCTTCATCAATGATTCTCCCCCATTTATATACCTCAGTGTGCTTTCTATCAAACTATCATTCCATGTTGTTTTTATTTCAAACTTACTATACTCATGTTGAACTTCTCCAACTATCATGATGTACATACTATTTTTCCATGTTATTTTTAATGCCAAACTTCTTCCCCATTGACATCAATGTCAAAGGTTTTAGTAACCAACTTTACTACATCAAACTCTACAACAACTAATTCTTTCTTAGCTCAAGTATCAAAAGAAAATATTCCCAACAATATCCAACAAGATTCCAAGATTTCTCTATCCATCACAAATACTCCCTCATATAGGAAGCATTAGTTTTTAGTCTAGACAACAATGGTGCTATGTTACACTGGACTGATGCACTTTTGCATCTTCTACTCTAATGTAGGAAGGGGCATAACCCCAAGCATACCTTTAAAATACTCAAAAGTCTCTTTGGGAAGAGGCTTACTAAATATATCTACAATCTACTCTTTAGTGCTCACATACTTCAAACTAATTTCCTTTTCTGCAACTTTCTCTCTCAACATGTGATTCTTGTTAGGAATAAGGTGTCCCAACCTTGGATGATTCCTATTCTTATTATTTGTTTTGTAAATTTATTTTTTTGCAAATAATGTAATTAAGTGTGAGTGTACATGTCTAGTTGGCATGTTGATATGTCACTCCACCTGCATGTGTCAGCATCTTGAATAGTGTGTAAGGAGATCATGACTAAAATGGTTATGATGGATTCTTATGATGCGTAAGAGATATATTTGGAAGATATAGTGATGGGTGATGACGTGAAAACATGTGGCAATTAATCATTGAGTACTATACACTAAATTCTCCATCTAGCATGTGAGGTTCAGGGTATCAGCTTAAAGTTTTATTTGGGTTCCTACTTTTTTGGAGAATGGTAAAACCTTAAAATGGTTCTTCTTTGGAAGTTGCCCTAAAATAGAAAGAGCATGATATAAGTGACGTTAGTGTTGCAAATAAGTGATACTGAAAGTGTATTTTTGGTAGTGTTTTGTTATGACTAGATTTGTCTTCCATGTCCTGAAAGAACTTGCATTTCAAGGGTGTTGTAACCTTTGTGTTGAAGATAACACATTGTGTAGCTTTTGGAGGGGTGGGATTGTTTTACCGAAAGGTTTTTCTGCACCAGAATATCTTTGTGTTTGTGTTTTTTTTCTCTATCTATTTTTTGTATGCATGGTTGAGTATAATATTGTTGTTTACATAATATCAAATCTAAAATTGTAAGGATTTAAATAGAATTTTTACAATATTTTCCTTAAGGGATTAGTGTAGGAAATTGTTTCCACACCTGAGTTTCCTTAGACATGGTGTAAGAGCTTGATCAACTTTTAATCCTAGTTGATGGGTAAGGTTTTTTGAGCTAATCTCAAGTTGAGTGGGAGTTTTGTGTAGAGCATTCTAAAACTTATTTGTAGATTGAGATGGCTAGTTCATCATACAGAAAAATGAAGGTGGATAAATTTAATGGTAGTAATTTTTAGTTGTGGAAACTCAAGATGTAAGACTTGCTTGAAGAACATAATCTATGGAAGGTAGCTTTACTTGATGTGAGACCCATAACAATATCTCAAGAAGATTGGGATCTCAAGGATCAAAAAGCTAAGGGTCTCCTTAGACTTTGTCTAGCTAATAGAGTTCTCCTAAATATTCTTGATGAGAAGACCACAAATAGTTTGTAGACACGGCTTGGGTCTGTGTATTAGGCCAAATCTCTACTGAACAAGTTGTTCCTAAGGAAGAATTTGTATTCTCTAAGAATGTAGGAAGGAGGATCTATTATAGATCATCTAAATTATTTTAATTTATCGATTGCACATTTGACATCATCTAGTGTCAAGAGAGAGGAGGAGGATTGACGTATGACCCTGTTATGTTCCTTGTTGGATTCATGGGACCATGTTCCGATGGCTCTTGGAAGTACTTTAGTCACTTTTAGAATAGATGATGTGGTGTCTTCAATGTTATCTAAGGAGATGCAGAGAAAGTCTTCAGATTTAGCTAAGGAATCTCTTGTTGTTCATGGTAGATCCAATGACAGAGGGAAGTAAAATGACAACAAGTCTGGAAAGGGTATATCCAAAACCCATGGAAAATCAAAGACTCTTGGAAAGTTCAAGGAAAAATGTTGGAACTATGATAAGATTGGGCACTTTCATAAAGACTATAAAGAGCCAAAGAAGAAGAAGAAGGCCTCAGATTTAGGCTCAAAAAAATCTCAAGAAGATGGAAATGCTTTCATTGAAGCCTTCATAGTACATGCATCTAATGATGTATGGTTGATCGAATTGGATGCTTCTTTCCACATTTCCTCTCATCAAAGTTGGTTATCAAAGTATGAATTTTTTGATGGTGGAAACGTGTACTTGGGTGATGATTTTCACCTATAGATAGTTGGACAAGGATGGGTCACTATTAGATTCCTTGATGAATGAGTAAAGGGGAACAATGGGGTAATGCACATCCTTGGTTTGGCATGAGACCTATTATCTATAATTATGCTAAATGATGTAGGTGTGCAAGTTTTTTTTTCTAAAGATGGATGTAAGATGATGAGAGGAGCTATGGTGCTTGATAAGGGTACTAGGAGAGTTACTCTATCTCAATTGATGCATGCATTTCTTAATGCAATGGCTCTTCTATTTAAAAGAAGAGAGTAGTTATCACTTCATCTCCACCATCTGAATGAGTAGTAAAAAGGACTATGGTTATTGGTTCCAATGGTAGTGTAGCATGTGTACATAAGGTGCAAACACATTGGAAGGAAATATTCCTATAGAAAAGACAATTTTGTGGCATATGAAATTTGGCCACATTGGTGAGAAGGGTCTTAGAACCCTAAAAAATAAGAACCTCATTGAGGGGTTAAATTATTGTAATCTCGAGTTTGACTTCTATAAAAAATTTGTCTATGGTAAACAAAATTATGTTCAATTTTACTTTAGTTCTCACAAATATCCTAATGGTTTGGATCTTATTCATTCTTATGTATTTGGTCCTATAAAAGTTCCTTCAATCTCCAAGTCTGTATTTTTTGTATCTTTCATATATGATTATAGTAGAAGGACATGGATTCATTTCCTAAAAAGTAAGACACAAGTTTTTAGTCAGTTCAAGGAATTTAAAGCTCTTATAGAGAATTGGACTAGTAAGAATATTAAGTGTGTGATAACTGACAATGGTGGTGAGTTTTGCACAGCAAAGTTCGAATAGTTTTGTAAAGAATGAGGTATTGAGAGACATAAGACAACTCCTTATACCCCACAGCAAAATGGAGGTGCAGAAAGAATGAATAGTACATTGATGGAGAAGGCTAGGAGTATTCTTAGTGGAGCTGGTCTTGAACAAAGGTTTTGTATTGAAGCTGTCACCACTACTTGCTATATGGTTAATAGATCCCCTGCATCAGCCCTTGTTGGTAAGAAACCCATGGAGGTGTGGTTTTTTAAGAAGCCTTCAATTAGACATCTTTATGTTTTTTTTTTTTAAGCTTATGCACATGTTCCAAAGGAAAAAAGATATAAGTTGGAAAAATAAGCTATCAAATGTATTTTCATCGGATACAATGTTGGTGTGAACGGATGCAAGCTTTAGGACCCTACGACTAGTAAGGTGTTGTATAGAAAAAAATGTTATTTTTAGAGAGCTAGCATCTTCTCCTATTGTGCTAGAACTAGATGAAAAAGAGAAGAAAGAAGATATTTTTCAGTTGTTGTCTACCCCTGAGAAGACTGCACAGAAAGACCATGTTGACTCTAATGATGAGGAGAGCTCTAGTAACTCTGATATTTTAGAAGAAGAGAAAGAACAACCTCAACCTCATCCCTTGAGGAGATCCACAAGAGTAAGTAAGAAGCCAAAAAATTTTGGTTATTCTATGTTAGATTCTAGTTGTGCTTTTTCTTTGATTACTAATAGTGATGAGAATAAATCTGTGAAAGAGGCTTTGGATATGGAAGACATAGGCTCTTGGATTGAGACCATGGATGATGAGATGGCTTCATTGGATGCAAAAATCTTGGGATCTTGTACCTTTTCTTAAAGGATGAAAACCTATTGGTTGCAAATGGATGTTCAAAAAGAAATTCTATAAAGATGGCAGTGTTGAAAGGTACAAAGCTAGATTTGTTGCAAAGGGGTACTCATAGGTAGAGGGAATAGATTATGGTAAAATATTCTCTCCTATTGCAAAGTTGACGTCTATTAGATTTATTTTATCTCTTGCTACATCATATGATTTAGAGATAGAACAGATGGATGTGAAGATAACTTCATGGTGATTTGGAGGAAGAGATTTATATGTCACAACCTAAGCACTACATTGTTAAAGGTAAAGAATCTTTGGTTTGTAGATTAAAGAAGTCTCTATATGGTTTGAAACAATCTCCTAGGATGTGATACCATAAGTTTCATTCCTTTATGTTGTCAATTGGATTTTTAAGAGTGAAATCAGATCATTGTGTTTATTTTAGAGTTGAAAATGATCACCTTCTTATTGTTTCATTATATGTTGATGATATGTTTTTGTTTGGGAAGGGTAAGGGTATGATTTCTAATTTTAAATCTTAGTTTTCAGCATAGTTTGAGATGAAAGATCTTGGGGCAGAAAGGTACATCTTGGGTATGGAAATCAGTAGAGATAGGTCTAACAGAAAACTTTGCTTGAGCTAGAGTAAGTATGTGAAGTCTGTGTTGGACAAGTTCAACATGGCAGATTGTAGACCATTGTGTGTTCATGTTTCTATGGGAACAAAGTTATCTATAGATGACTTTCCAAAATCCTCTAGTGAGGTGGAGGACATGAGTAGAGTAACTTATGCTAGTGCAGTTAACAGTCTTATGTATGCAATGGTCTCTACTAGACCAAACATTTCCCAAGCAGTGAGAGTTTTGAGCTAGTTTATGGCTAATCTTGGATAGGTACATTGGGATGTAGTCAAGAAAGTATTTTGATATTTGAGGGGTACATCAAATTACTCCATTTTTTATCATGGTACCTCTTCTGGAGCTTTGCATTCAATTTGTATTCATGGGTTTGTGTATTCATATCGAGTAGGTGATATTGATAGTAGGAGATCCATCAATGCTTATGTGTTCACTATGTTTGGTGGTGCCATCAATTGGATGAGTAAGCAAAAACTTGTGGTTGCTTTGTCCACCAAAGAAGCTAAGTACATGGCTGCTAGTCATGCTTGTACGGAATCCATTTGGCTTAGTAGATTGTGTTCTAATATTGGTGTTGATTTAGGATAGATTACTATTTGGTGTGATAGTTAGAGTGTTATTTTCCTTGCAATGAATCAAACTTTCCATGCCAAAGAGAAGTACATTGATGTGTAGTTTCACTTTGTGAGAGATATGATGGAAGATGGAAAGGTAAATTTGGAGAAGATAGATATTATAAAGAATGTTGCAGATGCATTAAAGAAACTAGTGTGTATAGAGAAGTTCAAATGATGTTTGAAGTCTATGAGCCTTTCAGCCTATAATAGTTAGTTGTTGTTATGTTCCTATTGCTCTTACAAGGTGTTCAACAAGTGGGAGAATGTCAAGAATAAAGTGTCTCAATCTTGGATACTTTCTATTCTTATTATTTATTTTGTAAGTGTATTTTTTTTGCAAATAATGTAATTGAGTGTGAGTGTGCATGTCTAGTTGGCATGTTGATGTGTCACTCCACTCGTATGTGTCAACATCTTGAATAGTGTGTAAGGAGATCATGACTAAAATGGTTGTGACAGATTCCTATGATGTGTAAGAGCTATCTTTGGAAGATATTATTATGGGTGAAGATGTGAAGATGTGTGTCAATTGATCATTAAGTACTATACAATTGAGTCTCCATCTAGCATGTGGGGATTGGGGCATTGGCCTGAAAAAAATTTTGGGTTCCTACTTTTCTAGAGAATGGGAAAACCCTAATACATTTCTTCTTTGGAAGTTTCCCTAAAATGGAAAGGATATGATATAAGTGACTTTAGGGTTGCAAATAAGTAAGAATGAAAGTGTATTGTTGGTAATGTTTTGTTGCAACTAGATCTATCTTTTGTGTCCTAAAAGAACTAGCATTGCAAGTGTGTTGTGACCTTTGTGTTGAAGATAATATATATGTAGGTTTTGGAGGGGAGGAGTTGTTTTACCAAAAGGTTTTTCCCCAATGGCATATCTTTGTGTGTGTTTTCTTTCTCTATCTTTTTTTTGTATTTATGGTTGAATGTAATATTGTTGTTTACATAATAAATAATTTGAAATTGTAAGGATTTAAATAGAATTTGCACAATACTTTCCTTAAGGGATTAATGTAAGAAGTTGTTTTGCACCTAATTTTCCTTACAATACTTAATAGAAATGTTATCAGTCCTTGAATGCAACACTGGATTCTTAGACATATATATTGTGCTTGTGTTGTCAGAATGTATAACAATAAGTTCACTAATTTCAATCCTTATATCCTTCAACATCTGCTTTGTCCAAACAACTTGATTATAATTGTTTGCTACTACAACATATTCTTCTTTCACTATAAATTTTTATATGAAATCCTACTTCTTTCTTAATCAAGAAACCAATCTTCCTCCAAGAAAGAAGCCTCCACCACTGGTGCTCTTTCTGTCATCCATATTGCTAGCCCAATCATCATCAATATAAGAACTTACATTAAAATCATTAGATCTTTCATACCACAATCTGAACTCAGATGTTCCCTTCAGTTATCTAAATATCCTTTTAATTCCTACATAATGTTCTTCTCTGGGATCAAATTGGAATCTTGCAACAATTCCAACTATATTTTCTATATTAGGCCTTGTGTGAGTTAGATATTGCAATACTCCAATTATAGATTTGTACTTCTTTTGTTCAATTGTAGGTGTTTGATCCTTAGTAGATAACTTGTGTCAGGTTACCATAGGTGTTCTAGCATATTTGCATATTTCCAAACCAAACCTTTTCAATAAATTCTTCAAGTAGTTTGTTTGAGAAATAAAGGTTCCTTATTTATTCTATACAATTTGTAATCCTAGAAAGTATTTCATTTCTCCTATCATACTCATTTCAAATTCTTTCTTCATCTCTTCTGCAAACTTCTCACTTTCTTCATCATTTCCTCCAAATATGATATCATCAACAAATATTACCAAACTCATCAAACTATCATCAATTTCTTTCTAATAGAGATTAAATCTATCATACCTTTTCTATATCCAATCTTTATCAAATGCTTGTCCAACCTTGCATACTAGGTTTTGGTTGCTTGCTTTAGGCCATACAATGCTTTTCCCAATCTACATACTATATCCTTGTCAGCTATCAAAGGACAACCTTCAAGTTTCTCAATGTACACTTCTTCTTCAAGTTCTCCATTCAAAAATGCTAACTTGACATCCATTTGATACACTTTGAATTTCTTATGATTTGGATCTATCTTTTCTTGTACTACTATTCCATCATATACAATAGAAGGATTCTAGATCTGAAAAGTCAATACTCTACTCTTTACACAAATCCGTAACTCACCAAGAATTTCCATCATTTAGGTGCCAAAATTTCCTCTGTCAGATGTAGGACTATCTTTTCTAAACATGCTCACCATGGATCTCCCAAATTTGTGAAAGTTTATCTTCAAGGACCTAATGCTCTGATACCAATTGTTACAAATAATAGTCCACCAAGATAACTGAGAGGGGGTGGGGGGTTGGATCAGTTTTCCAACAATTAATACATTTATCTTCTTTAAAAAAACTTAACCATATAACCAAAGTAAATGACAACCATAATAAGATGCACATAGACAATTACACTAGATACATTGACTAGGGAAACCCTTGATTAGAGGGAAAACCTTGGTGAGAATGATGCCCACAAGATGATGTACTAATATGAATATTCCTTATTAGAGGATGGACCCTATTAGGAGTCTATTACAATATTTAGTATATAGATTACCTATTAGGAGACTTTGAATCCATTTTAAGAGATTCCAACCTTTCTAAGAGTTGTACCAACCCTATTAGGAGTTTTGGTACAATGTATGCAAGAAGAGCCCACTATCTAAACATGCAATTCCAACTACAAGAAGAGCTCACTACTCAAACATGTAGTTTACTTTTATTTTCTTCTTTCCTTTGTTTTTTCAACTAAAATAATCATTGTCAAACCTTGTAGACTAGGTCACAAACCTCATATCCAAATATCAAACCTTGGATCACTCAACAAAAGCTTGCAATGTAGTTTCCTTCACTACTGTATTACTCTGCTCAACTTTGCATTTTGCTCTTACTATTGCTTATCATCAATCAAAACCATACTATTCCATGCATCATGATAAAGAAAAATATCATTCCTTTATATCGATTCCTCAAAACAATTCCCTAACTCAGTTGTTAGACCCTCTCAGTTAATCATTATAGGACCTCATTAAGAACACATTACACTTAGTGATAACATTAATCTTCCACCTTTAAACTTAAATATCTTTCCATATATGCAATATTATGATGAGAGATCTTAGCCATGTTATCACCAATATGTCTTCTTAAATTTCTTGACATTAATTCTCAAAATAATAACTCTGATAAGAGATATAACAAGTTTACTATAACATGCCTCTATAAACTCTATCTCAAAACAAACATCACCACAACTTACATAACTTCTTTTAGACTTAACATTTCTTCTTCCAATGATAACTACATATACTAGATACTCAGAAGTATCTCTCATAACTTCATATAGTTAGAATACTCAACTAGCCATCTATACCAACTTGATCTTTCTGTTGTTCTTTTGTCAGATACTATAGAAAATTTCTATGTTGACATCAATGACAAACTCAGTCATGAATGTAACATATCATCATAGTAACATATCTACAATACTCCCCATAGGAATATCATCAACATTCATGCTTCTAATTATCTTGCAATAGTGCTCACATGTTTGGACATAAAATAAAATAATGTCCTCATAGTCAGCTCATCATAACTTAGTAATTATTCCATAACCAAAATAATTCTAAATCCATACATCCAATTCTCTACTATGCTTTATTCTGCACTATTGAATACCCACACTGGTATTTTAATCATAACTCACACTGTACTATCCGTACACATCTATGCACTATCACACATCATCATGATATTGTCATGAAATTTTTCTTAATTGCGCATGAGCTAACTCTCAACAAGTCATATGTACACTTAACATCTATTCGCTATGTTGCTGCAAACTATTTAATACTTAGACAAATTTCTATATATAAATGTATAAATGAATTGTTGAATGTATATTTCCATAAATGACAACCATAAATATATCTAACTAACCATATTGCCAACAAATTCTACCTACAAGTCTTTCAGATACCTAATCTTGATGAAATGTAGAGAGCTAGTGCTTAGGTCAAGTGACAACTAATCTGCACTTGCCTTCAGCTCAGTATCTATCTTAGACAACTTGTCCTTTATTTCCTTGGTAAAATTTGTATTATCATTTAATTTTACAAATAAGGAAACAACATTATTTAAATAACTTTAAAAATTAACAAGAATAGTGGACAATTCCACTTGATCAATGGTAATCTTTTGTGCCACCTTCTCCAAAACTTTGTTATCAAACTCTCTTTCTACCCTCTATAGTATTTTTTCTTGGCCACTTAGATCTTCATTAAATTTGTGAACTATGTCAACAAGTTTTTCAATATAAGTTTCCTTTCATGAACTTGAATACTAAGTGCATCAATAAAATATACCTTTTATATCTTCTAGCACTTGATTCCTTTTATTTCTTTCTGCTCCCAACTTCTATTATTTTTCCCTTTTCTTTAGAGGCTCTCCAGTGTGTCTATCTCTTTAGGAGTGATATTAGAGGTATCCCAATTTGAAATAACTATATCCTTGTCTAGGTAAAATTCATTGATGGAGGATTCTACCTCTTCACCCTTTTCCTTTGAAATAGTAGAAGGAATAATTTTATTTACTTTTCTCAAATCCTCAGTGCTCAATTGAGGCCTGACCTCAACTATCATTGCACTTACTATTGAAACACTAGTAGTAGAAACAACATTACTAATTTGAGAAACATCAACAATAGTAAGAGTATTTACAATACCTTGCTATGACTTGGTATGGCCTAGGTTTATGAAGAGTGGAGCCTACTACTTGGTAGATAAAGTGGTAGTAACAACACTCATCATTGCACTTAGTAAGATAGCTTCAATAGTCAATTAAGTGTGAGGTGGAACAATGTTTAACTCAATTATTTGTGACTCGGTAGCAACCTTCTCTAAACTTGATATAACCAATGTTTTTCTTATAGAATTAGGAAGGGAGGCCATTACCTCTGATGCTATCTTCTTAGGATTATAATCTTGGATATCCTAAATCTTAGGTAGATCCTTACTTACTTTTTTAGCATCCTCATCCTCTTCATCATCTTCCTCATCATCAACATCATCTACTTGTATAACTGCCTCAATGGGTGTTGCAACATGCAATCCATAGATGGTCTTCCATACATTTTTGTTTGATTGCACAAAAAATTCAATATCATTGGACAAAATTAGGAATGCATTGAACTTAGGAGATATCTTGTATTCATGCTTGATGAATGCTTCCTTCAGTTCCTTGTCTAAAAGATCTAGTATAACCTTTCTCAAGGTTTGTTCCCTATATCCTTGGCAACTACTACAACATTGTACCATTAAGGTGCAACTTCCTTATGTATAACATCTGGAAATTGGTTTTTCAATTCACTTGGAGTGTATTTCCATTTAGCCATTTCTACCACTAAGGCTTCTTCAATCTTCTTTCTCTCTTTCTTACTCCTAGTTTCATGCTTAGGAGATTTGAAGTCTATCGTACCTCCTCATTCTATGAGTCTTCTTAATTGTTCTTAAAAGGTAGGAGAAGACTTCTAAAAAGTTATTTGTTACTCTTCTCCTTTATCCTCATCTCAAAGTTTGAGCTTCTTCCTTGACTTGGTAGGCCTTCTGGTGAAGAATGCAAGAGAGGACCTTGTAGCTCTCTTTGTTATAGTTACTTTTTCCTTTTTCTTTGGAGGTTCCTCTATTGTTTCTTCCCCTTCATCTTCATGTTCATCTAATCCTTCTTCTTCTTCAATGTCATCTCCCTTTCATTCTATGAGCAGAAGTGGGAAACCAGATTTCTTTTCCTTCTAAATCTTTTCAACTTTCTTTCTTCCTCTCTTCAAGGATTGAGGAATCTTGATTTCCAAAGAAATCCTAGTCTTTGCCTCTTCATATGTGCCAAAATATGGTGCCTTTTGATCCAAAGACTCATTGAAAAGAGCCTCAATAATATCTCTTGTTTCATTAATGTTTACCTCATAACCAAGAGGTTTTACCCATGCCACTCCTGTCCTAACTACCTGAATATCTACCTTATCATAGTCCACAAGGAAAAATATATCTTGTTCATAATCATCAACTAGTTGTTTGGGTATTTTGAACCTACTCTACATCCTTTCCTTAAAGGTCTCAAAATTTCCATCCATGATTCCCTCAAAATTATCTCCCATTTCATCTATAAACTCATTGATCTTATATAAAATAGGTTTTTATTTCTTCCATACTATAGAACCTTTTGAAGGGAAAGACTTCTGAACATAAAACAATAAACATACAAGAAGTGATCCAAATTTACATGGATCAGTCTTGGATGCTCAAAGTCTCTCCATGTTATTTCTTAGATGGCTCAGCTCCAAATCGGTGACGTCACAGTGTAGATTTTTCTTGACCACTTTGAATGCTACATCTACAGCTTCACATGGAACATTGTTAGGTCAACTAGAATAGTAAATTTTGTGAGAAATTACATGTATACTAAACTTAATCTCCATGTCTATAACATTATTAAGCTCCATTCCTTTGCCATCCCACTTAGAAAAAGTCTTCTTTTCTAGCTCAACTCAACCTAGGGTTTTGGTTGTTTTAGGTCTATCAAGCATGGGAAACTTGGTAACCCTATGAATAATATTCTTTCTTATCTAGATGGGTTGATCGAGCTAGAATTGCATGTCATGGACATGACTAGTGTAGGGGCACTTGGGGAACTTGTGGGAAACAAGGACAACTAGAAGACTCCAAGCATGAAGACAAACCAATCAAATCATGGTGGAATCATCTAGGAAGTTTTAAAGCTTATTATGGCATAAAAGTGCAAAATATGTATATCCTAGGTCATGAAGGCTTAAAAAGAGACTAAATGGACATAATCATGTAAAAGGGATCACAATAAATGATATTAGTATTTAAGAATGCTTAAGAAGACCATCTAAGTCATTTGGAAAAGCTAGAATAGATTAAATGCTTTAACAATCCAAAATTTGTAATGTTGTAAATTCAAATTTTTGAATTACAATAGTTAATTGGATTTAGGAGGGAAATTTGTTTTCTTTATGTTTAGGCTCCTAATAATTTCTAAAATTACCAAGGGTGGTTAGGAAGGTTATAAGGAATATTATATATTATAGAGAAGTCATTTTGTATAGTAGAAAAAAAGCCATTGTACGGACTCTCACAAATTTGAAAGGAAATCTCCATTTTCATGAGTTATTTCTTGGTGTTTTGTGTTGCTTCAAGTTTATTGAACCTTGAATTAACCAGGGATTTTTTTTTATGTTACTACACTACATTATACACTTGGTTTTCATTATTTTTGCATTTCTTGGTGCTGATTGCAAATAGCATTTTCATATTTTCTTAAGAAAACTTGACAAAACCCTTGCAAGGATGGTCATTCCATGAATTTTTTCCTAGTTCCCATGGAATTACATTAACTACATCTGTATTATATCTAACTAACCCTATGACATGCATTTTTTAAGGAGATAGAGTTTAATAGTGATCACCATGCTCATTTGAAGCATTTAACATTGAAATTTCTCGGTTTGATGCAATAGTAGGAGTTTGGCCTTAAGGAGGGGCTATTTTTATGTTTTATTGTGTCTAATTATTCTAAAGACAAGGTGTTCAATCCATTAGTTGCTAGAGAAAACATTGAGGAATTGTAGATTCAAGAAGCCATAGTTTTTTAGGGTTTTGAAGCCCAACTTGGGGCTTTTGCACTTGTAAAGTTTATTGAGTCAAATTGATTGTGGATTCCTTTGATTAAACTCATTTTATAATACTATAGAAGGTTTCAAACTTTGAGGATATGTTTATCATATACTTCCTTTGTAAAGTGACATCTTTTGTATCTTTAAAGACAGTGCTATTGTGAATAACAATCATATTGGTCCAAAATAACCACCCTTAAATTTTATATATGTTATGCATCTCTAAAAAGGGTATCCAAATATAGTTTTTATTTTCCAATTCCTTTGGAAATTTTTGGAGTTAAGGGCTAAAAATTGTTGTTGTTGTTATGATTTAAGGTTAAGGCCTAGAAAGGCTAGTTTTGGGTTTGGAGTGTTGGGTTTTGTTGAGAGCCCTAAAATCAATTGGTTCATCTTATATTTGATGTTTTAAAACCATTCAATCACCTTGAAATAAGGCATAGGTCTTGGTTAGCCATCTTGGCTGTTGGAAGCTTTGTAAGTCATTTCCTTACATTGGAATATTGTGAAATCTTGTGTATTCCTTAGTCTTGTTGTTTGGACCTTTTTACCCACCATCATCTATTACATCAAGTGGTATCAGAGAACTAGCTAGTAGGTCCTTGAGTAGGGAGAAAACTAGTTTCAAACATGCCTCCTAAGGGACAAATGGCTAGGGAGATGGAATAGTTGAGACAAGAATTGAAAAGGAAAATAAGAGAGAAGAGGGAACTTGAAGCATCTAAAGAGAGGGAAGAGAGACAATTAAGAAGAGAAATACTGCAATTGATTACAAGGATTAAAGCCTTGGAGAAGGATAGGCATGAACCTAGAAGGGAAGCGATCCATGAGGAAGATCTTGAAGAGAACAATGTTGAAGAAGGGAATCATGATGTAAGACAAGAGTGAGAGGGTCATGAAGCAGTAGATGATCCTGATGACAGAAGATTTTTAAAGTTGATAAAGGTAGTACAAGGTACTATATTGAAGACAAGAGTGGATTTACCCATCTATCAAGGCAAAATGGAGAGTGAAGAAGTGTTTAGATGGATAGAGGCACTTGAAAACTATTTTGATCTAGAGGACATAGAAGAGGAAAAGAAGGTGAAAGTGGCAAAGGAAAAGTTAAGGGGAAATACCCTTACTTGGTGGACAAGTCACTAGTAAATTTGAACTCAATTTTTGACCAATTTTGGTCAAAATTTCCACCCAAGTTGGTCAAAATTTTGACCAAGATATTCGTCATAGTTTTTCTCATCAAAATTTTGACCAATACATCCATCGAAAATTTTTAATTTTTGGTGGTCCTAATTTGTCAATGTTGGTCAAAATTTTGACCAATCCATTCGTCAAAATTTTTTTAATTGTGGAAATTTTGACCAATGGTTGGTAGAAAACTAACATGCATTGGTCAAAATTTCCACTAGTGTTTGGTCGAAAAATTTTAGCATTGGTAGAAATTTCCACCAATGGTTGGTCAAAAAAAAAATTTGTTGGTGGAAATTTCGACCAATGCTTGGTAGAAAACTAACAAGCATTGGTCAAAATTTCTACCAATGTTTGGTCAAAACAAAAATTTATGTTGTATCAAGCAATTGCTTCTTATCCAAGCCATTTAATTTGCAACCTTTAAATCTCTGCAAAGATAAAGTTGGAGCAGAAAAAAAATTCTTTTCAAAGGTGTCCTTTGATTGTAAAGTATCCATTCCATTATCTGTTCAATAAACAAGACATATCTAGTTCAAAAAATAATGGAATGGATGCCTTACAATTAGAAGACACCTTTGAGAAGAAAAACTTTCCTACTCCAACTCTATCTTTGCAGAAATTTAAAAGGTTGCAAATTAAATAGCTTGGATAAGAAATAATTTCTTGATACAAAATGGAACAAAGAAGAAAAGTGTGTCTATGATATTGGAACCATCTCGTGGAGAATTTGACATTTGCAAGGATATGGGCATATTTTGGGAAAATAAATACTCAAACACTTCAAGATTCCACAATCCATAATGTTACAGAGAAATCACAATAACTGATGATAAGAGAATCAAAATACAAAACCACATTTTTTGGTCCATTAGCAGGACCCGAGTTTCAGATAACCATGGTCTATTACCTCTATATTTAGATTTCATTCACACTCATTTGAAGATTTTATGATCATTTCTCATAAGATAGATTGTTTAGTCCTTTGAAGAATTGATTAAGAGGTAATAAAAGGGTATTTCAACCACTGAAGATTGCTCCCTAGCTATAGTTTTATTAACAAAATATTTACTTTCAAATGCACAATGATAAAAGTGCAGCAATAAAGCAAAGTCATGGTGATTGAAAGAGAACCCAAAGATAGCATCTTTGACAAGCTTGAGATCCAATGACACAAAATATACTATCTTGGGGCTCAAACAATTATCTAATAGGATATTACTTACTTTTATGTCTCGGTGCACTATTTGGATGTTGGATTCCTCATGAAGATAAGCAAGCCCACGTGCAGTTCCAATGCAAATGTTGAGTCGAGTAGGCTAGTCGAAGTGGATGTCAAATCTTTTATTGCCTGCTAATTCGCAATGATACTATGTGAATGGATACAAAATAATGCTTACAAATCAAGGTAAGTGGGGTGACCATATATTATTACCAAATAAAGCTTGTGCAAGACTATTATTTTCTAGAAATTCATAGATCAAAGTACAATGATCTCCTTCTACACAGCATCCATGTAATTTAACAAGGTTCTTATGTTGCACTATAGATATTATAGCTACTTCATTTATAAACTTACACTTTCCTTGCTTAGATTCAGATGACAGTTGCTTCACTACTATTAATTTACTATCTAGAAGAATACCCTATTCCATACTCAAGCACAACACAAATTAGATAAACTTTAATCAAAAATCTAAGGATAGAAATGATTTTTAATTGGCATGAACCAAGAGAAATTAGTAGAAAGCATAAATAATGGAAAATCCCAAAGATGCCACAAATAACTAGCAACATCAGGGAAAATCCCAAAATCAAAATTATCAAAAGCAACTATTTTTGCATAGCAACGTGTGATTTGCAAAAATATAAACTTCATTACAGACAACTCATATCCAAATTGCATCCCATTAAGACAAATTGCATATAAAATTATGCATTAAATTAAAGATCAGAAACATGTGATTTTAAAAGTACATACCTTCAAGAACTCAATGAAATCAGTTGCATATTCAAATGAGGCCATGTCATAGTTGTAGAAGTCATACACAATTGGTGTCACAACTGCTAAGTAAATTAACTGCAAGGAAGCCAAAAAGCAATACTACTTAATACAATGTCCAAAAAAAAATGCAGGAATTGACCCGTAGTCAAAATCTAGTTGAGGCACACTAAAAGAAAGACAAACCAGCAAATCAGCTACCAGACTACTGCCAAAGATGAAAATAATGCCTCCAATACCTTCTATGCCAATAGCTACCATTAATAGATGCTTAAACTACAAGTGAAATGAAACACAATCAAAAACATTGGAACCATTGAAACTCTACTTTTATTATCAGTATTGTAGAGACTTGAGAGCATGACTTGAGGGGCAAACTCCCCACTTGTGAAGAATAAATTTTAGAAAATGATAACCAAGGCATCCAAATGAACAATACTAAGCCATAGGCTTCTTTCCCAACTTCATGTTTAATGAAGGATAACATAAAATCAAAATATTATGGCGGTAACTTGTATGGTCTTAACAGACATCACTTCATGGATAGAGACTGAAATAATTGATAGTCAAGAAAAATTTAAAACAATTAAAAATAGGTGAATATCAGCTCAATTACCTCAACTTCTGGTAACTAAACACATTGGATATTTGTGACATGGTTTTTAAACAATGCAAACTTGGATTCAAAAGTTTTTGTAGTCATTCCTCCATCAATGCCAAAATCATTTATCCTATATCAGAGTTCCCATGGGATTGTAACTTTAGAATAAGTGATTTAATAGTGAAGAATGCTTCAACATGGAAAAATAATTTTCAAATAATAACAGTGCACATACATTACATCAACTACAAAAGATTTAATATTATAAAGCTAGATCACTACAAAAAACATAATAAATTAATAAGATTGTTCAGGCTATCTTGTAAAGACTTCCCTCAAACTATTCTTGATTACTTATACACACAAATATCTTAACCAATTATGGATGGATCCTATATTGCTATAAAATGATTAGGCTGCCCTAAAATTGTCTTTGATTACTTATACACAAAAATACCTTAACTAGTTTTGGATGGATCCTACATTGCTATAAAATAATTAGCATTAATTAAAATGCATTCAAGTCATCGGGCTAATGCCCCAAAGTTCTCAATGGACTAACATAGATTAGTAAGTAAGAAAACTAAGTCTCAAAGAAGAGTAATGTAGATGAACAAAATTAATGCACCCAGAGAGAAATGTTGGGCCATGCAAACTAGTAACAAAATCATGTAAATAGTAAATTGAAAGAAAGAAATAATGCAAGATATATTGATATCAATATTGATTGCATTGCATAATAAGTTCATAAGGCCAATCCTTAACCTAGAAGTTTAAAATTAAGAATTTCAAGTCTTGTAAGTTAGGATATTGATATCAATATTGATTGCAATGCATAAGAAGGTCATAAGGCCATACCTTATGACCTTAACCTAGGAGTTTAAAATCAAGAATTTCAAGTCTTATAAGGTAGGTCATAAGGCCAAACCTTAACCTAGAAGTTTAAATTCAAGAATTTAAAGTCTTGTAAGGTAGGTATTACAATCAGGAATGATTAACAAAAAAGATGATCAGTTGTGTTCTAGTTTAACCTCTGCTAAAAGTCTAATTGATGGGATTCTTAGACGTGTTGTCTATGTAGAGTACGATTGATACATTTTTTAATAATGAAAGTGGCATTTCCTACCAACTGACTCAACTCAGATTTAGACTAGGACTTGGTATGTAATTCTCAACTTGACCTCAAGCATATACCATGTCTTGGCAAACTCCAAGTGTTCTCCTAGTACAGGAAGTCATTCAAAGAATTTTGATAATAGCTCTTCTAATATTGTTAGTACAGATGAATGGACATGCTTCACCACTATCGTTGTAAGCCGATGAACCTTCCAAGAAGAGTGACAAGGCAAAAAGAGTGTTAGCTGTATAAATCTCAAGATATCAGCAAGAAATGATTGTAAATGCTGCCCAGATTTGAAATTCACATAAAAATGTCACAAATAGCATAAACACTGATCTTACTTGTAAGAGTTGTTTTGATTGTGTGGATTCTGCCACCCTAGAGATGATTGAGAAATTTTTTACAATCATTTAGTAATTTCAAGTAAACTATACTCACATTAAAGATTTTACTTAGTTGCATATTTCATCTTTAAATAGAAAAGACAGTGATCTTATATAAAGAATCATTTATCTATCTCAAAGGGTCATAAAATTAAAAATAATTTAAGAATTTTAAGCATATGAACCTATGTGAATTCTCTAAAAATTAGCACCTCAACAAGATCCATAAAAGCTGCACAATCATCTACTGCCAATTTTGAAGCCTGAGATGACATTATAGTTTTTTGAACTTAGAGAAAAGCAATAGAAACGTGTGAAGATGATACATAATACTAAATATTTAGGGTACCCTAACAAAAAAATATTATTTTGAACTCTATAACAACATGTTCAAATACACATACTAAAATTGTTTCTACTAGCTACAACTTCCCATTGTAGCTAACATAGAGCACTCATTTAGTTTTCAAATATAATTTTCTCGCATCATATATTACCACAAAAGTCTTCTCTCATATTTGGAGGTTTCCAACTTACAAAACACTGTTGTGAAATGTGTACTATTGCTTATGATCCCAAAACTAGTGTTGCAAATTTCACAAGAATGTTAACATAATCAATGCTTAAAAATGCAGAAAAGGTATGTCTATCAAGTATGTCATTGACAAAGTGCTTTTTATAAACCCAATATGCATGAAATTTCCATGATTTTGTTGGGATAAAGATAGGGTAACTAAAAGGAGGGGAGCATGAATCAGTTACTTATAAAAATTAATTTGTAGATCCCTTAGATGTCTTAAAGATCTAGTTACTGCTGATACTTGGTAAACAAATGTTGTAACTTGGTAACTTAAACCACTACTTATTTTTCAGGCATTCATGCATGTAACTAAAAAAAAAATGAACATAAGAGACACCAGATTTAACATGGAAACCCAATATGGGAAAAACCATCAAGTAACTAGTCACCAATTTTTCACTCTTCTAAAGTGAGCCTTGTTAGGAGCCAACCCTATTAAAGGTTACAATACATACTGTTAGGTGTGATGCTATTAGAGGATTTAATCACCCTATTAGGAGTGGCCTTTCTAGAGGTCTTTAGAACAATTCAACTGAACTATTACCTTGTTCGAGGATTTACAAAATGGCTATTAAACCAACTCTGTTAAGAGACTTGAAATCACTACTAAAATGGTTAGAAAGCAACAATGAATTAACCTAAACAAGATGCAACTAAATTTTCTAGTTACAGGTCTCTATTTAGCATCATTGGATCCTCCTTGATCAAATATGGCTCTGTTGCTCCTCAATGATCTCTGATCATCCTTCAAATTCTCTTCCACATTAATCAATCTTCATATTACATTTATTCCATTTCCCACACACTTAGAATTCGTGACTTGACCTCTTACTTATACCATTCAAATTTTCAAGTTGGCCCATTTACATGTTACATTTACCAATAAACCATACATCAGTTGGCTACAAATATTACTCTGAACAAATAAATGTTATTTCATAAAACAGTGAAATCCTTTACTGGCCGACCCTGCTCGATAAATATTGCTTACAAAAAAATTTTGAGTTAACCTTCTTGACTCGGTTAACTTTACAATATCTATAAAATCCTTTGGCTACTGAGTTTACTCAGTAAGAACCAAATTCCTTCATGAGAGCTCGGTAAGAACTACTTCTGACACATTTCTTTTGATGACCGAGTGAGCTCAGTAAGAACTGCTTCAGTCACATCTCCTTTGATGATCAGGTGAGCTCGGTAAATTCTATCCTTTTGCCTTACTAACCATCTAAGCTTAGTAAACATTGTCCTTTGCCTTGCTAACCTTCTGAGCTTGGTAGATACTGTCCTTTGCCTTACTGACCTTCTGAGCTCGGTAGACGTTGTCCTTTGCCTTGCTGACCTTTTGAGCTCAGTAGACACTATCTAATGACTGATATGACATTTGTGTGACATCAAAGACAACACACAATTTGAAAAATTGTATCCAACAATCTCCCTCTTTGGTATTGATGGCAACACAACATGTCATAGCAAAATGAAATTTGAAAACAAGTCTTTTACTGATAGAATACTTTACTTTCTTTTTCAAATATAGCAAACTCCCTCTTTCATAATAATCTCTCCCTTTTATACAAATTCTTATATTTTGCAAATTACAAAAAGATATGACAATATACTCTCCCTCTTTGACAACACATGTCAAAGACAACTCAAAATAGCTGAATAGCATTGTACCTGATGTACTGATTCATATGCAATTTTTTCATTAGTTTGCTGCATCAACTGATAGATCTTCAATTCTATTACTATTGATGCATCACTAAAGCTGTATTTTAGTGAGCTTCAGATAGGGGAATGACCCCTAACTTACCTCTTAGATACAAGAATGCATCCTTAGGTAAAGGCTTTGTGAATATGTCAGCAATTTATTCCTTTGTATGGACATATTCTAGTCTTATTTCCTTTTCTTGTACTAATTCTCTAACAAAGTGATACTTTATGGCAATATGCTTGGTTTTTGAATGCCTCACTGAATTCTTGGAGATGTTAATTGCACTTGTGTTATCACAAAACATAACAACAAGTTCTTTTATTTCTTGCTTTATACCTTCCAATAATTGTTTAAACTACATAATGTTTGAGCAATTTACTGCTACTGCAACATATTCAACCTCTGCTATGGATTGAGATGTACAATTCTGCTTTTTGCTTGTCCAAGAAACCAACCTTTTTTGAAGAAAGAAAGCTCCTCCACTTGTGCTCTTTCTATCATCAATATTTCCTGCCCAATCTACATTAGTAAACACCTTTAAATCTAGATTTCCTCCAAGTTTATACCATAATCCATATTCTTTAGTTCTTTTTAGGTATCTCATGATCCTTTTGATTGCCATCATGTGATTTTCTTTTGGTTTTGTTGAGAATCTTGCTACAATTCCTACTACAAGGGAAATGTCTGGTCTTGTGTGCACTACATATTGCAACTTTCCAATCATAGATCTATACAATGTCTAATCCACTTCCTTTGATTCATCATCCTTGGTCAGTTTTAATCCAGTATACATAGGAGTCCCAACTAGTTTGCAGTCTTCCATACCAAACTTTTTCAATATCTCCTTGATGTATTTAGATTGAGTGATGTAGATGCCATTCTTATTATGTTGAATTTGAAGACCAACAAAGAATTTTATTTCACCAAACATTGACATTTCAAATTCCTTGTTCATTTTTTCTGAAAATTCTTTGCAAAGATCATCATTTCCTATGAACAAAGTATCATCTACAAATATTTTTGTCAAAACAATCTTATTATCTAGTCCTTCCTTTATGTACAAATTGTTGTTGTCATTCATTCTTTGAAAACCAATCTGAATAAGATAGTTATGCAATCTTTCATACCATGCTCTAGGGGCTTGTTTCAAACCATATAATGCTTTGTGCAATTTGTAGACCATGTCCTTCTTGTCCGGATCAACAAAACCTTCAGGTTGTTCAATGTAAACCTCTTCATCCAATATGCCATTGAGAAATGCTTACTTGACATCCATCTAATAAACTTTGAATCCTTTGAATGCAGCATATGCAATTAAGGTTCTAACACCTTTCAATCTTGCAACAGGAGCAAAAAATTTTCCATATTCTACACCTTATTTTTGAGAGTATCCTTTGCATACTAGTCTAGCTTTGTTCCTTGATACCTTACCATCTTCATTTAGTTTGTTTCTGAATACCCACTTTGTTCTAATCACATTTTTGTCTTTGGGTCTTGGTATAAGAGTCCATGTTTTGTTTTTCTCTATCTGTTATATCTCTTCATTCATAGCTTCAATCCAACTTTCATTGTCTAGTGCATCTTTGACATTTCTAGATTCAAAATCAGCAAGTAAACAAGTTCCTTTCAACTTACTTCTTGTCATTTTTCCTTCTTATTTATCTCAAATGATTTGATCTGGTGCATGATGCTTTCTGACATACTTGGCTAACACGGGCTCCTTTCCTTTTGAATGACTTGCATTGTTATCCTTCTATGTCTCAACTTTTGGTTCTACTTTTGGTTTCTCAAGCTTGGTAGATGCTAACTCTATAGCTTCTATCTACAACTCGGGTTCTTGCAACTTGGTAGGTATTGACTCGATTTGAACTTATTGTGACTCAGTTAATGAAGACTCTGGAGTTGAAGATTCTTGATTAATCGATATACTTGGCATTGTATCAGGTTCAATGTAAACAAATCTTTTGTACTCTTCAGGTTCCTTTTTTCTTTCATTTTCTGTTCTTTTTGCAAACTCATCAACTTTTACATGTGCACTTTCTATGACTTTGTGAGTAGATAAGTTCAGACATCTATATGCTTTGCTTTTGCAAGAGTATCCCAAAAATATTCCTTCATCACTTTTTACATCAAATTTACCTTTTCTAGATTCTTTCAAAATGTAACATTTGCTTCCAAATACTTTTAGATAACTTACATTAGGTTTGTAGCCATACCACAACTCATACGGTGTTTTGAATGAGTCCTTTTTTAGTTGTACTTGGTTCAAGGTATGAATTGCAATGCTGATAGCTTCCTTCCAGTATTTGATAGTAATGCCTTTCTCAATCATTAAGGTTCTTGCACAATCCATGATAGATCTATTCCTTCTTTCTGCTATTCCATTTTGTTTAGGAGTTCTAGGTGCTAAAACCTATCTTTTGATTCCCCTTTCAATGCAAAAGTTATTGAACTCATGTGAAATGAATTCACCACCTCTATCAGACCTTAAGCATTTCAGTCTTTTTCTTGTTTCCTTTTCCACTCTGGCCAAATACCATTTGAACTTTTCAAATGCTTCTAATTTCTCTCTTAGGTACATGACAGTCATCATTCTTGAATAATCATCAACAAACAGAATGAAGAATTTTTCACCCATATAACTTTCAATGCCAATAGGTCCACACAAATCAGTATGCACAATTTCTAGAACTTCTTTAGTCTGATAGTTCTTGCTTTTAAAACTAGTCTTTCCCATTTTACCAATTTGACAATTCTTGCATAGACCAACCTCAAGTTTCTTTATGTTAAGAATACCTCTTACTTTCTTGAATTTACTAATTTTTATGAAGTTGTCAAAGTTTACATGACACAACCTCCTATGCCATAACAAATTTTCTTCAATTTGAGCAATGAAACATGAACATTCACCAAGTTCAAGATAAAATAAGTTACCTTTTGTTTGAGTGCCTGATCAAATCAACTTTCCTTTGCCATCTAGCAATCTTTCTTTTCCATGCATAAATTTTACTTTGAATCCATTATTGAGTAGTTGTGCCACACTCAACAAATTATACTTTAGTCCTTCTACCCAATATGCATTATCACATACAAGTTCCTTGGTTAGTGAGATTCTTTCTTTTCCTCTTATACAACAAGGTTCATTATTACCAAATCTTACACTGCCACCATCATAGTCTTCAAAGTATTCAAACTTAATTGTATCACCAGTCATGTGATGAGAACAACCACTATCTATGATCCATGTATCATTTCTGCTCACATGAGAAATGAGTGCCATTTCCTCATCATTATCAAACTCATCTTTCACAGCAATATAGACAATTTCATCTTCTTCTTCATCATCAGAATCATTAGAATCTTTAGCCATAAAACATGTTTTCTTACCTTTATCCTTGAATCATTTATAGTCTTTCTTTCCATTGTAATTGTGACCTTTCTTCTCATCTTTGTTCTACTTATTTGGGCACCTAGCAACAATATGTCCAATTTGTTCACAAGAAAAGTAGATTAGAGGAACCTTACCTTTGCATTTCCCTTTGCCTCTTGAATATTTTCTTGCTATAGAGCTTCAACCACTTCAAGATCACTATCTGAAATTTTTTCTAATTCTTTATCACAATCTGATTGTGGATCCTTCATCTTTTTCCCTTTTTCTTTGAGTGAAATCTTGGCTTCAAATGCTAATTCAACATTCTTGGCAGCTGGAACATAATTGTCATAGTTTTCTAGCTCAAATGCAGTCAATCTTCCAACTATGGCCTCTAAATTTATTTTATGATTTGCCTCACATCTCCTTTCTTGAATTGTAGAGACTCTGATTGCATAAATGGGAAGTAAAGTTCTAATAACTTTACTTATAATTGTCTCCTCACTGATATCTCCTCTAGATGCTTTGATTGCACTAACACATGCTTTAACTCTTTCAACATATTTTGCAATGTTTTCATCCTCTCTCATCCTCATTTGATCAAATTGTCCTCTCAAACTTTTTTCTTTGGCTCTTCTCACATTATCATCTCCTCCATAGATTTATTTCAGCTTGTTCCACATTTCAAAGGTAGTTTTGCAATCCTTGATGTCATCAAACTCTTCATAACTCAGAGAAAATGTTTAATCTATCATAATGTTGTTGTGAGTCTTCTTTTCAACAATATCATTAATAGATAATGTACCAGAAGGTTCTTTATATTTTTCATCAAGGTACTTCAGCCCTATATCACCAATAGAAGCTAGATGAAGCCTCATCAATCCTTTCCATGCTAAGAAGTTGTCCCTATTAAGTCTTGAAATTTCCCTTTTGTAAGACATCCTAATCTTTAGCTTAGATCCTTGAAATCTTTTTCCTGTAAGCACCAATAGCTCTGATACCAATTGTTGGGATAAAGATAGGGTAACTGAGAGGGGAAGGGGGGGGGGTGGGGGGTGAATAAGTTACTTATAAAAATTAATCCACAGATCCCTTAGATTTCTTAAAGATCTAGTTACTGCTGATACTCGGTAAAAAAAATTTGTAACTCGGTAAATTAAACTATTACTTATTTTTCAGGAATTCATGCATGTAATTGAAAACAAAATGAACATAAGAGACACCAGATTTAACGTGAAAACCCAATATGGGAAAAACCGCCAAGTAATTAGTCACCAATTTTTCACTCTTCTAAAGTGAGCCCTGTTAGGAGCCAACCCTGTTAAAGGTTACAATACACACTGTTAGGTGTGACCCTGTTAGAGGATTTAATCACTCTGTTAGGAGTGGCCTTGCTAGAGGTTTTTAGAACAATTCAACTAAACTATCACCTTGTTAAAGGATTTACAAAATGGCTATTAAACCACCTTGTTAAAGGATTTACAAAATGGTTGTTAAACCAACTCTATTAAGAGATTTGAAATCACTGCTACAATGCTTAGAAAGCAACAATGAATTAACCTGAACAAGATGCAACTAAATTTTTTGGTGACAGGTCTTTGTTTAGCATCATTGGATCCTCCTTGATCAAATATGGCTCTGTTGCTCCTCAATGATCTCTGATCATCCTTCAAATTCCCTTCCATAATAATCAATCTTCATATTACATTTATTCCATTTCCCACACACTTAGAATTTGTGACTTGACCTCTTACTTATACCATTTAGATTGTCAAGTCAACCCATTTACATGTTACATTTACCAATAATCCATACATCAGTTGGCTACAGATATTACTCTGAACAAATAAATGTTATTTCATAAAATAGTGAAATCCTTTACTGGCTGACCCTGCTCAGTAAATATTGCTTCTAGAAATTTCCTGAGTTAACCTTCTTGACTTGGTTAACTTTGAAATATCTGTAAAATCCTTTGGCTACCAAGTTTACTCGATAAGAACTAAATTCCTTCATGAGATCTCGATAAGAACTACTTCTGCCACATTTCTTTTGATGACCGAGTGAGCTCAGTAAGAATTGCTTCAGTCACATCTACTTTGATGACTGGATGAGCTCAATAGATTCTGTCCTTTTGCCTCACTGACCATCTAAGCTCAATAAACACTATCCTTTGCCTTGCTAACCTTCTGAGCTTGGGAGATACTATCCTTTTCCTTGCTGACCTTCTAAGCTCAGTAGACACTATCCTTTGCTTTGTTAACCTTTTGAGATCGGTAGACACTATCTGATGACTGATATGACATTTGTGTGACATCAAAGACAACACATAATTTGAACAATTGTATCCAACAGAGTTGGAAAGGAAAATCTGACTTTACTAGATGCCTTTAGTTCTTGAGAAATGCATAGAAGAATTATGACCTGTGAACCCTAAAATTATGAGATCTTGGATGTGCAATTAGAATATTACCACAAGAACTTTCTATTGCAAGCATAGGATTATTAAGTAAATTAAGTATCATTAAAACTTTGTTGCTTTAATCTTTAGTTTTACCTAAGTTATGAAAACTTAAAAGAATTCAAGAATCTAGTTCCCCACAAAAACAAGGTAAATGTTGGTCTTCCTTCCCAAAGAATGCCACTCATACATAGTGTGGGAATCACAAAGACAAAAAAAAATGTGTACATGTACCAACCATTTCTAAATATGAGCATGATCATCTCAAACCCAATCTTAAAACACAATGAATAAGTCTTCAAAAAATTTAATAAATATAGTTAAATATCTAACCTAGCTTATGACCGTTAGGTGTAGCAAACTTGGCCTTCTTGTCAGATACTAGTGTCTTAGCAAATGAATCTGGAATTGGCCTCTTCTTTCTAGTAAGTGCTTGTGAAATGATCCACTTCTAAATGAATAAATCAAGATCTTAAAAGACAAGATGTGCTATAGCCAAACAAACTCAGTCTTACCTTTAGAGTTTCCTCATCAAACTTGTCTTCTTCATCTTTATCATCATCACTATCTTCATCTTCTTCTTCTTCTTCTTCTTCATCATCACTAATTTCTTTCATATCGTATTGCATACAAGGAATAAATTTAAAAATAACACAGAAGATTTGACAAATGATTTGGCATCGTATGAGAAAGAAAAAAGAAACCACACATCTACAAGTTACCTTCCAACCCTAGAAAAATAATTTCCAAATGCTATGGAAAAAGTGAGAAATAGCTAGAACTAAAAAAAAAGAAACCACAACTAAAATTGCCTTACAACCCTAGCAAGGCAATTCTACATGCAACTCAAAATATAAATCACAAACCTCATCTTCATCATCATCAAAATCATATTCCTCTTCAACTTTGGATGGTTTTTTTGGTTTCTCTAACTTCCCTTAGTTGTTGGTTTATTGGATTTTTCTAATACAGACACAGATTCAATCTTTTCAACCTTCTCAACTTTCACAAATCTTTTTCCTAGAGAAAGATTCCCAAAAAAAAATTCTTATTAAAAAATTCAAAGGAAATACAAAGAAAAATTGAACAACTATATAATCATCTAAGTTGTAAAGGTAAGACAAAGAAAAAATCACCTCCATTCTCTTTTGTTGCTACAACTAGTGGTGGCACTTCATCCTCTGATTCTGACTCATCATCTACATTGGTAACACTGATAGATGTCAAACTTAGAAAAAAAAAAATAAGAAAATGACTTTACACAAACATGTAGGTTGGTAAAGTACCTTCATCACCTCCATGCAGGCTTCCAAATGTTCTTAGTGAGAAGAAATAACAAGTTAAGGAAGCTTTTTATAATTTAAAAAGATTAAGATCAGGTTAGGTGAAAGTGTATGTATAGATCTAAAATAGTTTAAGCATAAGCCCAAATCAAGTACTTATGTGTAATACAAAGTATTGCATATAAAATTTATTAAAAATTTTAATTATTTAAAAGAACTCGCACAAATTAACTTTCTAAGGATATTCATCATCCTCTTGAATGAATGTTGTATATCCACAACAAAAAATGCTAGCAGACTTTGAAGTATGAGAGATTTTGAAATCTTTTTTGAATAATAAATATAACCCAAACTACTCACAGCTTCCACACACACAACTTCTGATCATTATTTTCTTTCCTTCAACATGAATATACACTACAACTCTATCATCATATTTTGACCCTTCTCGAATTGCTACCTATATTCAACTAGCATACTATGAGGTACAATTTACAAAAATCTATTTGCATTTTAAAACATACTAACATGCATTAAGAAATAGGAGATGATGGCCATTTAGCATAGTTCTATTTTATTACTATAGATCTTTCAGTAACTATCCATCTAGTAGTACATATTTACCAAACAGTATTTAATTCGACAATTTTTTGTTCCATAAGGAGTATTCTATGGTGCTACCCTACCTCAAGGGTTTACTCTATTTTACATATATCAATTAATAGGGCATTTTGACACACAAAAATCTACTATGTTGAATGAGATCTATCATTTGAATTATATCATTCATTATTTTCATATTATGTGTGGATCATATCGAGTGGTATCAGAGCTACGATTTGGGAAAAAGTGGATGTAAATTCTAGTTTTTAAAGATTTTCCTATAATTTCTAGATGACTGTGAATTTTTCAGCAAGATTTTTATTAAAGTTAGAGGACTATACAAGGAAGTTGCATTCCTAATAAGGTTTCTATGATTAATAATTTGAGTTATAGAAACTTAATGATTTTTCATAAATTTTCTTTAAATGGCACAAATCAAGGATTTTTTGAGATTTTAGCAATTCTAGATAGCTCAAAAAGATCCATCAAGGGTCTATAATTTTAGTTTCTAGTGTCAAGCCAACTAATAGAAAGATCTTGCTAGTTTTTATTGTGCTCATAAATAGTATTCAGCCAGTGCTATCAAGTAAACAACTTTTCTATTTTATGTGTGTAAGTCCTATTTTTGTTCAAAACTGACTTACTTTTTCCAAATGATAGTGCTATAAACATGGTATCTCAAAAGAAAGATAAAAATTGAAATGACCAATAAGAGTTATAAGCACGCTTCTTCCTTATGAATTTTAAATAGGGGTAGCAGTGGGATCAGGGTGGCAATCCTATGTTGTTTACATCAATATTGGATGTTACTATCTGATCAGTGTTTCATTTGTTGTATTTCTTTGTTGGGTGTTTAAAAAGGGAGTTTGAGTGAGTTCAACTTCTATTAAATGAAATTTTTAATGACTTCCAACAAGACCCAATGAACAAACACTCCCACATTCTTGTCTTCTTAGAGGAATGGAGATAGTGCTTCTTTTTGGTCCAGTGAACAAAATCTTTGGTTGTGTAAAGAAGGGCCTTTCCATTAAGATGTCAATCTTCCTTATTTCCACAAAAATTCTCCAACTTCCATCTTTCCCAAGCCATCCAGTAATCCTATTTTATAAGGCACATGTGAGCTACCAAGATTTGAAAACAACACTTGAGTAGAACTCATAGATTCATAAGTTCTAGATTATCTTTCATGAAAACTTTTGTGGATCTATTAACTTAAAACTTTTAAATTGCTCAAAAACAAAAGCATTTTTTTTATTCTCCCACTCACACAAAATAAGAAAACAATGTAACATCCCTTTTCTACTAGATCTTAAAATGAATATACTTTCCTATTCAGAAAGATTAACTCTCACAAGATTGTGTTGTGAGAAATTTGCAAGGACAAAAACCAAGCTTTTTTTACCTACTCCTGGACTACCCTCGAACAAGACTAAAATGCAATATAATTTGTTCAGCTTTTAGCTCTATTTACTTACAAAATGTACACCTTGTAGATTTGGCTTTCAAACCAAAAATAAATCAGGATTAAAGCATGCATCCAATTAAGAAAGTGAATATAAAATAGCTTGCCTAGCTTCTTAAGTTGCATGGCACGCAGTATACACAAGCCATTATTGTTGGTTGTTGGCACTAATAATTCAAAATTTGCCCTTTGATTCACATGGACACCTAAAAAAGGCATCATAATCAGCAAGATAATATGATATTAAGTATATGATTAGGATTGCAGATTTTGTAAATTGGAATACAATTTTTAATCTACAATAATATGCAATTTAGCTCTTGTCAAGCATAAAGATCAATGTAACATAAAGCATGAGGATATACAATTATAAAAATACAACTAGTTAGCTAAAATTCTAATAGTATTGAAAAAAATTATATTGCATGCACAAAAATAAATCATTTTGAACTAGCAAGCAATTGAATATAAAATATATATGTATATATATATATATTGATACCTTTGATGAAAATCGTGGCCCCCTTCAATGTGACCATGTTGCCTACAATGACTCTAGGCTATTGTGATTAGAATTCTTTGATTCTTTAAGCCCTTACACTTTTTGAAAGGACAATAGCATTTATCAAGTTTTCTTTGGAACTAAGACAACAATGTAACCATTGTCTCATTATTTTGTTATGGGTTCATATTGTAGGGCATGATCTTTCTTCACAGGAAAAATATATTTGCAAATAAATTGGACATGTTGTAGTTAATGTTTATATCTACACATATGGAAATTTTTTATTAATGTTTTCAAATGTAACTAAAATGATCCTATAATTTATAGAAGGCCTAGATGTTTGCAAAATGTGGAGTTATAGACAAAGTATCTTAATTATTTGCAAAATGCCTCAAAGAGATGTCACAAGGTGAAAGTTACTTAGGTGCTTTCAGCAACATGCCTTGACTAATCCTAATAGCAATGACTAATATGATTAATGTTAGAGTAAGTTATTTATTACTCTAGGTGCTTTAGCTCTCTTAGGTGCATATAATTAATATTTTATATTAATTATAATGTGCAAACCTAGCTTTCTTTCCTTTAGGGTTTCATTCACCTTAAAAAGTTGAACTTTTGTATTTTTGTTTTCATAACTTAGAATACATTTTTGCTCTCACATTTTTAAGAACTTCTAAGCTCTGCTTTTTCATTTTTTGGCTTCTCTTCATTGTAGGATATTTTCATGCAGGTGTTCTTGAGGATCTGTGAAGTTGGATTTCTTAACTTCTACATGATATTAGAGCCTCCCTGCTACTTCCTCGTCTGAAGATTCTCAAAGCCATGACTCACAGTCAGAAACCCCAACTTTTTTGAAGTTTTTTTCTTCAAAAGGGTGAAGGGAAAATTTTTAGGACACTTTGGGCTCAAAAAAATGCCACCATTGCATTTGAAAGGCTGTTTACAGTCAAAATATAGAAAAGACTTGTTGTTTTTGGCCTTCGAGCGTCTAGAAAAAAAATTTACCCCTCCGGGAGGCTATACGAACGAGGTTTTGCATTTATTGCAAAAAAAAATTTAAAAATGTAGGGCCACCAAATAGCCACTTCTGCAACCCCACTCGCACACCACCCACGCTCAGCCGAAGCTGACTACACCACTCCTGCAACACTCAGCCACCGCCGCCACCGCTGGGCCACCGACCGACCACTGCCACCAGCAGTGCAGCAATAGCACCACCTCCCAGGCACCACCACTACTAGTAGTGCCATCACCACGTACTCTACCAGCACTGATGTCATTCTACGGCATTATTATGTTAGTAAATCAGCAATCACGTCCACTTCTTTGGAAACTCAAGTACAGATGATGTCATCACGATCACACATCAGATGACATCACTTTTTGGCTAGCTGACGTGATATTTTGGTTGGTGATGTCAGCAATCTGATGACTGGGTTTTTTTTGGTGACATCCATTTGACGGCCATACGGTCATCAATTTCTTTCCCATGTCTGTAATTTTCCAAAGAGCTCTTTTTCTATACCTACAGTCAATTTTTTGCTCATAACTTGAGCATACGAACGTATTTTTACAATCCAAAATAAGTACTAAAAAGATAACTCAAAGAAAGAGACAATGGTGCAAGTTTTGTGTGATTCCAAGTTTGTTTGAGCTTCCAAATTTGGTGTTGAAGTAGAGGCTTTTGTTTTCCTCTTCTCTGCATCCGAATTCTAGGTTCTTTTCTCAATTTTTGTGTTTTTCCATAGTTGTTGCTTTGGTTGTGGGGGATGTTTTATATTCATTGTGGGGGGGAGCATTTTCTATTCTGTAATTTGCTTTAGAATTAGACCCTTCTACTTCTGTCTTTTCTTTCTCTCAATGTCGGATCCTTCTATGATCTGACTCATGCCGCACAACTATCACACCTGGAAGACACAGATGACCAGGCTTCTCATGTCAAGAGGCTTATGGTCCTACCTCGATGCAAAACAACTAGTTCTTACACACCCTTTTGAGGTTCTATAGCACAGGAACAAAATGGACAAAACTATGGGACTAATTGCACTCAACATTTCAGATAGTATGTTATTTCACTTGGATGGTTTGACTACTCCACGGGCTTATTGGCTCAAATTTCAAAAAAAATTTGGTCAAGTGAATGAGTTTCGAGCACTTCAACTTGATGTAGAGTTGACTTTTTGACACCTGACAGCTTTCCCACCATTGAGGACTACTTGATGAAGTTCAAATCTCTATGCATAGTTTTGCAGGGATGTGGTAGAAACAAAATAGATGATGAGTGTATTTTTTTGATACTCTCAAAGTTACAAGGATAGTATCAAATCTTTTCTTCTACTTTCTACTCCACTATGGATACCTTGGGTAATAGACATCAGATGCCCTCTTTTGAGATTTTTTGTGACAGGCTAACTCGTGAGCAATACAAGCTCACTCAAATGGATTCACTTATAGGTTCACCATCATAGGCATTACTTTCCAAGGATACACAGGAGCAAAAGTTGAAGTAGATATCTGATTCCTCTTCTCACCACTCTACTGATCCATCCTCTTCTTCTAAGAAGAAGGAGAAAAAGAAGACTGAGACTCCTTCTTGTTCCTATTGTCAAAAAGGAGCTCATGATGAGGCACATTGTTTTTAGAAGAGATTTGATGGCTATGATAAATAGATTGCAGATTTGCAAGCCCTTCTTCAAAAGAGCTCTATTTCATCCCCATCCTCGTCTACCTCACAGGGGTCTACTTTTTAGTCTTCTTCCACCTCTTCAACATCTTAACCAAATTTTGGATAGGGTCATGCATTACGGGTTTCCATTGCCTTCCCTTCCTAGGTCCCTTGGATACTGGATTCAAGTGCTTCTCACCATATGGCATCTTCTCAAGAGGTCTTCTCCTCTATTAAGGCTTATTTGATTCCTCATATTCTCATGGGGAATAACACTACTCTAACAATCTATGGGAAAGGTTCAGTTCACATTCAGGATGGCACATTCCATGATGTATTGTATGTTTCATCTCTCTTTGCAAACCTTCTCTCGATGTATTAGATTACACACAATGGATCAGGGAAGACAGTTGAGTTCATTGCAAATTTAGTCTACATTTAGGATAGTGCAACAGGAGGCCTTATTTCTTTAGGGATAGTTGATCATGCCACCCGTCTCTACACTTTCTCGCACTTTGGTCCACCATCTCCATCATCAAAGCATACTTCTTCTCTTTTGTGAGAGCATCATGTGGTGTAGTCAAGACATGTGAACCTTTGTATTGTTCCTGAGATCACCACACCTCATTGTGTTGAAGTCTTTTCTTCTTCAACTCTGCCAGACTCTCTAGCTCCACTCACCAAGCCTTCAGGAGCACTTGTTACGGATTCCATAGAGGACGTTCATCTCCTCTTTCATGATAGTGTTAGCACACCTGCTTTGGGGATTCCTTTTCAAGATCCTCATGTCTACTCCTTTGAGCATCAGTTAGGCCTTCCTGTCATTTAGTGGTTTCCTTGTTATGTGCCCTTGTTTCTTCTACATTAGAGTTCCATTGGTTCATTTATTTCTACAAGTACTTCATCATTCTAGGGGGGCTTTGTTGTTTCATCTCTCTCTCATGGGGGGGTTGTTTATTGTTTTGAGAGAGTCTCTTGAGCCATAAAATTTTTGTTATTTTTTTTTAGCATGTTTGTTCTATCTCTTTTTGGAGAGGGGTTTTTCCCACTAGATTTTCTCCTTTGTCTCTGGTTTACAGAGATTTCCTTGTTTTGGGTACCTGATTAGGCCTTGTTGTCGGGACCCATTTTTCCTGCTTTCATAGCTTTGCTAGGTTAGATTCCTCCTAAGCTTTTTTTAAGGGGGGGTGTTAGAGTAAGTTATTTATTACTCTAGGTGCTTTAGCTCTCTTAGGTGCATATAATTAATATTTTATATTAATTATAATGTGCAAACCTAGCTTTCTTTCCTTTAGGATTTCGTTCACCTTAAAAGATTGAACTTTTGTATTTTTGTTTTCATAACTTAGAATACATTTTCACTCTCACATTTTTGAGAACTTCTAAGCTCTACTTTTTCATTTTTTGGCTTCTCTTCATTGCAGGATATTTGCATGTAGGTGTTCTTGAGGATCTATGAAGTTGGATTTCTCAACTTCTACAATTAATGTGTCAACTAATGAAGATGACTAAAAGATCGAAACATATTGATGTATAGCAATGTTTTTCTACAAGAAATATATGCTCTTCAGTAAGATATAAAAGGAAATATGAATTAGATGTGATCTATGTGTGCTCCAGGTAGAGGGACATTACCTTTTGAAAATTGTTCAACGGGGGCATCATATTTTCATGAATTTATTAAGAGGTTTGTATAGTTAAAGACTGGAATAAGAGACAGTTATCATTGTTGCTAAATATTATTATCCTAAGGACTTCAGACTAAGTGTAATCAGAGATTTCATTGTCCATGGTTTCACCAATCTCAGGAGGCTAGCTAGGAATAGGAACTGCTCTAGGAACATTTTGTGGAAAGTCTTTTGGAATGAGACAATTCAATATGCTTGGCATTTACATACAGCAATCTATTGTGATATAGTGTCATATTTTGGATCATATAGTGTCATCTAAAACATTACCATTGTACAATCAAACCTAGAAAAAATAATTCATTGATATGAATTGTGAAATCTGATATTGCTAAATGAGAAATCTATTTAAAAATAGAATGCCAATGTGAAAGCAATCCCAAAGAATATATATTTGTCAATGCTAACAATCAATTGTAAGCATGAGGTTTTCAATTGAAACTAAACTATAAGCATGGATACTCCAAACAAAATGTACGATTGTGTGATGAAACAATATGTGCAATTATAACTAAAGTGTCATGTAGTGGTATAATAAAATCAAATTTCTTATAATATTCATGAGTGAAGCCATAAGTAAATGAGTGGTCACGACCTATTCCTAAAATACATGTAACCTCATAAAATTTTATACAACTAAGTAAAATCATAAAATTCTACATAGCTCAGTAACATCATAAATCTTACAAGGCCTTATGATATAATGTGAGCTTCCTTCTCAAAGTTATTATAATGAGATTAAACATTATTTATACTCATAAACTCATAAATTTAGAAACCGATATTTCAAATGTAATATAATTACACTGTGGGATGTGTGTGCACCTATGCAATAATTTGATACTATTGACAATCAAGAAAATGACAACAAACAAAATCAGCATAAAAATAACTCTCCTACTACTCACACCTTTTTATTGGCTTCCTCCTAGCCTCCTTGTTTTCTATCTTGGTAGTTCCTTGGTGCAATCACCATTTAAACATGTTGAAATCATTCAAATAAATATTAAAAACAATAGAAATTATTTAAATTTCAAATTTTACAAGGAAACTCACATTTATTAGAATTTTCTGGTTAATATGAACCAGAACGAGAAGGCACACTTTCAGAGGTAATAATGATGAATTCAATCTAAAATACAAATGAAAATAATTCTCAAACTTTGCAATAAAAGAATTTATTTATTTTCAAAAAGTTACATGCATATAGATTATATCATTGCAAAATGATGTAGAGTTGATAGGTAAACATCAGAAATGAAAAAATTCCAAGCCCTAGAGAGAAAGGTTGTGTCAAATTTATCTCATGATTGAATGAGGAAAGGTACAGTTCAAGGTGACATTGACATAGGATCATCAATCCATTGGAAATTCCTTAGGCACTTTGAAGAAAAAAGCCAACTTAATGACCTACTAATATGCAAGCTTTGTGAAGAGCTAACTTGATATGGTTCCCAGTGATAGGTGCATAGGCTATGGTTAGGTGTTATACTAGTTTTTAAATGTCATATACAATTGGTTGAGAGAATAAACCAAAGCTGATAATATTTGTGAGTAGGTGACTAAATGTGTATGTTTGTGATTCATGAACACTTATCTTTTTAAATATTATCTAAACTATGGAAAACTAAATATTTATTTGCTTTGTTGTCTTTAAATGCTATTCTTTTAAAGGCCAAAGAAAACAAATAATACTTTTATAGTTGAAGACATTAAATTTTTGACATCCATGCTATTAAATTTGAATGTTTCTGATTTGACTGCCCGAATGACAAGTATGAAGTATTCAAATCATATTTTACAATCCATTATCAAAAACAATAAATTAGAAAATAAAATTTTGTTCACTGAGTTAAATCCAACTTTTACAATTTAAATGATTATTATATTTTCAATTTAAAAAATATCTTCTACCATTAAAGTAAATTTTATTTAAAAATCAGTCAATGACTCTATTAACACACTGAGTGCAGGTTCTTAAAGTATTTAGCAATCTTATGTTCTAAATTCCAAGTAACTAATGGAATACGATCACAATAAATAAGAATCATCCCCTTACTATTGTAGCATAGGGAAAGTGTTTTTATAACTTTACCCATTGTAAATCCTTAAGAAAATTCTAATCCTGCTAAGTTGCTAACTATTGTTTCCACTTCAATTGATATTGGCCTAACATGGAGAAGGCAAATGCTCGTAAAGGAGATGCAGGGTACGGTTGGGAGGTGATAGCAGAGCAAATATAGAATTGGCAACAATGGGGGATGCAAAATGCAAGCCTGATAAAAAATCACCTTGGGAAAATGAGGGCTTTAAGCCCTAGACAAGGAGAACTAAACATACCAATTTAATGTCATCAAGAGCATTGGTGCTAACAATACTAGACTAATTTCAAGGCACCCTCAATTCAAGCAATTATTGCACAATCTAGTGCCACGGACTTTTTCAAGGGTACCTTCTCTTGATTAGTAATTTGTATTTTCTATGAATTGATATACCTATGATAACTTTTTCCCAATTAAAATGTTAAAAAGTATTTCTCAAATATTTCAAACGAAAAAAAATGTTCATCTTTCTTTGATTTAACATAGCAGATTATAGAAACTACAAGAATTTTGATCAATGATTGGTTCAAATTATAAAGGATTAATCACTAGTTAGTGGACAACCCTAAGCTTTAATTCTCTCCCATGACATGGAAGGAACTAAAAAGAAGACACCACCAGACCAAAGAGGTCACATGAGCCTCCACAAGAAAATGCACCCATAATATTGTCATCATCAGGTTTCAGACCCACTCGTAAGCATACCCATAAAAGAAAGGTCATACACATAAAGCTTACCAAAAAAAAACATCAAGAAAAAACAATTTGTTTATCTATGTCAGGATTTATCCTTCTATTCTAAAATCTTTGAACTTAGGAAAAACTGACATATCTATCTATGAAGTCTTCAAAGATAATTGAAAATATCATTAATTTATCTGTGATGCCTTCAAAGATCACACAAAGTGAATTTTTTTTTTGAAGCCCTCAAAGATTACTGAAAATATTGTAAATTAATCTATGAATCCTTCAAATATCAATCAAAAATAATTGTAAATTTTGATCTATGAAGCCTCCAAACATGATCGAGATCTCAACGTCGAAGAACAATGTGGTTGCATCACAAATCATCTATTGTAAAAAAAAACATGTTAACAAGGTTATAGTAGTATATCAATTCCTATTAAGGGTTCCAATATGTATCTTGATAAGTCACACAATATGATCATATCCCCCTTATTTAATTAATTTTCTATATCCATTAGGAATGCTTTTTGAATTTTTGTGTGCATTGATGAATTTTTGTGTGCATTGACTCTTTTTCTAAAAAATGAAAATGTTGAGAAATCTTTTCTAACAGTGCCTTATCAACCATGAACATGGTTGTGAGGTAATATGTTTGGTGTCCAACCTCAACAAAAATTTGTTCCATAGAATAAGAGCATAGCATAATTTCATAAGCTATGTCAGCTTCTTCCCCTGCATGCTCCAAGAGGCTTGAAAATTATATTCGGAAATTATATGTCAGCTTCTTCCCCTAGCATGGTGATACCTTTACTACAATATCAAAAGTAAGACTAAAGTTGGACCATTGACAATAAATTTTCAAAAAAGAGGAAGTCAACCTTATTCCTACCTTATTGATGTGTCTCTAATTATTTAGTAAAAGCTTGTTACAGATTAACTTTGGAACTTCATGAGAATGTTTTCAAACTGTCTGTGCCTGATTCCCAGTAGTCAAAGTGTTCAAAAAAGATTGATCTTACACAATAATAACTAGCAAAGCATGCATTTTTTGCAAAATGAGTGTTCCACAAAATTTCCTAATATGATGACAAGGGCACAAGTTTTGAGCTCTCATCCATTGCAAATCTTTGTTTTGTGTTGCATTAAATTACTTAATAATTAAATACAAGAATATTCAAGTGTCACACTAAGTCAGTTATTTTTGGAAATATAGATGAAGTAACTAAGAGGGGAGGGGTGAATCAGTTACCACAAAAATAATTCCAAAAATCCCTTAGATGTCTATAATATTTACTTACTACTGATACTCGATAAATAGTGCAGGAGTACTATAACTTGGTAGGTTAACTAATTATTGATCATCTAGCATTCATTGTTATTCATGTGCAAGCAAAGGTTAAATAAATGAACTCAAGAGACACCATATTTAACGTGGAAACCCAATATGGGAAAAACCACCAAGTAACTAGTTACCAATTTTCACTCTTCTGAAGTGAGCCTTGTTAGGAGCCAACCCTGTTAAAGGTTACAATGCACACTGTTAGGTGTGACCTTGTTAGAGGATTTAATCACCCTGTTAGGAGTGGTCTGGTTAGAGGTCTTTAGAATAATTCAACCGAACTGTCACCTTGTTAGAGGATTTACAAAATGGCTGTTAAACCAACTCTGTTAAGAGATTCTAGATTCACTATTACAATGATTAGAAAGAAACAATGAGGTGACCTGAAAGATATGCAACTTATCTTTTGCTAATTACAAATCTTTGTTCGGCTTCACTATATCCTTACTGATTGAATACAACTTTGTAGCTCCTCTAGGATATCTAATCCTTCATCAGAATTTGCTCAATATCCGTTTATTCCATCCTCATCCATATATTCACACTCTTTTTTTTTAATTCACAACTTGAACATCTAAATATATACCTTTCAGATTATCAAGTCGGCTCAAATATAAGTTACAACAACTGAAAAAATCATTACATCAGTCGGCTGCATGAAACAATTGAACTTAATACTAGAACAATAAAATCCTTCGCTGGCCGACCCAGCTCGGTGACCACTACTCCAAAATGATTTTCTAGTGTTAACCAAGTGAGGCTCGGTAAACACTGCAAACCCTGCAAAAATCTTTTGGAGATCGAGTGAGCTCGGTTAGCACTGACCTTCCTTTGCTGACCTTGTGAGCTCGATAGAAGCTAACTCTCTGCCACATTTCCTTTGATAACTGAGTGATCTTGGTAGACATTAACTTTTCTTTGTTAACCTTGGGAGCTCGATTAATACTAACTTTTTGCTACAAAATCCTTTGATGCCCAAGTGAGCTCAGTAAACATTAACTTTTCTTCGTTAATCTTGGGAGCTTGGTTAACACTAACTTTCTGCTACAAAATCCTTTGATGCCCGAGTGAGCTCGGTAAACAATAACTTTTCTTTGTTAACCTTGGGAGCTCGATTAACACTAAATTTCTACTACAAAATCCTTTGGTGCCCGAGTGAGCTCGGTAAACATTAACTTTTCTTTGTTAACCTTAGGAGCTCGGTTGACACTGTAAATTGCTTTGTTGATCATCTGAGCTCGGTAGACTCTATCTGATGACTGATATGACATTTGTGCAACATCAAAGACAATACACAATTAAAAATTTTATCCAATAAGTTATATGTCCATCTTGACTCTTTCATAGAGATTCTTTAGAATATGTTTTCTCGAATGTTGTTCACTAATACAACTAATATGATGATGAAGATTTCAAAACAAATGCCTTATTTTAAGACTATATTTAGCATTTAGAATAGATGTCTCACCTTATTTGCATGCCAAAAATGGCTCTCTCCAATATGAAATGAATAAAAACATTGGTTGTCCATATTAGAGTCATACTGCATTTCCATAACTACTTTTTGTTTTAACAAGTCAAAATACCCTGCCATTTATTTAAATTCTAGAAGTCTTTTAGAAGATAATCATTCACAGAAGCTTTCCACAGTTTTAATTATGTTAGAGAATGGGTTTTATTTTGGAGAATGTGACAACTTCCCAAGAAGAAGTCAGCATTGGATCCAAATGCCTACATATATTCCTTTGCCATTGTTTGAGAGAAAAGAAGAGAAAAGAGCAAAGAGCTATCTCATGGCTTTAATAAGAAAAAACCTTTTGCATGTAATCTCACTTATGCTATTGCAATTGGCAACATGCCTTTTGTTTCAACATGCCACTACTGCAACATTTCAACTTACAAAGAGTTCAATCCAGCCTCCTTTTGGAAACTTGTAAGAATTCATCTAAAACTATGTGTTTTTTTACTTGAAGAGGTTTAAATTTTAATGTGTTTACATGAAAAACTATGGAAGAAGATTTAGGAAATCATATCTCATGAATTCACAAATGTTTCAATGGTAGAATGTTTCTAAAAGTGAATGCAAGTGCAATCCAGATATACCAATGTGAGAAGAGATCAAATGGGTCTGAGATGATGAATTATACCCATGTTGGAGAAAATGCAAAACTTTACTATCCTTTTGGTGATGAGAAAAGAGTATCAGTGGGCTACCAATACTACCTTAATCATCTACTGGCTCAAGGAGCTCAGCCCACATTTTCATTAAGCATGGTAAAAGGAGATCTTGTTTCTGCCATACCTAAGTCAACTATTATAGGTATTGTATATTTAATATAAATTTTACTCAATTATGAATTTTGTCGACTAACTATTAAGTTTTTATTTTGAGATTCATGACATGGTTTAATCATCTCCTATCAGACATTGAAAGGGTTTCATTGTCCACTCAAAATTTTATATATATGTTTGATTAAACAAATAATAATATATTTTTTCAGCAAAAGAGAATTAGAAAATAGATGTATCTTTATTTTTTGTTGGAGGTTCAGAATCTCTTCTACTAAGAGTCAAGGATTAAGGGATGTTCATTTTACCAAAACCAGTGCACAATCCCAATCTTGTTTGTTATGATGTTAGAGTTTTTGCACTCAGCTAGACTCGGATCTTTGATGAGCTCATTCAGAACCATTCAACTTCATTAATAGAGCAAAGACCTATTGACCAAAAACTAGATACATCTTTATCATCATAAAATTACATTTAAGTGTTGAATTATTCTAAATTATTTAATAGATTATGAATGTGATATACAACCATTTCAATCATTTAATTACAATATCACATTGCACTCATCCTCACCATCTTTAAAAAACCTCATGCTTATTAATTCCTGACATATTATCAATGTGGTTTATAATTAACACAATCAATACACAAAAGGCCAAGAGTGAAGATGGCATTGATGATTTACTTCTGAAGGTAGTTAGTCATAGTGGGCATGGCCATGCAACTGAGCCAGTATCATATTTTCAACAAAAGCATTCCAAGGGTGGAGTTCCTCCACCAAATTGTGAAAAAAGTGGGAAAATAATCAAAGTTTCATTCATTGCACAATATTCCTTCTAGTCTCAAGATAGATTCCCTGATATAGTAGATATTCCATCTGAAGTAAGTATCCATTCAAAGGATTCAATCCCTCTTTTGGGGTTGTATGGGGAAGGATATCAGAACTAAAAATTCAATGGTTCTTCTTGGATCAATTTCAATGTATCAACTTTGTTGTATACTTCACTGGGACAACAAGTAATGCATTTTTCATCTTATTAACAATGTGAGTTGCTCCCATGATAGAAAGTTGTGTATCAATGTGTACATCTATGAGGATTTGAATATATAAGTTTAAATTTTTAAACTAAAACTTATGTTTAGCTTAAATTTGAAAGCTATAGGTTATAATTTTATAAATTTATATATTATTCTAAAGCTAGGAGTTATTAGTTTACGACTCCAAGTTAAATCGTTAAATATTAGAATTATTTAATTTAAGCTTTCAACTTCAAGTGTTAAGCTAAACTTACTATGTTATAAGTTGACAATTTAATAGTTTTTTTTACAAGATTGCCCTGCCCATAAGTTATAATTTTAGTGGGACTGCCTAGATGTTTAACTATTAACATTCCAAGTACTAGACATTTTTCCAAATGTAAGTGTTTTTTGCTACGTTTGCATACCTATGCAGCAGAAAATAGAGAATAAAAAAACAAAAAATAAACCAAATCTGATAAGCCTAACTCTGCAAATGATGACTTCTATGAGTTCATTGTTTGAGATAACCATGTTTGCTACCACCAGTGCACTCGGATTAGGAATTAGTCAATAGTCCCTCGCCACTTTTAGCATTTGTATTTTTTGGATTTTCCTTTGCATTTAGGGTTTTTAAATAAATGCATGTAGATGCCAATGGGACACCTCTTTTCCAAGGAAACATCCCCCAAATCACATTCTCAGTACCAAAGACAAGTCCCAGAGGATACAAAATCTACTCTAGAAAATGAGATTCTCACAATTGTGCTGACTAATAGAGCCAAGACCTCTCTTGTGTGTCATTGCCACAACCTCCACCTATCCCTTTCAATACTAGTTTTTCTTAATGAAGCTTCTAACCACATCAATATTTGGTTAAGAATGAATAAATTTTCTAAAAAGAGTCAGTGCCATGTGGCCAAGATTGAGTGGTCTATGATAGAATCAAGTATCCAAATAGAAAAAAAACCCTTTGGTAGGCTATGAAATATTGTCTATATCAGGAAAAGTGGATTTACCAAATGGTTCAACCTTGATTCCTTTCCTCTTCTCCTAAATTGCTTGTTCAAATCCTGTATGTGTTAAACGAAACAATAAAATAGGCTAAAACCCTTTTTCATTTTAACATGTTCAGCTCATGTTGGTCAAAATTTTGACCAACATGGGCATGGATTTTTTTTTTTTTTTTAAAATTCCTTCCATATTTCAACCAATCTGAAACATTTTAATAAATGGTGAAAAAATTTGGTCTAAAAATGGGGTCAAATTTACTAGTGAGTTTACAAAATGAAAGAATGGCTAGAGGCCTAGATAAGATTTCAAATTGGGATAGGATGAAGACAATGGTAAGAATTTAGTTTTTACCATTAGACTTGGCTATACAAATGAAGATGAGAAGGGATAACTTGAAGTAGAGAGACATGGATGTCATCTCCTACGCTGAGAAGTTTCACACCCTAAGCATAAGGGGAAGAATTGAAGAAGAAGATGAAAAAGTTGCAAGGTATATGAGTGGACTAAAGTTCAACATTCAAGATGAGATTGGTTTAAACATTCCTAGGACCCTTGGGGAATGTTTTCAATTAACCATCAAGGCAGAGGAGAAGTTGAAGAGAAAGAGTGAGAGGCAAAACAATAGAGGAGGATCTTCCATGAAAGGAAGAGGAGGAAGAAATCAAGTTCATAATTCAAGAAATCAAGACAAAAAAAAGGGTCAACATCTGAGACAAGAAGAGGTTATAGAGGAGGAAGATTTGGAGGTGAAGGAGGAAGTGGAGGATTCATAGGGAGATTTTTCCATTGTAATGAAGTGGGCCATGAATCATTTAAGTGTCCTAAAAGGATTGATCCAATTAAAGGCAAAGAAAGGAGAGTAAACCTATCAAAGGAGGAAGAAGAAGATGGATCTAACATAACACTACCTAAGGAAGGAGAATGTCTTCTTATGACAAATGGAGGATCAGCATTACCACCAATACAAGAAGGTATCTTTAGATCTAGATGCTTGGTAAATGGTAAGGTATGTACTTTCATCATTGATTTAGGGGCACATAGTAATCTGGTTTCAGTTGATATAGTTTCTAAATTGGGCTTGGCATTAGTAGAACACCCTAATCCTTATAGTGCCACTTGGGTAAACAAGAGTTGAATGTAAAGGTTTATCGAAAGGATCTTGTAAATTTTTCAATTGGTCCATATCAAGATGAGGTTTGGTGTGATGTCATGTCAATGAATTCTGGGCATTTGATATTAGGAAGACCTTGGAAAATTTCTAGGAGAACCTTGCATGATGGTTACTTCAATACATACATTGTGCATAATGGAAATAAGAAGTATAAGTTACAGCCATCCACTTGCAAAGGTTAGGAAGCCATTTTTATTTGTTTTGGTGATAAGATACCATTGCAAGATTAGTATAAAGACAAGAGGGACACTAGTTGGGCAGCAATTCACCATCATAGGCTAGACTATCCTAGAAATCAGAATTACTTGGGAGTATTAAAATCAAGTTTTATCCACTGTCCTACCATTGGGTAGCAACACACTAGTCAAAGGAAGAAGTTACAGTTGTTTGGAGGGCAGAAAAGGTGGCACAATGTTTAGACAAATACTTATCAAGAAGTTGCAGTAGTGGCACATCCCATTGGTCCAAAGGAGGACATCAAACATAAACATGTTGGTTTTTAATCTAATTATTTTCATAAGGTGTATGCAGGTCAGAGGAAGAGGTTTATAACATTGGGATATTTCATGTATCCACCAAGGCATCAATACCATGGAAGACAACACCATTTTGGAAAATCTCATTCTTGGGCAAGAATTTTTTTATAGGTGGGGAGTATGGTGTAGGGGCACTTGGGGAACTTCTAGGTGTTGGAAATAATCAAGACTTTCCAAGTTACTGAAAGGGGAGGGGTGAATCAGTAACTTCAAAACTTTTCATAAATTTAGCACTTAACAATACAAATCATTCACCATTAATTGATCTACTTTAATGCATGCATAAGAAACTAAAAGATAATCATTCATAACACATGAACACAAAAATTGGTGACCCAAAAACCTTCCAAATAGAAAGTAAAACTGGGGTGGGGATGATACCCACAAAACTTTAGTACTGCAGCATAAAGTTGGCCTATTAAGGCTTACATTGACCACTTTTGATGATCTGCCCTATTAGGAGCAATTTGGACTGCTATATCCACCTTGTTAGAGGATTTACAAACATACAATGAAGTATGCACTTTGTTAAGAGATTTAAAGAAAGATTGTTAAGTCTACCATGTTAAAGGATTTAGAAACTGATTCACCTATAAGGATGAAATAGTAGATCTAACTTACAACTTGATTGTTGATTAGATCCTTGAAGTAGAGATCACCCCTTGTGATAGATATAACTTTTCTTCTCCTTCTAGACCTTGTTGAATACTCTTCTCTACTACTGATTCACATTGGTATGTTGATCTTCTTATTACATTACTTCTTCTCATCATGCTTAGGAATGATATAATACATTACATATATACCTTTCTAATATTTACAATTACAAGGTCAACTAAAACACAAGTAAAAACAATATTACTAAGTCAGCCAAATAGTAGAAACTCAAGTTCTGAATGGCTAACTTTGTGACCTTTTGATACTTGGCATCCACTACATTACTCGGCATCATCATGCACTTCATAGGAGTAGAGGCCCGATCCATACTAATCACTCAATGTAGCTTCAAACTTGGTGACCATTGGAGACTCAGTAGATATAGTGTCACTTGGTAGATACTCAATACTATGTTTACCTTGCTTTCACTCAATAAACATTACTCATCCCATCACTTGGTAGATACTGGCTTCACATCACAGCAACTAATGACTCGATAAATATTGTGAAGCTTGGTAACCACTAACTACTCATGATAACTACTAGACTGCACACTTTCTATTTTCATTCGGTAACCTCCAGAATGCTCGGTGTGCACTACTGAACTATTGAACTTACTTGGCAACCATTGAATGCTCGGTATACACTGAAGACTGAGTGATGAGCTCAATAACCATATAGAATTGAATAAGTGTTGTCACTAATGGAAAACATAACTTAATACCAATAATCTCCCCCTTTGGCATTAGTGAAAAAAACACTTATAAGCCAAGACTTATGTACACTAACATACCGATTTTGATTTTTCAAAATTTATCTTTGTAATGTTGTTGTATATACATTTGCACATATCTCCCCCATACATATGACATAATATATACATAGTCACTTTACATAATTATGCACATAGTCTCTCTCCCTTTGTCTCTCCAAAAAATATCTCTTACTCCCCCTTTTTGACAATAATATCAAAGAGTTATACAATTTATTCATACAGAGATACCAAAATTTGAGAGAAACTCATAATGTAACTTGAGAATAAGAGCTAGTGTCTTATCCCAGTTCTCTTGCAAAATTTTTTAGGTATGAAGAGCTACTTGAACCTCTACTAAAAGCTCAATCATATGGTCTACAATTGGAAAATTGTTATCCTGGACCAATGACTTTGAATATGCAATATGCTTTTGCATTATGTCCATGATTGGAAGGATCATGTTTTGGATGTCTATTAATGATCTAATCCTTTCTTCTTCTCTCAGTGGTTTAGCCTACATATCTGATAGAAATCTCACCTTAATGTGATGTGTTGAGCTTGAGCTAGGATCAAGCTACAACCTTTGAGCACTGGCCTTCATATCTTCATCAATCTTATTCAATTTCTCTTTTACCTCCTTAGTGAATCTGGTAACATCACATAGCTTAGCAAAAAGTGATCTTACATTTGTAAAAGAATTTTCAATGTTAGCCAAAATGGAGGATAGTTCTACCTAATTTATTTCAATGTGCTCAAGCACTTTATTATCAAACTTTTTCTCTACATTTTCAATTAACTTTTCTTGTCTGGTAGAATCATCATTAAACTTTTGCATTGCCTCCTCTAACTGTAACAAAATGTGTTGAGATGAATCCACATCAACACCTATGGCCTCTGTTAGTATATTCCTTGCACTTTCAATTGTTATGAATTCCTTGTCCCTTTCATCTCTTAACTACTTTTGCCTTGCCTTCTATTCCAAAATCTAGCTAACCAATCTAATTTCTTTAATTGTAGTAGTATGAAGATCCAACTTAGGAATTACAATCTCTTTGTCCAAGTCTATATCTTCATCAATTTATTTTCTAGTAATCAAAAGTATAAGAGGTGTCCTTGGTTCTATTTCTAATATTACTTCCTTGGACTTAGGAATAGAGACAATTGTAGAGATGGTTGGACTAGCTGTAAAAACTTGAATAGGACCAACTAAAGAAATACTTGCAGGAGTGCTAAAAGAATCAAAAATTGTTGTGCTATCCAAAATTGAAGTAATAATAAGTGGAGTTCTAATTGAAGTACTTGCAACAGAAGAACTTACTAGAACAAAAATTGGTGCAAGCAAAGCTATAGTGGACAAATTTGAAGAACATGATGTTGAACTTACTACACATGTTGTCGATGAAGTTCTTGACTTGGTAGCTGAAGAAGAGGAGGTTTGCAGCTCGGTAGATGAAGTTGTAAACACTTCCACTAGTGATACCTGGATTTGAGAGAGAGCAAATAGTGATTGAACAAATGATGTATCTCTTGATGTTACAATCACACTTGCTGAAGCTTTCTCCATACCAGATGATGTAGTAGTCTTTGGTGGAGAGTGAGGAAGGGAGGCTATAACCTGTGTAGCTATCCTTACTAGATCATTTTCTTCATCTCCTTCCTTAGCTTCCTCATTAGCTTCTTCCTCTTTCTCTTCTTCATCATCATTCAATTCCTGATAGTCTTCAACATCAAATGTGACACAAGGTGTATTATCTTCTTCATTGTCACTATCATCATCATCATCTTTGATCTCAACTAGGTCTTCACTTGGCTTATGCAAATGATAAACATTTTTCCAAATATCTATAGCATCTTTAACTACATGCTCAATGTCTTTGACCAAAATCAAACAAGTATGGAATCCCATCATCATTTTCTCTTCATTCTTCTTCATTGCTTCCTTAACTTTTGCAATAGAAAGATTTGGTAGCAACTATCTCAAAGATTGCTCAAATATGTCCTTGACAATTTGAGTAGAAGATTCCCATCTTAGTTTCAACCTTTCTAATAATTCATTGGAAATCTGTGGGGCAGTTTGATCTGGGGAATATTTCCATTTTCCCATCTTTGATAGTACTAGCTCCTCAATCTACATCTTCTCTGCATCTATCCTAGTTTCAAATGTTAATGCCTTGAAGTTTGTAATACCAGCACCTTCTTCTAATTGCTTCAATCTATCTTGGAAGGTGAGAGGGGGCTTAATAAGCACAACTTCACTACCTCCTTTTTTCTTAGATTACTTGGTAAATATAGCTGTGGAGGTCTTGGGTGGCTTGGTTATAATCACCCTCCCTTTCTTTTTCACAGGCTCTTCCTCCTTCTCTAATTCCTACTCTTCTTCTTCAGAATCTTCTTCATCCTCTCCTTTTCCCTCGGTAAGCATAAGAGGGGCACTAGCAATTTTTAACTTTGCAATCTTCCTCTTACCTTTGTTTACTGCCTAAGGTAGCTTGATCTCAAGCTCTATTCTGGTTTTTGCTTCTTCATAGGTTCCAAAGATAGGTAGCTTTGGATATATTGGCTCATTGACTAGGGCTTCAATAATGTATTTTGTCTCATTAATGTTAACCTCATATGAAAGAGGTTTCACCCATGCAATTCTAGGCCTGACAGCCTAGACATAAACTTTATCACAATCAACCATGAAACATACATCATCTTTGTAATCTTCAACTAGTTTAGAAGGAATTTGGAACCTATTTTTTATCTTCTCCTTGAAAAATTTAAAATAATTATCCATAATAATTTCAAAATTTTCACCTTTTTTTGCAATGAATTCATTAATCTGATACAAAATGGGAGTATCTTTCCTCCATACAACTGAACCTTTGGACGGGAAAAATTTTTGAACATAAAAGAAAACACAAGTTAGCAAAGAACTAAATTTACAGGGGTTTTTCTTTGATGTCCTAATGTTTTCCATGTTCTTGTTTAATCGTTTCAACAATAAATCTGACAAATCAAATTCTAGGTTCACAACCTTGTATGCCAAATCAATAGCCTCACACGGCACACTATTCAATTGACTGGAGCTATATATCTTATGTGCAATGATGTGAATTCTAAACCTAAGTTCCACATTAGATGCATTACTAATCTTCAGACCTCTGTCATCCCACTCAGCTAGGGTTTTCTTCTAAAGTTCTTCCCAACCTAGGGTTTTGGTTGTTTTAGCCTTGTTGAGCATAAGGAGACCCGTGATCTTGTGAATCATTTTCTTCATGATCAACACATGTTAATCTAACCATAACTGACCATTATGCACATGGCTTAGAATATACCTAATCCACTTCACTTGGAAATTCCTCGGCAGATGTGGGATATGGGTTAATCCTTTGACCTCTAGATGCTTATTCTTGGGTTTCAAAGATCTATCAACACACATTTCTCCTAGGGCACTATCCATCTCTAGGGTTCCAATTTCTTGCACAGTACACTTAAAATGAGTGCAAATATCATTAATAAGGAGTACCTTTGGAGGAATTTTTGATTGAGCTCCATTTGGGTCGAGTGACTCCGCAACTGCTGGTACCAACTTGAAATTTGGTTCTTTCCATTCCATGCCTTTTACCAACATCTCAAAACCTCTTTTTTCCTTGTTGCTATTGTTGCTTCCAGATGCCATGGTTGCTCAGTAAATGAGAAAAATCTTTGAAAAATATTTGCTACAAATTCGCTCGAGATTGCTTGGATGCATTGTAAATCACTCTGCTCTAGGTATATTGAAATCACAGTGAAAAATGAAGTCAAATTCTGCCCCTTTTGATGAAAATTTTCCATTAATGCTTGGTACCATAATGACATAGTGCATGACAAACTATCATCCACTCATTGTACTTGGTAGAAGCTTGTGACTCGGCAATTTTTTTGAAAAAATTTATTACTCTCGACGTAGCTTGGTAGAGTCTATGACCAACCTTGCTTGGTATGACCTGATCTTTCTTAGTGAATATTGATTTCTTGTGATCCCTCTCTATCTAAAATACTGGTTTGGAACTTTTGTTCCCTTTCATTGGAACTACTTGAGATATGACTTTGTGACTACAATTCCAGTTCTTCCTTAAAAACTTAATTGGAAATGGTGGAGTCACCCACTTCTTGAGTGACATGACCATCATTTGAACTAGCTTACTTGATAGATTTGGGAATCCACTGTTGTCTCATCTGCTTCCTAATGTTATCAGCTTTAGCTTTCTTTTCATCTTCAACTCTACCTATATTCATGCAATTCTTAGCTATATGACCAATTACAGTGCATGTATAACATCTTATTGTAGTATCCTTCTTTCTCAAGTGATGTCTTGCATAGTTTATGCCAATGTGTCCATATTCTGCATAGTAATGACATCTACACCAAGTATTGTAGTCCCAACCAAATATTGCCTTTACAAATTGTTTAGCTAGATTGAATGGTTTAGATCTACATTAAGATGCCTTGTGACCTTGTTTCTTGCATTTGTGACATTTACCTTCAAACTTTGGTTTCTCCTTGCATTCATTAGCTTTATGACCATGTGGACTACAATTGTAGCATTTTCCATTAAATTTTATCTTTCCATTGCTCCAAAATTTGTTTGATGTATAACCTAACTTACCACAGTGATTGCAAGTAGGTATTTGATTCCTTTGAGCACCTTGTTTGTAGGATTCACCTTCTTCTTTGTATCCAAGTCCTACTTTACCTTTTTGCCTATACAAATTTTGCTCACTTTACTGATTCAATTGATCCATGTCTACTTGGGATTTCATTATTCTTTCATTGAGTTGCTTTTTAGAATTCAAATCAACTTTCAATATTTCATTGATTTTTCTTTTAGTGATTAAATCATTTCTTAGCCTTTCATTTTCAAATCTCAGATTTATGATTTCCTCATTTGCATTGGAGAGCTGATTGATAAGACATTCTTACTAAAGGGATTGATTTTGAGTTTCATTTTTCCTTGCCTCCAAGTCTTCATTTTCCTTATTCCTTTGTTCCAAGATTTCACACAATCTTATTGACTAAATTTCCTGTTCTCTTTTCAATTTTCTTACTTCTTCTTGCAAGAAGCCATTCTTCTTTAAGAGTTCTTTGATTGCCTCATTAGCTTCATCTGAACTACTTGAGGGATAAAAGTCTTCAATCTTTTCTTCAACATACTGGTGCTCATTCATTTTTTTTGCAATTTCCTTCCTTCTTTTTAGGGATTGGGAAAGGTGATATTTTGCTTCTTTGAGTTGAGGTATGGCCATCTCTAGATCTAGCTTCTCATTGTCAATAGCTTTATCAAGTTTGAATATCTCCATTGTCCTTAATCTTTGCTCAAGATGTCAAACTTTATCTTGAGAACCACAAAGCTCTGATACCAATTGTTGGAAATAATCAAGACTTGCCAAGTTACTGAGAGGGGAGGGGTGAATCAGTAACTTCAAAAATTGTCATAAATTCAGGACTTAACAATATAAATCATTCACTGTTAATTGATTTACTTTACTGCATCCATAAGAAATTGAAAGATAATCATTCATGACACACGAAAATAGAAATTGGTGACCTAGAAACCTTCCAAATAGAAAGTAAAATTGGGGTGAGGATGATACCCACAAAACTTCACTACTACAATATAAAGTTGGCCTATTATGGCTTACCATGACCACTTCTAATGATCTTCCCTATTAGGAGTAATTTGGACTACTAGATCCACCTTGTTAAAGGATTTAAAAACACACAATGAAGTATGCACTCTATTAAGATATTTAAAAAAAGATTGTTAAGTCTACCCTATTAAAGGAATTAAAAACTGATTCACCTACTAGGATGAAATAGTAGATTTGACTTACAACTTGATTTATGATTAGATCCTTGAAGTAAAAATCACCTCTTGTGATTGATATAGCTTTTCTACTCCTTCTAGACCTTGTTGAATACTCTGCTCTGTTGTTGATTCACATTCGTGTGCTGATCTTCTTATTACATTACTTCTTCTCATCATGCTTAGGAATGATACAATACATTAAATATATACCTTTCTAATATTTACAATTACAAGGTCGGCTAAAATACAAGTAAACAAAATATTACTGAGTTGGCCAAATAGTAGAAACTTGGGTTCTAAATAGCTAACTTGGTGACCTTCTGATACTCAGGATCCACTGCATTACTTGGCATCATCATGGACTTAGTATGAGTAGAGGCCCAGTCCATGCTAATCACTCAACATAGCTTTGAACTCGGTGACCATTGGAGACTTGGTAGATATAGTGTCACTCAGTAGATACTAAATACTATGTTTACCTTGCTTTCACTCAGTGAACACTACTCATCCCATCACTCGGTAGATACTAGCTTCACACCACAGCTACTGATGACTCGATAAATACTACAAAGCTTGATAACCACTAACTACTTAGTGATAACTTTTGGATTGCATAGTGTTTATTTTCACTCAGTAACCTCTAGAATGCTCAGTGTGCACTACTGAACTGCTGAACTTACTTGGCAACCACTAAATGCTTGGTATACACTAGAGACTGAGTGATGAGCTTGGTAAGCATATAGAATTGAATAAGTGTTTTCACCAATGGAAAACATAACTTAATTCCAACACTAGGAAACAAGGACAACTAGAAGACTCCAAGCATGAAGCAAACCAATCATATCATGGTGGAATTAACTAGGAAGTTTTAAAGCCTATTATGGCATAAAAGTGCAAAATATGTAAACCCTAGGTCTTGAAGGCTTAAAAAGAGACTAAATGGACATAAGGATGTAGAAGGGATTACAATAGGATATATTAGTATTTAAGAATACTTAATAAGACCATCCAAGTCATTGGAAAAATCTATATTAGTTCAAATGCTTTAAAAATCCAAAATTTGTAATGTTGTAAATTCAAATTTTTGAATTACAATGGTTAGTTGGATTTAGGGGGGAAAGTTGTTTTCTTGATGTTTAGGCTCCTAATAATTTCTAAAATTATCAAGGGTGGTTAGGAAGGTTATAAGGAATATTATATATTTTAGAGAAGTCATTTTGTATGGCAGAAAAGAAAAAAAAAAGCCATTGTACAGACTATCACAGATTTGAAAGGAAATCTCCATTTTCATGAGTTATTTCTTGGTTTTGTGTGTTGGTTGAAGTCTATTGAACCTTGTATGAATCAGGGATATTGTTTTATGTTACTACACTACATGACACACTTGGTTTGGAAGCTTTTCATTATTTTTGCATTCCTTGGTGCTGATTACAAATAACATTTTCAAATTTTCTTAAGGAAATTTGATAAAACCCTTGCAAGTATGGTCATTCCATGAATGTTTGCCTGGTTCTCATGGAATGACATTAACTACATATATATTATACCTTACTAACCCTATTACATGCATTTTTTAAGGAAGGAGGAACAGTAGGAGTTTTTCCTTAAGGAGGGGCTATTTTTATGTTGGATTGTGTCTATGTATGCTAAAGATAAGGTGTTCCATCCATCAGTTGCTGGAGAAAATGTTGGGGAAGTGTAGATTTAAGAAGCCCTAGTTTTTTAGGGTTTTGAAGCCCAATTTGGGGCTTTTTCACTTGTAGTGTTTATTGAGTCAAATTGATTTTGGATTCCTTTGATTCAAATAATTTTATGAGATTTTAGAAGGTTTCAAACTTTTGGGATATGTTTATCATATACTTCCTTTGTAAAGTGACCTCTTTTGTGTGTTTAAAGACGGGGTTATTGTGAAGAACAACCATATCAGTCCAAAACAACCACCCTTAAGTTTTACATATTTTATGTATCTCTAAAAAGGGTATCAAAATCTAGTTGTTATTTTCCAAGTCCTTTGGAAAGTGTTGGATTTAAGGGCTAAAAACTGTTGTTGCTGTTATGATTTAAGGTTAAGGCCTAGAAAGGCTAGTTTTGGGTTTGGAATGTTGGGTTTTGTTGAGAGCCCTAAAACTATTTGGTTCATCTCATATTTGATTTTTTAAGACCATTCAATCACCTTGGAATAGGGCATAGGTCTTGGTTAGCCATCTTCAGTGTTAGAGGCTTTGTAGGTCATTTCTTTACATTGGAATATTGTGAAATTTTGTGTATTCCTTACTCTTGCTATTTGGAACTTCTTACCCACCATCATCCATTGCATCAATGACTTAGAAAAAACATAATCCATTTTCCTTAAAAATCCCTTGGCATACGTAGATTGGGGTTAAACCCTTTGTTTCCCGATGCTTATGCTCAATTTTAAAGTTTCCATCAACAGATAACACCTCATATGCTTGATTCATCTCGAAAGGACCCAATTATTGAAATGGATAGTGGTAAAATAACCTAATATCATGGATTAAAATTACCTTGAGAGAAATTTACAAATGTGCTCCGACTAGGTCCAATTCTTCTGTGATCGCCAGAGAAATTTTGAATTTTGGTTCTACAAGCACTACGTTTCTTATTAGCATCTTGGAAACCTTCTTAACCTTGTTGTTGGATGAAGATGCCATATTTCTTGGTGATGTAAAGATAATTATTTGACAAATATTATATGAGTTTCTCAGGGGGTTAAGAATTCTCTATTCTATTTTCTTTGAAATTCGTGGTGAAAAAAAAACATTTGATTCTTCCTTTTAACCAAAAATATATCTTCGAGTCACCATTAATGTATCATACATAGGATAGCTCGGTGATAACCTATTCAACTTGACTGAGTCTTCAACACTCAGATAGAACTCTAAGCTTGCTATCTATATCCAAGCTTAGTTAAGTCTTGAAACCCAACCTTTCTTTGTAAGGTCTTGTAACCTGACCTTGCTCAATAAGGTCTAAGACATTACTTCAACTATTCTCTAACTAGGTGATCCCAATGCATCTAAAATGTTGATTTGGATCTATTTTCTTGTTGACTAGAACTCATATGAGATGTCCCCTTTAAATCATATTTTTATTGATCTCCATGGCTAAATAGTTTGAAATGGTTGAATCATTTGATAAGTACGAGATAATTTCTATAGCAAGTCAAATTGTGATATTGCTATTAAAATTTGACTGCATGATTATTGAGTCAAACTCATTGACCCATGTTTCATGATTAGTGATCCAACATGAATCCATATCTCATGAGAATAAATGGAAAACTTGGCACTCATTGGATCTAGGTGGTGGTTGAATCACCCAACTCATTGAGTTGGGTGTCAACATTTTTAGGACTTTGACTTGAATTCTCTAGAGATTTATTTATCCATTGCTACCTCATTTGACTTATGACATTTTCAACCTTTGCTTTATTTTTATCTTTAACTTTACCTTGGTTCATGCAATTTCTAGCTAGATGTCCAAGTTTTGTCTATAGAAAACATCTCTTTGTAGGGTTTCTCTTCCTCATGTGTGTTCTTATGTAGTTTTCTCCAATATGTCCATGCTCACCATATAAGTGACATCTTAACCATGTGTTATAATCCCAACCAAAGATAGCTTTCACAATTTGTTTAGTTGGATTCCATTTCTTGGTCTTGCATTCTAAAGATTTGTCCCTTGTTTGTTGCAATTGA